>OY744531.1:44089699-44097199 GCA_963556195.1 Sepiola atlantica
TATCAAAGTAAAAATTCATGCAAAGAAGCCCTCAGAAATATTCGGGAGGGCGCAAAAATAGCAATGGCGAAATCGATGTACATCAAAAGGCCCACCGAATAAATTACCCGAAAGTCAAGGCAAACACAGCAAAACTAACTGAGAAAAGATCAAAAAGTAATTCTTACAACCTATATTATCTTCCATTCAACAGATCTTTGCAAAATAAAAAATTAAAAAAACAAAGGAAAGATAATTAAATAACTAAATGAATAATGATAAAAGGGAGACAACCATGCCGAGATCAATCTAATTCAACAATGTTTTTTTTACAAAGAATGAAATAAAAGTATGCTTTGCATTCTCATAATAACGCGTGTAAATTTTCTTTGCTCTGCAATCAACATCAAATCACAGTATGATATAACTCTGGTCTGTAATCATATAAACATATATATATATATATATATATATATATATATATATATATATATATATATATATATATATATATATATATATATATATGTTTGAAGACGGGCGAGAGACCGAAAGCGCTAGAGAAATGGCCCACGATACAACGTTAGGTGCCATACTCCACCAATTAACACCAGAAAACCGACGAATCGCTCGCCGAGTCGAGAAATTAACAAGAAAGATAGCGAAGAGAAAACTCTGTGATCTTTAACGACGCGTGTATAAGAAATGACTTGCTGCCGAAATATATATATATATATATATATATATATATATATATATATATATATATATATATATATATATATATATATATATATATATATATATAAATTATATCATATTAATTCAATTCCAAAGTCCATGTAGAAAGCAATCTAAAGACGTAATTCTCACCAGTTCTTTCAATTCTTTATTTCTGCACTTGAGTGGAGAATCATCATTTACATTTTCGTCTTACATACAAAACCATTGGTTGTTCTATGTTAATCTATTCATAGACCTACACGTGTTTCTTGGCGAATGGAACAAAAATTACAGTTCGGAAGTCCAACCGTCAATCATCAGGGAATATAATTTTCCTTATAAAGCCCTAATATATATATATATATATATATATATATATATATATATATATATATATATATATATATATATATATATATATATATATATAGTATTGGTTGGTCGTCCATTTAAAGCATTGTTGGATATGTTAATAAATTGATATGTAAGCCATTAACAATGCGAGATTAATTTGTATTTTTTTTCGTTAATCTTATATTTCGGAATAAATTCCATCTTCAGAGGTGACCAGTTATTGAGTCATTTAAAAAATTTTTTTTTTATCAAAAACAAGAATAACCAAACTTATTTCTTTGTTACTTGATAAAACGCCTCTCCGCACTGGTGGTGTTGGCGGCCATGATTCAAATTCCGATGTCGAACATATATATATATATATGAAAAATATACCAAATGGAAGAAGAAATCGGTTGTACGACGGATATTAATAATTCTTTCTTTTAAATATGTACTCAGTTATTTTGATTTTTATGTGGACAAGATTATGACGTCCAACAAGCAGCCGGTTGTATTTGATCAGTCAAAGTATTTAAAAAAATCCATTGTGATGAAGAGCACAGGGGATCTAATAAAAAGATGAAAGTATATCACGGAAATATATACCTGTGTGTGTTGGTGTGAGCGTATGAATATGCATATATGTACACACATGTGTAATAATGTATATGTGTTAAGATATGCAGTTGTGTATGTTTATATAGATATGTCACTGTGTTTGTAAATATATCTTTGCCTTGCCTACATTCACTATCCCCCCCCCTACAAAACTCTCTGCAAGAATGTAACATTCTCTTTCCCTGGATAATTCTTCTGAGGTTTGAAAACAGCCAGTAATCGCTGGGGGCCAGTAACTGATTCTTCAGTCGATGTTTTGATAGTGTGAAATAATTATTACCAGACTTGAACGTCCAAGAGGCAATCATTCTGGTCACATAAGAACATTAAGCTGTCCTTGTCTCACATGTTGTAATGTGACCAGAAAATACTGCCTCTTAACATGTAAGTCCAGTAACAATTATTTTCCAAAAAGTCCTTAATCCCCTCGGCATTTTCTCTTGAGTGACGAGTATCCAACAAGTAAGGGTGTTTCAGTCGACAGACAATTAACCTGCGCCTCTCTCTCTCCATATTTTACAATGGGGGAAGTATTCCCTGGGCGGATTGTCTCCTCGAAATGAGGATAGAGCCTACGATTATTTATAAAAATGTAATACGTGGATTTACTCGCTTCCCACGAGGACTGCCTGCGAAACAAGGTCGAGCTTGATGTGAGATGTAGCCATTTCTGAACACCACAAGCGCGCTTATGACCGGTAAAATATTACCGACAAAAATAGCCTATATAGAACCTGTCGGCATTCCCCTGTAGGGGTGCCTTAGGCGATCGCCAATAAACCGACCAAAAGATTCTAGATTTTTACCCGAGCCAAATGTAATTTGTTGATTTACCTGCCTTATCGCGAGGACTAGATGTGACACTAATTTGATCTTGAAATGGGGGTTGTCCATTTCTGAATTCCACAATGGCGCTCAAGACCGTTAATTAATTACATATAAAAACATCGAGATCGAACTCGTCGGAATTTATCATGTTAATAATTTATTTCGTATACAATTATCATTTTATTTTTACGATTAGTTTATTTTAATTATTTAAAAATAATTTTACACTGATGAATAAATGTTGAACAGCTCATGCCATATACAAAGTAATAGTGAATAATAATAATATCAGCAATGGACAAAAGTATACATAGGAGCCACAGAAAATAATGTCAAGTGTTGGTATAATCACTACGTGATGACATTCGGGAGTGAAAAATACAGAAATAGCACTACACTGTCTAAATATATATGGGAACGAAAATAGCTTTAATATCAATAGGGAAATTTAAAAATGAGCTCCTCCTTGCTTTATGAACCGTTGAAACTGGAAATTATGCTTAGAGGAAAAATATCAAATCATAAACCTAAGAAATCACCCCCCCACACACACATATATATATATATATATATATATATATATATATATATATATATATATAATTTATTATTCCATATATACACACTTATATTATAAAATAATATATTACGTATGTATTTCAGTATTTACTTCAACAGTGCTCAATACATGGGTAGAGCTTAGTAGTAGCATTTGTTTGAAAGAGATTTCGGGGCTCTTCACTTTTAAATAGGTCAAACAAACAAAAGGTGACATTACTATGGCTCCTTGAAACTAAGAAATTTTGCCTGTCACATTTTTCTATTATTAACTATCAACTTTTTATTTATTTTTTTACACTATAATATATGAGATTTCTGATTTATAATTTTAGCACTATATAGGCTCTTTTCCCTTTTAATTTTTTATTTATTTACGTCCGTTAGTATTTTTTATTACTTATTGTAAAGTAAAGTTTATTCTGTGTCTAAAGTTAGTGACTATTTCGCTTCTACGGTTAATTATTATATTTTTGTGCATTCTACTTAAAAAATTCTAGTTTCTCGATCAAACATAACATACATGGGTCGTTTAAATATTTGCATGTCTTGGCCCATCTTAATATTTTCCATTCAACTAAAGGCGACCGTTCATTCTTTTTAAGTTACTAATAATAGTTAGATAGTGATTACTATATCTGTGTGTTGTTACTATTGAAGGCACCTTTGTGATTATTATATCTTCTTTTAAATTCTCATGCAGTTTCTCCATGAACAGTTCTTAGTTAGTAACATCGATCTACTGAGATGGTTGCTTGCGTAAAGAGATCATTTAGAGCGTCGCCGATGACGTGTTTTTCATATCAGCCCCAGCAGAAGAGATAGGGTTCTAGATACAGGGTGGGCCAAAATAAGGGTCCTATCTTTAAATTTGAATAACTTGAATTTGAATAACTTCCACAAAATAAAAGTTAAACTCACCAAACTTTATGTGTGTGTAGACTGACCCTTCCGAGATTTTTTGAAATAAACAAAACAAATTTTAGCCGAAAAACACTTCTTAAAACTTACAAAAACTAAAGTATTGTTTTTTACACTGTTTTGAGTTTTTTAAGCAAAAATAATGTTTTCTAAATGAGGGTACGTTCCTTAGGGCTAATACGGCTCATGCTTGCTTCGGAAGGGATGCTTTACTTATTCTAAAAAAAAATTAAAAAAAATCAATAAATAAAAAAGTTATGAATTTTTAAAAATAGGACCCTTATTTTTGCCCACCCTATACAAGAAAACATCCAAAGCAAGCCATGGTCTTTCAAACAAAACAAGCAGAACCGCCTACCGCGTGTCGTCATACACGCTGGTATCGCCAGTACTTGATGTGTCTCACAAATGGGTTCCTACGTTCTTTGTCAGTTTTGTTCTCTTTAATCTTGTCGTGGGTGACTAACCACTGCCTAGTCATACCAGTGTAGTCTGATCATAGAACCGGTTTAGTTGTCTGTATATAACACGACAGAACGTACTGGAGTAAACACTACCAGTATACACAATCTCATAACACACACACACACACGTGGAGTTTGAATTACCTACTAGAGAGGAGTTTGAATTACCTACTAGACACCATCCTCGATTGTCTTCGGTCTCTCTGTAAAAGGATTTGTCAGGACAACCTGACATGAGGATACTTTATTCCACAAGTAAACCCTGACCAAATATTCAAAATAACATAGTATTTGAAGCACAAATAAGATCCTCTCTGCACGGCTATACACTGGCTCATATGAGGAATGTAGTTTCTCCTAGTGATGTTACCTCAAGTAACAGCACTTAGCTGGATACTCGACCAGACCAGATGAATTCTTGTCCTGGAATCCGGTGAGACCAATAGACCGAAACGAAAGATATAGTATAAAATAGTTAACTGGTCAATTGTGGAGAGGGGGGGGGGTAATGTTCTTCGCTCTTTTACTAACTAGAGGCAAAGGAGAACTTTAATAGAACACTCGGTTATCAGTGTAACGTATATAGAGATCAAGTGTTAGTCTCAGGAAGGGCCTCCTTGATTTCTGAGAACTTCGACTGAAGTAAAATGAAACAAAATGTGGACAGTTAAACGAGGTTATGTTTTTATTTTATTTTGTGCGTCTGACTGCGCAGCAACCTTTTTGAGTTAGCTAATGTCAGAATTCATTACGCTTTCTTTGGGCATCTTTGGACATCTATTTCAATCAATAATCTTATAATGGCTGAAAGGTCGTTTAACACCAACAAACAACAAAAAAAACCTCTCTTTGGAGATTGTTTAACACACTCCGTTTTTATTTCATACGCTATCTATAACTCTCCTATCCGTCTCTCTCTCTCTGGTTATAAATAGTCGAAGATAATAAACAAAGAAAAGAATAAAAATATTGGAATAACCCATTATAAACAAAAGTAGTAATACGATTCAACCCATAGCCGAGAGAATAGGGAAAGAGATATAAGGAGCAGAAAGCGACTAATTTAGAATTTTGTCCTTTTATTTATTTTTATATATTATATTGGCTTTGCAAACTCAATTCTTCCTGATTCAAACAATGTAACCAGATCTGAATGGGTGACTGTCTCGACTCGGCGAGCAAGTTTCCGTATCTCCGGTGATAATTTGTGGAGTATGGATCCGAGAATACTTTTATCTGCCATCTCAAGCGCGTTCGATCGTCGCGATCGTCTTGAAGAGATAGTTTCTTTTCTTTCCGTTATGTTGTTATCGTTTTTTGTGTTTTTAAAATTATTTTCTCGGTAATTTTGGCGGGAGAATGAAAAAAAAGTTTATATATATATATATATATATATATATATATATATATATATATATATATATATATATATATATAACTTTATTACTATTTCATGTACCCACATAAAATTTTATAAGGAGATAAAAATTTTTATGTATCAATTTTCAGTATTTACTTCAACAGTGCTCGATACGTAAGTATATATAACAGAGTACTCGCATGCAATTGACTCAAGTTTCTAATCCTGAGTTCGGATGTGTCCTACTGATGAACCAAAAGGAGGGATTGAGTCTAGGGCTTCCGGTCCGTGGCTTTCACGGTTTGCGTGGGCTGCGGCGTTGTTTGATAGTGGAAATAATTATATATATATATATATATATATATATATATATATATATATATATATATATATATATATATATATATATATGAAGCAATCCAACAAAAGATATAAGCGTCAACTAATATCTTATAATTAGTGAAACATCCGGATAAACACTGAAGCTCAATATACTGGATAGAGCATTAATATTATAATATAAAATGAAGTAATAAAATAAGGTGTCAATCAAATTTTATTAGAATTCAAAGTTCAAGCAAAGTATCCTTAAGTCCTTAGCTCATGAGTTTTCAAAGATAATTCTTCTCTTCAGAGGACCATTACCGCAGTTATACTACTACAGGTAATAAAATTACGCTTTGAAAATATATAAAATTATATACACAAATACATAAAAATACATAACATCAAACATATCAACCCAAAAACATACATTTTGTTGAATCCATACAGTCCATCCAGGTCATACAAATTGAGAAGCATAATCAGGAAAGACATTATTCCAAGTTATAAACAGCAGTCCATATACGTGAAATTGAAGGGGCTGGCAAAGTTATCCAGTCGCGAAATGTGTCAATATTCAATGTTAATGATAAATAAATCAAATAATGCAAAAAGTCCAATCAAAGTTCCAAAATCCCGACATGTGCAACCCAAGTCAAATCAAAGTTCGTTGTTTAATTAGAAAACCCGTTAAATCCGAATTGAGCAAAATAAGACTGAATCCCGGTCGCATCTTGCCAGCAGAGCGAAAAAAATAAGTAATCTTCTCTCCCCAGCGATTCAACCAGACATGACAAATCCCTAACGAACAGAAGGCGATATTAAATTGTCTACATCTCAGAATGACTTTAATAGATGTCTGTGTTACTTCCTGTTTAAGCCCGCTTGATGGGCTCAACAAAGAAAGCAACATACAACCCCGCCATCCACCCCACCCAGATTAGATGTTCCCTGTCTGGGTCGAGTGAAAATATTCTATGTCAAAGGGGAAGGTGTTAAGAAGTTAAAAGAAAAAGAAAAAGAGAAGGGAGTTAGGAAATATAGGTCAGATCGTGTAATCACGTACACATCCAAAATTATTACTTAAAATCTAGCTTACAGTAAAAACCGATTTCACAAATCTCGCCATATTTTTATGTATTTGTGTATATATTTTCAAAGCGTAATTTTATTACCTGTAGTAGTATAACTGCGGTAATGGTCCTCTGAAGAGAAGAATTATCTTTGAAAACTCATGAGCTTAGAACTTAAGGATACTTTGCTTGAACTTTGAATTCTAATAAAATTTGATTGACCCCTTATTTTATTACTTCATTTCATATTATAATATATATATATATATATATATATATATATATATATATATATATATATATATATATATAATAC
>OY744531.1:44102199-44132199 GCA_963556195.1 Sepiola atlantica
TAATTACTTTATGGTATAAAACGTATAGTTGAATAGAAAAAATTCTAAATAGGAATAACAAAAAATACACACACACATACACAAACGTATATATATATATATATATATATATATATATATATATATATATATATATAAACATAAGGAATAAGGAAAAATGCCTTCAAAGAACCAAGTGTTAGATGCAGATATTTTTTTATTAAATTCAAAATATAAAATCATAACTCATAAAATGCGATTTTTTAACAGCAATAGTATTTATTGCTGTTAAAAACTCTTATTTATCAATGCTTAGCTTAAAGCTGTATTATTTATTATTTTAATAATATTTTCACATGTTCCGCGTTTAGTTTTCGATTTTCGATTTTTATTAAAATGTCGTTGAGATAAACGACTGCAAAATGCGTCCATTATTTGTTGAAATATTCCTGGCGCTATTTTTATACCAAAAGGACACATAATTAAGGAAAAGGGTCGAAAGCCAAACCCAGCCAGCCCAAATTGAATTGCACCCAACTCCCTTTCCACAAACTGAGCAGGGACACTTTCTTGTTTTGGGGAGCTTTTTAACACTACAACCGCTGATCATCACCTTGGTCTTGGTAAGATTTACATCCATAACTTTACTTTCCATATCATTCCTTCAAGTCTTTAACTTAACAAGTAGATTATCGATTGTTTTACAGGTAAGCACTAAATCATCAGCATAAAGCATCGTTTCCGGACAACCCATGCAACACTTCTTGGACAATGTTTCTAAGACACAAATGAAAAGCAACGGACTCAGTACAGATCCCTGCCACTTTTAACATTAAAGCTGTCACTAAATGTGCTGTTAATTCTAACATGACTTTAGGAATTTCTGTATATTGCTCGAACAATCATTACCAACCACTCATTTGCTCCTAGTTTACGCAAAGCCTACCAGACAACCTTTCTTGGCACTCTGTCAAAAGTTTTTTTCCAGATACATAAAGGCAAGATACAGTTTGTTTTTACCACGATACTTCTCTTGCATTTGTCTCAGGATAAATATAACACCAGGCGTTAAAACCAAACTGCATTTAATCTAACTTCTTATTTGCTACTCAATTATTATTTCAATCACTTCAAGGACTCAATCCATCAATTTTGAGCCTCTCTAATCACCTCTATATCGCGCTTCCCATGTAATCATGTAACAGTTTACAATTATACTAGGTTCCGAGTCTTTCGATGAAACCTCTTCTTTTATGATCTGAGTTTTCAAGTCTGTGATCATCTTAATGCCTGTTTTACTTACAGTTTTTCAACGTTTCTGTAGAAACGCCCTTTTGGAGCGGTAGAATGATCCAACAAGTTACCAAGTGACCTTGGCAACGGATTGATGTAAGTCTTCTATTTCAGGTCTGGAGTGAAGGTCAGTCCCAGAAGATTCTCAAAGCAGGGGTTTTCTCAAAGTGAGAGCCACTCATTTCAATTGGGGGCAAAGTGAGGATCAGAACGTTGGTGGTGAAAGGAGAGAATCTTGGTTTTAGACGTATTTTCTCCATTGCGCGACGTGCTCCAGGTCGGAGAAGAGAGATAATTAGAAAGATCTTGATCATTAATGTCCTTCGAAGTGTTGTCATAGATGGTTGTGTTATCTGTATAAATATCGACGAATGATCTTAGAATGTGGTTGAGAGGACATTTCTAGATATTCCATAGCTCGTACAATTGTGAAGTAGGCCTTCATGCCAAACCCTATCAAAGGCTTTTGATGCCTCGAAAGCTATTGATCTAGAAAATAATAGATACACTGACCATCAACTGAATATGCTGTTTTTGCTGAGGTGATTCACAACTTCATAATTTATCACAGATTCAAGAAACTTACTTATGACGCACAGGAGACTGATTGGTCTGTACTGAGATGCAGAAGACCGGTATCCAGAATTTTCAAATAATGGGTAGACTGACGAAATTTTACAAGGTATTGGGAAGCATTTCTCCTTTAAGTAACGATAGAAGAGTTTTGTAAAAATGGGGCTAGTTCCAGTTGCAGCTTATAAGCACTGTTATTTGAATGTTGTAAGTGTCGATCAGAGTATTTTTAGTCGTAGGTGGAAATTCAGGGTGTAGGCGGCCCTGATCGCAAAAGGGTGGAATTGGATGTAAAATTATTCGCAAAAGTTTGGATTTATCGGATGCTGAGAAAATCACCGCTAGTCCATTGATGATGGTTGAGATAGAGGATGGAGTTTATTATTCGCCAAAACAGGTGGGAACCAAGCCTCTGCTCAGCTACTCTAGACTTAACGGAATAGGTATATGACTCGCTCGTGTTTTCAATGACCCCTTTGAAGTGGTTGCTGGCAATCTATAAAGACAGCTTTGGTTTCAGAACATCTATTTCGTTGAAATTTAGGCAACTGAGTAATCGGAAGCTCCTAGCTGAGATAGAACAGTGAATGAGCACAGTTCAGGGCAAGTTGTCAATGAAAGATCAAGAAGACGTGCAAAATGTCCGTCAGTATCGGCTGCGCGAGTAGGTTTGTCAACAATCTGTGTTAGATCATAAGCCAGAGAGTAAACGTGACAAAACCTTCCTTCATCGTCTGTCTTGTCTTAGTGGACTTGCTATTCAACATTGTGAACATTAAAATCTCCACAGATATGAATGTTGGCAGAACGATGAGCAGACAGAATATGGTCGATTTTCTCAGAGATACTCTCAAAGATAGAAACTCTGTCTTTTTGGAGACGATAGAGGGCAAATATGAATGCAGTACTGGGAAACACATATAGGGCAATTTAGGGTCTTCTTTTAAGATGTCTCTTCCAAATGAAAAGTCGTCCCTTATGTAGGCACAAATTTTGTTGTTAAATGTTAACATTCATCAGGCGTTTATCTTGACTAAGTTTGGTAAATTGAATATATATATATACATATATATATATATATATATATATATATATATATATATATATATATATATATATATATATATATATATAGAGAGAGAGAGAGAGAGAGATAAATGAAAGAAAAAGAAAAACTGTAAAAATGACAAATCTATTTCATCTTCAGTTGTTCAATGCAAGGTGTATTAAATAAAAGCATGTTTATTTTTTCTTTTCAGGCTTTTGGAAGATTGGAATCTTATCATCAGAGGAATTACATAGATAGATAAGTTCGTAGGGAAGTAACCAGCATTCAAAATTTGAAAACTTTGAGAAGATAATAGAAAGTGGATGTAGGTGTGTGAGAAGGTTGTCAGAATGCAGAATATGTCCAGATAGAAAAAAAAGTCATTCTATTGGAATTATTCCTCCTGGATTTACTATATTTTGACCAGTTTTGACGCAGTTTTCCACGAACTTTTAACGCTGAATTTTTTGTCTTTCCATTCTAAACTTTTTCCTCACTAGGTATTTTGTCACTGGACTTTTTTTTCTATCTGGACATATTCTGCATTCTGACAACCTTCTCACACACTTACATCCATTTTCTATTATCTTCTCAAATTTTGTCTTCTTCTCTGCCAACTTATCTATCTATGTAATTCCTCTGATGATAAGATCCAATCTTTGAAAAGCTTGGCTTAAGGAAAGAAAAAATAAACATGCTTTTATTTAATACACCTTGCATTGAACAACTGAAGATAAAATAGATTTGTCATTCTTACATTTTTTATTTCTCTTTCATTTATTTATATAATTGCTCTAGCCAGTATATTGAGCTTTAATCATTTCACGATATGTTCAAACTTCTGAAAGTATAATCCTACTTTTAGTTTCATACCTTATATATATATATAATATATATATATATATATATATATATATATATATATATATATATATATATATATATATATATATATGATAAAGACAGGCATAAAATGTTCCGACGTAATGGAAAATGAAAAGGGAAAGCTAAAATTATTATTTATATATTCCTCAACGTTTTGTCTTTATTGTAAGACTTCCTCAGGATGATTTTTCTGAAGAAAAAATCGCACAAGTACAGAAATGTTTTGCCAGCAGGTTCAGAGCTGCGACCGATTTGAGCAAAAAAATCAAAATATGAGAAACAAGTAGATGGTGGCAGTGGCAGTTAGAAGATAAGATCATTAGGAAGTGGGAGAGGTGATACAATAAATGTGCAAAAGTGGGAGGCTAAGCGCGGTTCAGTTAGGATTAATTTAAATTATGAAGGTGGGGGTGAGCGATATGCCAGTGTCGCAGATTGTGTAAATGTTTGTATAAATAAAAATAATTATATATATATATATATATATATATATATATATATATATATATATATATCTATATATATATATATATATATATATATATATATATATAAATTGAGAAAAAAATAAAGATAAAATTATATCTTTAAATTATATCCTATCTTTAAGAGTCAATGCTCGATATACGTGATAGGGCAGTAGTATAGGAAAATAAATGATGAGAATAAAAATTGTAAAAATACAATAATCATGAATTAGTTCAAAGGAGGGGCATATAAAATTTGCTATTTTATTTTTAACCAATTTTCTCTAGACATTACTTCTGTATTCTTTTGGTGATTCATTTCACCACCAACGAATTTTACCTTGGATTTGAATACCTCTATTCCCTGGACCTGGACCTAAACTTTTTACAACTTCGGATGTTTGGATTGACCTCAACTTTCACCCTACATTTGCTTCATATTTTGAACCCTCGGATATTCCTACAGGAACTTTCTACGCTTCTTCAATGGTGACGATGTTATTTGAACATTTAAACATTTTCAAAAATATTTAAAAATACTTTTTATATCTTTTATATTTTCAAATGTTTGCATAACAGTAAATTTTACTGACTTATCCGTCTCATTTTCCTCTGGGGATAAGAGCATATCTTTGAAAATCGATAGATTAAGGAAAGAAAAAAGTTTGTTTATATACCCCTTGATTTTTTCATAAATATTGTATATTATCCGATTTTTATTCTCATCAATATATATATATTTATTAATTTTTGCGTAAAAAGAATCCATGGACACATGTTTCTGGCTATCAGAATAGCTAACCTGGCCAAGAATCGAACCTACGATGTTACTCTTCGCAGTTTGACGTTTTGCCACAAGACCATAAACACCTTGCCGAAATATGTACAATTTTTTATCGCTATAATGTTACGTAGTCTTTTTTTACTATTTTCAGTAGCGATAGCTGTTTTCTTAGTATTTTTCAACTTTCTAGCAATAAAAATACTATAAATATATATATATATATATATATATATATATATATATATATATATATATATATAGTCTTTGTTATTGTTAGAAAATGGGAAAATACTAAGAAAACAGCTATGTCCTATCGCTAGTGAGACTACATTTTCATATATATATATATATATATATATATATATATATATATATATATATATATATATATATATATATATATATATATATATATATCGTACATGTATTGTATTAGTTTCTGTAAATGTAAATCCGTAGAAACTCAAGTGTTTATAAAAAGTGCTCAATACCAAGTAGAGCTATTTATAAGTATAAATTTTTATTTATACAAACATTATTGGTTACATATGTGCATACATGTTTCGGTTGCACTTTTCCAAGAAAGTCAACCTCATCAGACCAAGAACCTTTCAGGAATGGATTGATTTGAAGAATTTTCTATCCTAAATAACTCTTTTTGGGGATCTAGCATCTTCTATTACTTATGAATTAGTATCGGATTACCTATTTCACTAGTTGACCTTTTTTGCCAGTGGTTGTCCCCTCCCTTTTATTTTATTACTCTTTATGGCGTCTCCATTGCCTTTTCTTGTCCTCATTTTATTGCTCTCGCTCGCCAGCTTAACAGACTCATTCAAGTATAAATATCTTATCTATATATCAAGAATCACACATATATAAACAAACCCAAACACACCTAAATAAACAAACAGATAAATAAACGGACATTGATATACATACACATCTAAACATGGACACCTACACAGATCCACTATTAGTCAAGCATATATTCAGAATACATACGTGCTTATAAATATATTCTAGATGTATATTCAATAAAAAATAAAGAAATAAGAATATTCTAGATATATATTCAATACATACATCCATACGTCTATACAGACTCAACATATACAGCTATATGCACCTATACACGTATATCTATACACACACACACACACACACATATATATATATATATATATATACATATACATACAGATACATGTATACACACGCACACACACATATACATGCACATACATACAGACACACACATACACATACATATATATATATACATATATATATATATATATATGTATATATATATATATATATACATACATACACAAACCGTACATGAGCATATTCGTAACATAGATATACACGCATACACCCATCCATACACTTTTTGTATAAATAGTTCCTAAAAATAGTTCTTAAAAATACGTACACATATGCACATATATACATACACACACGCTGACACACATATATATATATATATATATATATATATATATATATATATATATATATATATATATATATATATATATACCAATGTGTACACATACACGTGTATATATACATATATATACATACACAAACACACATACACATATACACATACATACGTACACACGCATACACACACATATATACAGGCGCCGACAGTTCACACCTATACATATATACGAATACAAATCCATACATGTACATTTATACTAATGCAAAGTACACACAAATTAATATATACAAGCACATAACTAGAGTATACATAAAAGAACAAGACTATGCAAATATACCGACAAATGTATACATGTATATTCATAGTCAGATATACATACCCCACACACACCACGTATACTTACATAAACATACACACGCACAAGTGCACATACATGCATATATACATACACACACACACTTACATATATACATATATATATATATATATATATATATATATATATATATATATGTATATATATATATGTATATACACACAGATACATATATATATGCAATTAAATATGGTTGATAATTAAATTGATATATTATTGTGCCAAGATGAGTGAAAGACTGACTTTCTTTTGGGATCGGCTACACTTGAAATTAATATTTCCAAAAAATGCGTAAATCATATAGATTAGGGTAATTTGGAGTTTGGGAATTTATTGGTGTCAACGTATTTCTGAGAAAATAAAAAAAATAAACACCCCCCCCCCCACACACACATGATATGTTATTGTATGTGTTATCTGTTTTAAACTCTCGATAGTAGACAATCGTTGAAAACAATATAAAATAACTAAACAAACAGCAACGAAATAAAAGAGCACCTAAGCATGCCATTAAATTCACTAGAATAACGATTTTAAAATAAAGTAATTAAATAAATCAACTAAAACGATTAAAAGGCACGCCGCATGGACACGTAGCGGACAACGGTGTTAAGTAATACTAAGTTCTAATTGACAGTCTTCTGGATGTTGAAGGTTCAATCCTAACCACAGAGGCGACATTAAGAATAAAATAAAAATGACATATGACTTCTACCCGTTCATGTCTGACGGAACAAGAACAATTCACCTCCGTGGATTAAATAAAGAGTTCAATTCAAAACTACATATAGATTCCCGTGTTCGATAAGAAGCACCAGAAAAAGGGCGGAGGTTATATCGGCTGAAACGTTGTGAGAATAACATCTAACATGAGAATAGTAGTCCGAGTAATCCAAATCATAGAAATTATTAATCCTCATCTAAAAAATTCCGAAACAAAAATATTGTTAGCAATACATGTATGGTATCTTTCCAGGTAATTCTCGATGACACTCCGTGTCATCTCAGATGGAAATGCGCCGATTTCCTCTCTAATTATTTTCCTCAAATCCTCAAGAGTTAAAGGACAATGTCGGAAAACCCTTTTAATTTCGGTATTCTTAAAGGAAAAAGTCACAAAGGCTTAAACCTAATGACCTTTCCGAAGATACCTGTCTCCCATTAAAAGGATTACACACACAGGAGTCATTGTCAGAAAATTAACACGATAGGAGATTTTAAAATGATAGAGACAAACCTACCGATTGAGACCTGCTCCCTACAGTGCCCGCTCGTTATATAGTGCTCTTCATGTCCCATCATGTATTTTATTTACCCCGCTATATTATCTGCAAAGTCAAAAAGATATCAGCAGTTTCAACGGAACAACGTCACATTTATCAACGATATTACGTCACATTTCCAAAGATATTCTTTTTAATTCTGAAAAATTAACAATAAATGTCTTATTTTCGCTTGGTTTCATATAAAACCTTTTTTGTATATTTAATGCCGGAGCACAATAAAACGGTCCATTGTATACGATTATTTGAACAAAAGTTGTTATCATACTCATAAAGTGAAAGTAAAGTGGCTGACCATAGTCGAAGGCGACCCGAAGGCTCCATTTTCAGTAGCTACTACATCCAGGTGTAGAGGAGGGCGACACGCTTTTCCCAGGATTACCCCACTTACCCTTAATCATCACCTTATAATGTTGAGTGTTTAGCAAGGTGGCATCAAGTACCATTTTTAAGTCTTTGTATGACTTGGCCGAAGATTGAACCTTGGTCTTTCAGCCCATTAGTGAACTCTCTTATCATTATGCCAAATGGCTGAAGGTAATGGCACGTTAATACTTTTGTCAACTAGATTAGTCCGTAAATGATACCACGAGGACTTGAACTCAGCCACGACGATTTCACAGGCCGCAGCGTAATTTTTTTATCTTCTTGTAATAGTCTCACATAAGTGATGACTTTTCAGGACTTACATGATCGCAGGTGTATTTTTCTTAACCATAAAGTAGTTTCTCTACCAAGACTTGATAGTATAGCTTACGCTACTATTTAATCCATGGCTGTATGATGCATACCTTTTTAATAAAAAAAAACAACAACGTATAAATCAATATAAAATTTGGACTCGTCTAACGAACAAGGGCATATAAATACTGAATACACCAAATAGTAATAAGAATAGTCGTAGTAATAGTCGTAGTAATAGTCGTAGTAATAGTAGTGGTAGCGTTTTTCACAGCAGTTAGTCGTTTTACGACTACACTAAGAACTATCTATTTCTTTGACCTATTTCTTATTTCTCGTTATGTTTCTATTTATCTTCCCCTCACAAAATAAGATGTGACACAAGGTCGGGAAAGTGGGAAAGAACCAGCGCTCGAGAATTTGAGCACTCTGGTTGTTTAAAAATTGCCTGGGCAGCCCTGTCGGCATTCTACGGTAGGGGCGCCTCAGGCAGTAAGCAATAAACTTACTCCTCCCAAAAGAAGGGAGGCAAAGCCTGGGAGGGTGCACCTCCTAGAACTGCACAGGACCGACAACCAATAGACCGGCGTAAATCCAGACCCGAAGGCCCGGACGATACCGGTTTATTAGGCGGGGTTCTCGTTATGTTTGCTTGTACAAAAAAATCCGGAATGGTGAACAATAAGGTGTATTAACATACACCTTATTGTTCACCATTCCGGATTTTAATGTTGTTTGTGATAAACCTTGCTCTTAGCCAAAAAGCCAACGATCGACGCAACACTCACACGCCGATAAGTGACTTAAAACAATACGTACCACGGAACAGAGACTTATCTGATCTCAGGTGTAATTTTCTTTATCCTAGATTAGTTCCTCTACCTTGATAGTCTCGCCTACGCTACGATTTTACCCTCTTCCCAGAATAGGTAATGAGAGTACGATTGTTATGGCTATAAAAGAAATTTAAAAAAAAAAACAAGGAGGTAGTTTACAAAAAATGCAGAAGTAATGTATTTCCAGAGACTGCTTCTATTTCAATATAAGCATAACAGACAGACCGACAAGCCTCTTATAGAAATGCTTGGGCGAAGATAAAATTCTATTTCAAACTTAAGCGTGACAGATAGACCGACAAGCCTCCTATAGAGATGCGTGGACGCAGTTAAAAATTTTATTTCAAACTTAAGCTCGGACAGACCGACAAGCCTCTAATAGAGATGCGTGGATGCAGCTAAAATTGTATTTTTAACTTAAGCGTGACGGACAGACCGACAAGCCTCTAATAGAGATGCGTGGACGCAGCTAAAATTGTATTTTAACTTAAGCGTGACAAACAGACATACAAGCCTCCTATAGAGCTGCGTGGACGCAGCTAAAATTGTATTTCAAACCCGAAGCGTTAAGATCAGACCGACAAACTTCCTATAGAAATAAGACAACAAGGAGGTAGAGTTAACAAGACAGAAAGTACAGAAGTAATGTGTGGCCAGAGATTAGTTCTGGCTTGGTCATAGCGTGTCTGTCTGTTACCACTCGCTATTCATAGTGTTGGGAAGAGTCCATGTTGTGACGCAATAGGGTAGATCACCATGACAATTATTAATACATTTCTTTTTTTTTTGGGGGGGGGGGGGGAGATTTAACATATCATTTTATAAAAATCGTTAATCTACTCAAAAGATTGTTTATTTGGTATAACATCTGGCGTTTTCTTTTTTATTTCAGAAATTCTCCATCCTTATTCACCAATTAAGGTTTTGCTGAAGCACATCGCATTCCTTTCTACCGGGCGCCATTGTCGCTGTTTACCAAAAGAAGCCGCGTTCACTCAAACAGTGGGTCGTGCAAACAAGCTGATCGATACCGATAGCCTTTAAGGGTCAGACCAGTACTCTTCAGTGATTACAGCTTTCAATGTGTAAAAATGTCGACGCAAGCAAAAGCAATAACACAGGCACCAACACCATCACCACCACCACTACCATCACCAACAACACCACCACCAACAACACCAACAACAACACCAACAACAATCACGACGATGACAACGATAGAAACAACGACGGAAAGTTCAAACGCCTGTGTCCTTGCAAGTACCTTATCAGCAACAGTTGTCATTCTCTTTCTCCTTATTGCCCTCGGAGTTATATATTTCTTGTGGAAAAGGAAGAGAGGCGAGTCAATACCGAAACTAGTAAGTAAGAAGAACGCAAAAAAAGGCATTCTTTGCATGATAATTCTATTTCAAACTTAAGTGTGACAAACCGACCAAGGGACAGTGACGTATTGCACGCATCTTAACTATATGCGCCCGTTTAATCTTTGCGTCAACGATGAACATTCTATTTTTAGATTACAACGGGACAGACAGACCGAAACACCTAGTATAAAATTGCGTGGACGTAAGCGTGACAGATTGGAGATGATGCTATTTCGATTTTAAGGGTAACAAACCAAAAGAAAATGTTATTTCAAACTTAAACGTGACAGACACACACAACAATTTAAACTTTTACCGTCATGCTTGAACCTATTTACAATTCTATTCCAGACTTAAACGTAGAAAAATTGGCCAACAGACAGAAATGCATTGAATGTATCTAAATGATACAAGTCTATTTAATATGTGCGTTTAGTGATGGAAAGACGGTTGAAAACTCTTATAGAAATGAATGGACACAGTTAAAATCCTATTGTAAACTTAGCGTTACGGACAAACCGACGAACTTCCGATAGATATGCGTGGACGCAGCGAAAATTCTATTTTAAACTTAAGCGTGACAAACAGACCGACAAGCCTCTTATAGAGATGCATGGGGCCAGCTAAAATTCTATTCTAAACGTAAGCGTGACAAACAGACCGACAAGCCTCCTATAGAGATGCATGGGGCCAGCTAAAATTCTATTCTAAACGTAAGGGTGACAGAGAGACTGACAAGCCTCCTATAGAGATGCGTAGTCGCAGCTAAAATTCTATTTCAAACTGAAACTTGACAGACACACCGACAAGCCTTTTATAGAGATCCGTGGACGCAGCTAAAATTCTATTTACAACATAAGCGTAGCAGACAGACCAACACACCTACCTATAGAGATCCTATTTCTATCTTGAACTTAAGCGTGACAGACAGACTGACAAGCCTCTTATAGATATGCGTGAACGAAGCTAAAATTCTATTTCAAACTAAAAGGCGACAGACAGACCGACAAACTTCATATAGAGATGCGTGGATGTAGGTTAAATTTTATTTAAACTTAAGCGTGACAGACATACTTACACACCTCTTATAGAAATACATTCTTTTTCAAACTTAAGCGTGACGGATATACCGACAATCCTATTACAGAGATTCGTGAACACAGCTAAAATTGTATTTCAAACTTAAGTGTGACAGGCAGACAGACCGATAAGCCTCTTATAGAGATGCGTGGACTTAAGCGTGACAGACTGGCAATCACGCTATTTCGATTTAAAGGATGACAAACCAAAGGAAATGTTATTTTGAACTTAAGCGTGACAGACACACCAACTAATTAAACCTTTTACAGTGACGCTTGAACTTATTTACAATTCTATTCCAGATGAGCCAACAGACAGAAATGCATTGGACGGATCTAAACAGTCTGCGTCCATACCTGGCCTTTTGGCTAGGAAGTAAATGTAGTATCTGTTCCGATGGATACTGCACCCCATTGATTGGTATTGTCTTGGCCTTCGGGGCTTGATTTACGCCGGTCTGTGGGTTTGTCTTGTGCAGTTCTAGGAGGTCCATCATCCCAGGCTTTGCCTCCTCTCTTTGGGGAGGAGTAAGTTTATTACTTACTGCCTGAGGCGCCCCTACCGGGGAATGCCGACGGGGATGCCCAGGCAATTTTTAATGGCCAGAGTGCTCACCTTCTCGGGCGCTGGCTTTTAAAGCCCCACTTTCCCGACCCGACCTTGGGTCACATCTTACCTTGTGTGAGTAAGATAAAACTGGCCTTGTGGCTAACCTCCTGAAGAGGAGGTAAATAAACATACTGTCGTTACCGCTTAAGTTTGAAATAGATTTTCCATCGCCAAACTTGCTCGCTTAGCGATGGAAAATCTATTTCAAACTTAAGCGGTACAGACAGACCGGCAAACCTCTTTTAGAGATGCGTGGACGCAGCTAAATTTTTAGTTAAGCGTGACAGATCGACTAACGGACATATACTCATTGGACGCATGTAAACTATCTGCGTCCATTTAATCTGCGTGTTTAGTCATTTAAAAGCTACTTCAAACCAAAGTGTGACGGACGTACCAATCGACCTCGCAGACTCCCTACAAATAAAGCCTCTCAGACATGTTAGAACGCACCCAGAAGTGATTCCCCCGGTTTCTGTAGCATTACTCGAATGGATGCAATATACTTCGGGGTTTAATGGTTGATACCCGGTCTCGAATATATGACACTAGAAGACTACGCTCGTATTAATAACCAACATACTTTTAATTACATTTATAGTCAATCTAGTATATAAAACTGGCAGGAAGACCCGACGGGATTGAATAAGGATCACTACTATGTACTTTTCACTATGTTCATAGCACCATATTACTTTCTTTGCTTTTACTGCCAGCCTCCTGTTTCGCCTCCAAATAGTGTTGGAAGAAGCTGAAATGTTGGAAAACTCTCTGAATTAGTGTCTATACGAATAGTTTAAATTTCATTAAAATCGAGTATACAGATTTGAAGTTGTAGGAGAATTCTGTCCCTATTGGTCACTTAGAGGTAAGGACATGTAGATATTCGGCATATAGAGGCTAGTGTAGAAATGTCTTCCCCCGAAATTTTTATACATATGATTTAAATATCATCAAAATAAGATATATTTGGTGTTTTAAGGTGACTATCGCTTCATAGCCCCCTTAGGGGCAGAGTTAGAAATTCGTGACCACTGCCACTGTCTTCTCCGATAAATTTTACATAATAATACACGTTTAGATTTTATGTAGATTCTCTAACCTTTATTCAATAGGAACATATAAGCATCACACAAACACACATACATTGAGTTATATATATATATATATATATATATATATATATATATATATATATATATATATATATATATATATATATATATATAGTACATGTATTGTATTAATTTCTGTAGATGTAAATCCGTTGAAACTCAAGTGTTTATAAAAAGTGCTCAATAACAAGTAGAGCTGTTTATAAGTATAACTTTTTATTTATACAAACATTATTGATTACATATGTGCATACATGTTTCGGTTGCACTCTTCGCAGAGAGTCAACCTCGTCAGACCAAGGATTCAGAGTAATGAGATGGGGTTGTAGATTTTTTTCGAATAAATCTTTGTCTGGGATTGGTTATTCTCTATTTCTTATGAATTGGTATCAGATTACCTATTTTACTTGTTGACCATTCTTCAGTCTTTTTTACGACCCAACCATCCCTGTTTTTTATTGCCCTCTTAGCCCTGGCTACTTTTCAACTCTGTTTGAATTCCCAAATCCTACAAACACATTTATCTTATCTATCAGTAAAATACACACATATAAACAGATTTAATAGGTACACAAGTACATATAAATAAACAGACATCAATATGCACACACATCTAAACATGAACACACACAGATCCACTTTCAAGCAAAAAATATTTAAAAGTACGTACTTGCCTATAAATATGCTTTTAGTATATAGTTTTTCTTGTATTAAAATTAATTTATATATTGAAACTGTTTTATATTCATTTCCGAGGTGGCTTTCTCAAAATGGACTGCAGCAAACATTTGCCTTCGTCTCTTAGGGTAAGAAGATATGTTATTAAAATACAGGTTTCATATTAATCTGTCTAGTTAAGAAATCGGATCTTTTGTACAACAGTCACGCCAAATAAAATACCCCTGCCCCCTAAAAAACAAAATGCAAGTTGTAATAAAAAAGAAAAACGTTTTATTGCTTACTCAAGAGAATGGACTCATAAAAAATCGTTTCCCTTATATTTCTGCCTCCATATAAACTCACACAGAAAGCTGTCCACCATTCCGCGATGCGTTCAATGGTGGTGTTTATTCTACATTTTTTATAGTATAACCCTAACCCCAAAGTTTACTTAATCAAACCTTAATCCGAGGCATGTCTAAAAAGTACTTACAAAAGTAGTCCAAGGGCGTGTGTGCGCATTGCGCATGACTGGCTATTTTTAGGCAAAACTCATTCTATCATTTGTGACGGATCTCTTCAACAAAAAATCTGAAAAATCGATGCTTATTTATTAACTTGTATTAATGGTTTATGGTGAACAAATGTAATTGTTAGAGACTTTTGTAGAATTAAGATTATTTTTTGTTCGTTATTTTTCATGTAGATATATGGAAATAATGGCGTAAATCATTGTGATTAAAAAAATCATTTGTATTCGTAAATAGATATGTTGTGACTTAGTGTTAGATAACCCACAAAAAGAATTACTGCCAAACACATAATCTAAAATAAAACCCAGCATAAGCCCAAACAACTCTCAAATAAAACCTAAACTTAAACCATACACAGACCAAACACAAGTCCAAACAACACTCAAATAAAACCTTAACCTAAACCATACACAAACCAAACACAAGTCCAAAAAACACTCAAATAAAACCTAAACCTAAACCATACACAAACCAAACACAAGTCCAAACAACACTCAAATAAAACCTTAACTTAAACCATACATAAACCAAACACAAGTCCAAAAAACACTCAAATAAAACCTAAACTTAAACCATACACAAACTAAATACAAGTCCAAAAAACACTCAAATAAAACCTAAACCTAAACCATACACAAACCAAACACAAGTCCAAAAAACACTCAAATAAAACCTAAACCATAACCATACACAAACCAAACACCAGTTCAAAAATTATTATTATTATTATTATTATTATTATTATTATTATTATTATTATTATTATTATTATTATTATTATTGTTGTTGTCATCGTCGTCGTCGTCATTATTATTATTATTATTATTATTATTATTATTATTATTATTATTATTATTATTATTATTATTATTATTATTATTATGTGTACTCACTAGTTCTTACACAGGTCATCCTCAGTGATAGCTCACTGATAAGCACCGGTGGTGTTCCCTGAATTCTTAGTGACGACAACTCTCTCCAGATTTCCAGTACTCTCTACCTCTTTCGATAACTATTGCAAATGACTTTGCGTTATAACAACAGACGCTTACCATTGATTTCTCGCTGGCAACAACCGTTTGTCTTATCTGAGACTTGGTTTGCAATAAGCCTCCCCAAGGTCCCAGTACTCTCCACACTCTCTCAGTGGAGGCCTGGTTAGTGCTCTTCCTCCTCGGTCTTTCATCCTCCTTGACCCTTCACGACTATCTTGTGTGGTATCAGCCAAGGCTGGTCCCATCACTTTTTTGGGGGTGGTGGTAGTTTATGAAATTTCTTGCAGTTTCTGTTCCTTGAGTTAATGTAGTGGTGTTGTTTCGGTGTTTCTGTTTTCTTCCCATTGCAACTTCCGTGTAACTGGTTTTATTCGTAGCTTATATGGATTAGTTTCCGGACTCTAGGATTTTCCTTAAGATTTCAGCTGTTTTCATCCGTTGTATGTTCTCAGTCTTCCCTTTGATTCCAATTTCTCTAGTCTTTTTTCGAGTTTTTTCTGGACTGTTCCTAGTGCTCCTACGATTATTGATAGTATATTGACGTTCTTCATATTCCATATTCTTTTTCAATTATCTGGCAAGTTCAGTGTATTTGTTTCGTTTTTCTGTCAGTGGGCTGCTGGGACGGCAAAATTTATAATTTTGAAAGAATTTTCCTTCTTGCTTACTATTATGACATCCGGTCCCCTTGCTTGTATGAGTTTATCGATTTGCACCTCAATATCCCAGAGGATTTGGTGTTTTCGTTTTCCAGTACTGTCTCTGGTTTATGTTTGTACTATTTATCCGCATGTTTAAAATGCAGTCGTTTGCATAGTTTCCAGTGTACTGCTTTCCCTACGCAGTAAAGTCTGTTCTTATATACTTTTGAGGCTGGTTTGCTTCATTCAATTATTATATTATTTACTGTTTCGTCTCTATGTCCACACAGTATGCATTTACTGTTTTCCTGGCTTTTATCAATTTTAGCTTTAATGTAGTTTGCCCTAATTGCATCGTTCTGTGCAGCCGTCAGTAGAGATTCCGTTTCTCTGTTATAGTGTCATTTTCCTAGCCATGCCAAAGTATTTTTGTGTGTCTCTTCTCTTGTAATTCTTATGAAACGTCCATGTAGTTGCTTTTCTTCTCACTTTTCTTTTCTTGTCTTTTTGTTTCTGGTTTCGATGCTTCCCGATTTGTCTTTTGCTGCGTGATCATCCTTTCCGTGTTCTGGGTTATGTATTTCTTCAGCTCTTTATTTAATCTTCCACACAGTCTTCTATAGTTACCAGTCCTCTTCACCCTTCGTTTCTTTCCACGTAGAGTCTGTTCGTATCGTCTTGTGGGTGGAGTGCGTTGTGCATAGTCATTAATTTTCTAGTCTTCTGTTCAAGATGCATGAGTTCTTCTTTAGTCCAGCCTATGAATGGTCCAGGGTATCTTATTGGTGATACAGCCAAGGTGTTTATTCCTTTACTAGAATTCTTTTATATAATTTCGTTTCTAAGAGTTTCCTTGTTCTTTTTCAATCTTCTCTTTCATTTCTGTAGATTTCATGGTGTCTGCTTCCAGAACTCACACATATTTATAGCTATCCTCTTCGCATAGGGCCCTCATCTCCTCTTGCTTGGGAAGTTATATGCCTTCTATTGTCTCTAATTTTCCCCTTTTCATCTCTAGCAGTGCACACTTTTCCATTACGAATTCCATTTGAATGTCCTGGCTGTAGATTCTGAGCGTATTTATCAGCTGTCCCTGTTCTTTTTTGTTTTTTGAAAATAGCTTTATGTCATCCATGCACATCAGGTGGTTTATTCTTTGTTCTGTGTCTGTAAACTTGCATCCGGAATCACATTTCCTGAGTATGTAGTTGAGTGGCATCATGGTTATTATAAATAGTAGGTGTGATAGGGAGTCTCCTTGGAAGATGCCTCTCTGTATTTTTTATCTCGGTCAGGTGTTGCCCTCTAGCTGTCAGTTCTAGTTTCCATGTTCTCATTGCTTTCTTTATGAGATTAGTAATCCTGTCGGGTATCTTGTACATTTTTAAGCATTCAATTATCCATGCTTACGGAATTTTGTCGTAGGCTTTCTTGTAGTCAATCCGTGCCATGGACATGTTCTTTTTTCTGCTTTCTACCCCCTTCAGGATCTTTTGATCTATGCATAACAGATCACGTGTCCCTCTTTTCCCTTTCAGGCATCCTTTTTGTTTCTCGCGGATCATCATCATCATCATCATCATCATCATCATCATCATCATCATCATCATCATCATCATCATCATCATCATCATTTGTATTATTATTTACTCACTAGGAGTTATCACACTGGCCATCGTCAGTGATTGTCCACTGCCAACAACCTGTGGTATTCCCTGGAATCTGAGTGACAACAAGTCTCCTCAGACTTCCAGTATGCTCCACTTCTTTTCGTTCATCAACCGCTGATGACCTTGCGGTATCGCAACAGCCACCTACCACCGATTTCCTGCTGATAAGGGCCATTGGTCCCTCTGGGGCCCGAGTGGCAACAAGCCTCCCCAAGGTCCCAGAGCTGTCCGCGCTCTTCCAGTGGAGGTCTGGTTTGCGCTTTCTCTCCTCGACCCTCTGTCCATAATTTTCGTGGTGTCAGCCTATGCTTGCGCCTCTCTCGTGCGGTTGTATTTTCCCCGGTTCTGTTGTCTTGTGCTTTTACGTGTTTGTTCTCCATTCGTTGCTTATGTGGGTTGGTTTCCGCATCCGAGGACATTTCTCAGGATTGTAGCTGTTTTGATCATTACTGTCCTTTGTATGGTCTCAGTTATCCCTTTGATTCCTATTTCTCCTAGTCTTTTCTCCATGTTTTTGGGGACTGTTCCTAGTGCTCCTATGATTATTGGTGTTATACTGACTTTCTTCATGTTCCATATTCCTTTCAATTCTCTGGTAAGTTCAGTATATTTGCTTCTTTATTCCGTCTCTTTGATCTTCACTCTGTGGTCCGCTGCAACGGCAAAGTCTACGATTTTGCAGGATTTTTCTTTCTTGTTGATTATTATCATATCCGGTCTCCTTGCTGTTATGGGTTTGTCTGTTTGTACATTCATATTCCATATGATTTTGTGTTTTTCGTTTTCTAGTACAGTTTCTGGTTTGTGTTTGTACCGTTTTTTTGCATATTCGAAATTCAGTTGTTTGCACATTTCCCGGTGTACTTCTTTCCCCACGCTGTCATGTCTGTTCTTGTATTCCTTTTGGGCTAGCTTGCTGCATTCACTTATTATATGATTTATCGTTTCGTCTCTTTGTCGACACAATTGGCATCTGCTGTTTTCCTGGGTTTTATCTATCTTTGCTTTAATAAAGTTTGTCCTAATCGCATTGTTCTGTGCGGCCGTCAGCAGAGATTCCGTTTCTCTGTTCAAGTGTCCTTTCCTTAGCCATGCCCAGCTGTTTCCATTGGCTTCATCGCTTGTGAGTCTTATAAAGCGTCCATGTAGTTGTTTTTCTTCCCACTTTTCCTTTCTTGTCTTTTTGTTTCTGGTTTCAGTGCTTCCGGAGTTGTTTGTTGGGCTGGTGTCTCCTGCTGTGGTAGTCAGTCTTTCCGTGTTCTGGGTTACATATTTCTCCAGCTCTTTTTTGGTGTCTTCCACACAGTCTTCTATACTTACCAGTCCTCTACCTCCTTCATTTCTTTTCATGTAGAGTCTGTCCGTATCGTCTTTTGGGTGCAATGCATTGTGCATAGTCATTAGTTTTCTAGTCCTCTGGGCAAGGTGCCTGAGTTCTTCTTTGGTCCAGCCTATGAATGGTTCAGAGTATCTTATTAGTGATACAGCCCATGTGTTTATCCCTTTTACTAGGTTTCTGCTATATAGTTTAGTTTCTAACAGTTTCCTTGTTCTTCGTAGATATTCTTTTCCAATCTTCTCTTTCATTTCTGTATATTTGATTGTGTCTGCTTCCAGAACTCCCAGGTATTTATAACTATCTTGTTCTCCTAGCGCCCTCATCTCCTCTTGGTTGGGGAGTTCCATACCTTCTGTGTCTCCAGTTTTCCTCTTTTAATCTCTATCAGTGCACATTTTTCTATTCCAAACTCCATTTGGATATCCTGCCTGAATATCCTGGTTGTATTTATCAGCTTTTCCAGTTCTTTTTTGTTTCTTGCAAACAGTTTAAGGTCATCCGTGTAAATCAGGTGGTTTATTCTTTGTTCTTTATCTGTAAACCTGTATCCGGCATCACACTTTCTGAGTATGTAGTTGAGTGGCATCATGGCTATTATAAACAATAGTGGTGATAGAGAGTCTCCTTGAAAAATGCCTCTCTGTATATTTATCTCAGACAGGTGTTGTCCTCCGACTGTCAGTTTTAGTCTCTATGTTTCCATTGCTTTCTGGATGAGATTAATAATCCTGTCTGGTATCTTATATATTTTTAAGCATTCAATTATCCATGTTTGGGGGATTCTGTCGTAGGCTTTCTTGTAGTCAATCCATGCCATGGTTATGTTCTTTTGTCTGCTCTTCACCTCCTTCAGGGTCTTTTGATCAATGTATAGTAGATCATGTGCCCCTCTTTGTCCTTTCCGGCATCCTTTTTGTTCCTCGGGGAGCAGTCCACGTTTGTCCAGGGATTGGTAGATTTGTTCTCTCAGTTGTGCTGTGAGAATTTTCCACATTATTGGTAGACATGTTATCGGTCTGTAGTTGCTGGGGGTCGTTCCCTTTTTGGGGTCTTTTTGTATTAATGTTGTTCTTCCTTCCGTCATCCATTCTGGTACGTCTGTTTTGCGAATACATCCACTCAGTTTTAGCGCTAGTCTTTCATGCAGGGTCGTGATTTTTTAAAACCAGTATGCATGTATTCCATCGTGGCCTGGTGCTCTCCAGTTTGCCATTTTTCTTAGGGTTTTCTTGATCGTTTCTTTGTTAATTTCTGTTTCGGTTCCTTGTTCGATTTCCTGCAGTTCATCTCTCATGTTTTTCAACCATTGGGCATTCTTGTTGTGCTTTTTTGGTTCTTCCCATATCTTGCTCCAGAATTGTTTTGTTTCTGTTGGGTTCGGTTGCTCTGTTGTTGTTTTTTCTCCATTTACGTTTTTGTAAAACTGGCTTTCATTGTTTTCAAAGGTCCTGTTCTGTTTGCTCTGTTCTAGTTTGTACCTGTATCGTCTTAGTCTTCCTTCTATTGTTGCTATCTTTTGTTTTATTTCTTCATGTTTCTCATTTAGTTTTTCCTTGCGTTTCTGATTTTTGCTTCTTAATCGTTTCATGTCCTCCTTCCTTCTGTTCACGATTTTAGCTTCTTTCCGAAGTTTGGTGATCTGGGTTTCCAGTCTGATTTCCCATCCAGGTTTTGTCGGTCCTCTCTTTTGTCCATTCTCTTCGTTTCTTAGTTTCATACTTACCGATTTTGCCCCTGCATATATCAGGTTGTTTAGGTCTGTAATAGTTTCTGTTGGGATGTGTGTGAGGAGTCTATTTACTTTTTCTGTTTCTGCTTGTAACTTCTTCGCTACTTCATTCCTGAGAGATGGAAGTTTTGTTTTGTTTTCTAACATGTATCGTCTAATGTTCTCCACTTCACTTGCTTCTTTTCGTTGAGTTCTATCTCAGCAGGTTCTGTGGTTCCGCAGTCTTCTATCTCATCTGGTTCTGTGATCCTGTAGTCTTCAATCTCTTCAGTTTCAGTGTGTATGTTTCACCCGTCCTCTTCCTGTGGTTTCTCCTTCGGTGGTGTTTCTTGCTCCGTTTCGCTATTAACCTTCTGTCTGATTTCCGTCAGTTCCATCTCCGAGAACCATCCTCGCTTGAGGATCTGTCTTGCTTGATCTGCTATCCTTTGTTCCGTTGTATGGTAGTCACTAGCTGTATCCCAGAGATGTTTCTATTCGTTTTCGGTAGCCTCTTTCTGTAGGGTAGCGGCTTTTATAATAGCACTCCATCACCAGTCTGTTCTCTTTCGTGGTCCATTTCTTTCTATATCTTTTAAGTTTGCTGTTTTCGCTCTGGTTTTCCTCTCTTTGGTCTGTGTCCTTGTCATACCTGGAATCAGAGAGGTTACTTACCTGGTTCTTGTCCGTTGTCTTGTTTCTGAAATGAGAAGGGCTTATTATTATTATTATTATTATTATTATTATTATTATTATTATTATTATTATTATTATTATTATTATTATTATTATTATTATTATTATTATTATTATTATTATTATTATTATTATTATTATTATTATTATTATTATTATTATTATTATTATTATTATTATTATTATTATTATTATTATTATTATTATTATTATTATTATTATTATTATTATTATTATTATTATTATTATTATTATTATTATTATTATTATTATTATTATTATTATTATTATTATTATTATTATTATTATTATTATTATTATTATTATTATTATTATTATTATTATTATTATTATTATTATTATTATTATTATTATTATTATTATTATTATTATTATTATTATTATTATTATTATTATTATTATTATTATTATTATTATTATTATTATTATTATTATTATTATTATTATTATTATTATTATTATTATTATTATTATTATTATTATTATTATTATTATTATTATTATTATTATTATTATTATTATTATTATTATTATTATTATTATTATTATTATTATTATTATTATTATTATTATTATTATTATTATTATTATTATTATTATTATTATTATTATTATTATTATTATTATTATTATTATTATTATTATTATTATTATTATTATTATTATTATTATTATTATTATTATTATTATTATTATTATTATTATTATTATTATTATTATTATTATTATTATTATTATTATTATTATTATTATTATTATTATTATTATTATTATTATTATTATTATTATTATTATTATTATTATTATTATTATTATTATTATTATTATTATTATTATTATTATTATTATTATTATTATTATTATTATTATTATTATTATTATTATTATTATTATTATTATTATTATTATTATTATTATTATTATTATTATTATTATTATTATTATTATTATTATTATTATTATTATTATTATTATTATTATTATTATTATTATTATTATTATTATTATTATTATTATTATTATTATTATTATTATTATTATTATTATTATTATTATTATTATTATTATTATTATTATTATTATTATTATTATTATTATTATTATTATTATTATTATTATTATTATTATTATTATTATTATTATTATTATTATTATTATTATTATTATTATTATTATTATTATTATTATTATTATTATTATTATTATTATTATTATTATTATTATTATTATTATTATTATTATTATTATTATTATTATTATTATTATTATTATTATTATTATTATTATTATTATTATTATTATTATTATTATTATTATTATTATTATTATTATTATTATTATTATTATTATTATTATTATTATTATTATTATTATTATTATTATTATTATTATTATTATTATTATTATTATTATTATTATTATTATTATTATTATTATTATTATTATTATTATTATTATTATTATTATTATTATTATTATTATTATTATTATTATTATTATTATTATTATTATTATTATTATTATTATTATTATTATTATTATTATTATTATTATTATTATTATTATTATTATTATTATTATTATTATTATTATTATTATTATTATTATTATTATTATTATTATTATTATTATTATTATTATTATTATTATTATTATTATTATTATTATTATTATTATTATTATTATTATTATTATTATTATTATTATTATTATTATTATTATTATTATTATTATTATTATTATTATTATTATTATTATTATTATTATTATTATTATTATTATTATTATTATTATTATTATTATTATTATTATTATTATTATTATTATTATTATTATTATTATTATTATTATTATTATTATTATTATTATTATTATTATTATTATTATTATTATTATTATTATTATTATTATTATTATTATTATTATTATTATTATTATTATTATTATTATTATTATTATTATTATTATTATTATTATTATTATTATTATTATTATTATTATTATTATTATTATTATTATTATTATTATTATTATTATTATTATTATTATTATTATTATTATTATTATTATTATTATTATTATTATTATTATTATTATTATTATTATTATTATTATTATTATTATTATTATTATTATTATTATTATTATTACTATTACTATTACTATTACTATTACTATTACTATTACTATTATTATTATTATTATTATTATTATTACTATTACTATTACTATTACTATTACTATTACTATTATTATTATTATTATTATTATTATTATTATTATTATTATTATTATTATTATTATTATTATTATTATTATTATTATTATTATTATTATTATTATTATTATTATTATTATTATTATTATTATTATTATTATTATTATTATTATTATTATTATTATTATTATTATTATTATTATTATTATTATTATTATTATTATTATTATTATTATTATTATTATTATTATTATTATTATTATTATTATTATTATTATTATTATTATTATTATTATTATTATTATTATTATTATTATTATTATTATTATTATTATTATTATTATTATTATTATTATTATTATTATTATTATTATTATTATTATTATTATTATTATTATTATTATTATTATTATTATTATTATTATTATTATTATTATTATTATTATTATTATTATTATTATTATTATTATTATTATTATTATTATTATTATTATTATTATTATTATTATTATTATTATTATTATTATTATTATTATTATTATTATTATTATTATTATTATTATTATTATTATTATTATTATTATTATTATTATTATTATTATTATTATTATTATTATTATTATTATTATTATTATTATTATTATTATTATTATTATTATTATTATTATTATTATTATTATTATTATTATTATTATTATTATTATTATTATTATTATTATTATTATTATTATTATTATTATTATTATTATTATTATTATTATTATTATTATTATTATTATTATTATTATTATTATTATTATTATTATTATTATTATTATTATTATTATTATTATTATTATTATTATTATTATTATTATTATTATTATTATTATTATTATTATTATTATTATTATTATTATTATTATTATTATTATTATTATTATTATTATTATTATTATTATTATTATTATTATTATTATTATTATTATTATTATTATTATTATTATTATTATTATTATTATTACTATTACTATTACTATTATTACTATTACTATTACTATTATTATTATTATTATTATTATTATTATTATTACTATTACTATTACTATTACTATTACTATTACTATTATTATTATTATTATTATTATTATTATTATTATTACTATTACTATTACTATTACTATTACTATTACTATTACTATTACTATTACTATTACTATTACTATTACTATTACTATTACTATTACTATTACTATTACTATTATTATTATTATTATTATTACTATTATTATTATTATTATTATTATTATTATTATTATTATTATTATTATTATTATTATTATTATTATTATTATTATTATTATTATTATTATTATTATTATTATTATTATTATTATTATTATTATTATTATTATTATTATTATTATTATTATTATTATTATTATTATTATTATTATTATTATTATTATTATTATTATTATTATTATTATTATTATTATTATTATTATTATTATTATTATTATTATTATTATTATTATTATTATTATTATTATTATTATTATTATTATTATTATTATTATTATTATTATTATTATTATTATTATTATTATTATTATTATTATTATTATTATTATTATTATTATTATTATTATTATTATTATTATTATTATTATTATTATTATTATTATTATTATTATTATTATTATTATTATTATTATTATTATTATTATTATTATTATTATTATTGTTTGTAGTAATCTTCTTGGTAGTGGTAGTAGTAGTAGTATAGTTATTATTATTATTAATATTATTATTATTATTATTATTATTATTATTATTGTTTGTAGTAATCTTCTTGGTAGTGGTAGTAGTAGTAGTAGTATAGTTATTATTATTATTAATATTATTATTATTATTATTATTATTATTATTGTTTGTAGTAATCTTCTTGGTAGTGGTAGTAGTAGTAGTAGTATAGTTATTATTATTATTAATATTATTATTATTATTATTATTATTATTGTTTGTAGTAATCTTCTTGGTAGTGGTAGTAGTAGTAGTATAGTTATTATTATTATTAATATTATTATTATTATTATTATTATTATTATTATTATTGTTTGTAGTAATCTTCTTGGTAGTGGTAGTAGTAGTAGTATAGTTATTATTATTATTATTATTATTATTATTATTATTATTATTATTATTGTTTGTAGTAATCTTCTTGGTAGTGGTAGTAGTAGTAGTATAGTTATTATTATTATTAATATTATTATTTACTTTTAATCACTATCATATTTGATTTTTAATTTTAAGTCAGTTAATCTCCATACATACTTAAGAAAAACAAAGAAAAACAAACTGTGGAAGTTAGTTAAGCCAAATTTTGTAGCCTCCCCACTTCTCCCTTTCTTCATGATATGTCAAGCTACATCTTCCATCCCTTCGTACGAACTGTAACATCCGACTTTGCAACAGTCCCCCTTCTCCTCTTTTCACTTACAATTTGACAGTTAAAAAAATGAGATCATTGCTATAAATAGATCATATTATTAACCTTTCAATTAAAATTTACAAACGTTTTTTAAAATCACATTAAATTTGACCATGTGACCTTTCTGTTTTGATTTTGGATTCTCCCTTTTTTCCTTCTTCTTCTTTCTTTTTCAATATGAACACCTAAGTGAAAGTGAACATACTTTTCCGCCTGGGGAGATCTTAGTTCGTAATGACTTAAGATCGTAACATCAACATGCCAGTGTAGCGGCTTTTGTACATATCTGTATAAATAACAATATATATATATATATATATATATATATATGAAACACATCGCTCAACAAGCCCAGAGCCTAACAGATAAACAACAACTTTGCGGCAAAATTCGACTTTATTCATCAACATAGTCTTCTTTCTATGGTGATACACTGTTTCCAACATCTTTTCTAACAATCTGATGCTTTTTTTAGAACAGTTTCCAATATCATTTATTCATTGGAACCACATATCTTTCCATGGAGCATTCTTTTGAGGTCTGCTAACAGCCAGTAGTCGTTGAGGACCATATCTACAGAATAGAATGGGTGTGAAAGCAATTCGAAGTGCAATTCATGTAGTTGTACCCTTTGTTGTGATAGACTTGTAATACGGTGCATTGTCTTGGTGAGACAGCACTTTTTCTTCTTCATTTGTGGCTGTTTTTTTGCGATTTCTTCCTTCTAATACACCAATAATGGTATTTGATAAGCAGCAATAATATTAAACAACGTATGAAATGGATTTACTCTATAAAAATCGAATTGATTTTATTTTTATATACTCTTCGTTATTTATGTTTCTTCCTTTCTCAGGGTAATCAATGAAGAAAATACCTTGCACATGCGAAAATATGAGGCAAAATCGTTGCCTGTTAGTGTTTGCGTCCTTAATAGCTTAAGACGGCTTTCACCTGCTGCTGTACACTCAGCTTACTGCCGATTTGACACCGGAGTTAAGTGATGGATCAATGTTTCATCTTTTGTCGCAAAAACTCCTTTTTGTTGCCTTGAAACAGTTGCAAACAACGCCCCTCTGCTATCTCATGCACCTTCAATTTACGACCAGTCAAAACGAGTTTGTGGACATTTTTTTAATGTTTTCCCGACCCACCTCCCTGATCGTGTAGACCAGCAAACCTCACTTCTCGACCTGTTATTGACTTTATTGCCTGAGGCTTGTGTGACGAATGTTTATAGCCCGCTCGGGAACGCTGATCACATAGTGGTAATGATTGATATCACCCTAAAAACATGTCCAAAAGCTGATGAGCCCTTGCTCAAAACGACGAGAAACTACAAGCAGGCTTATTTTGAGTCCATCAGAGATCACATCAGCGACGCCCCTATGGAGTGAAACCTTTTCACTCGCTGCTGATCAGTGCACAAATGAGTTAACTGAATGAGTCAAAGCAGGCATTGAAGCATATGTCCCCATGCGAAAATTCTACAGCAAACCTCACTTTCTTCACTGGTTCACCTCGGAATTGCAGCTGCTTGTGCTAAGAGGCAGCAAGCATTCCGACAATTCGGCCACCATAAGTCAACTGCGAATAGACAGACATTTATCGAGTCAAGAAATAATTGTAAAGTAGTGATAGGTGAAGCAAAGAGAAGGTATACAGAGACAACCAAAAGATGCATTCAGTCACAGAAACTAGGTACTCGCGATTTCTGGAAAATCTACAATAGTGTGGTGAACAATGGACAAACAACAATTGTCCACGCTATCAAACTAAAATGATGTTGTTTGCACGGCAACTGATAAGGCTGAACTACTTGCTCAGCGTTTAGCCTTAAACTCCACTTTGGACTCTGAAAACCACTCCATCCCGAAATTCTCATTGCGAACCGAAGCCACACTTGAAAACTTGGTCATCACCCTATCTCAGCTCAGGGACATCGTAAAAAACCTTGACACCTCCAAAGCTTGTGGGCCTGATCTTATACCAGTAATAGTAATAAACAATGCTCTGCTGAACTGGACCCCGTTATCTCCAAACTCTACAACAAATGCCTTGCTGAATCGTGCTTCCCTCATAGCTGGAAAATTGCCTCTGTGGAATTCTGGTGATAGAACCGATCCTCAAAACTACCGCCCAATCAGTCTACTCCTGATCTTTGCTAAAATCTTTGAATCTTTAATCAATCTAGTGATAGTCCACTAAACTTCTTTCTGACCATCAGTATGGATTTAGACAAGCACGATCTACTGCGGATATCTTAACGGTAATCAGTGGACGCATATATCATACACTGGACAAGGTAGGTGAAGCTAGGGCAGTAGCGCTTGATATATCCAAAATCTTTGACAAGGTCTGACACAAAGGGTATCTCTTAAAAATTCACTTATATGGTATTACTGGGCAAATATTTAATATAATTAGATCCTTCCTAACTAAAAGAAAGATTCAGGTTGTCCTCGATGGCCGTTCATCTAAGCAATATGATATAAATGCAGGTGTACACCACGGATCCATCCTTGGACCGTTACTGTTTCCTAATGACATTGAGTCTGAGATAGGTATATTTGCTGACGACACTACGCTCTACTCTCGTCATGTGGGCAAAACGGACACGATCATATCCGAAGCAATGGCTGAATGCTTAGAAAATGACCTCCAGGCTGTAGTGGAATGGGGTTATAAATGGATGGTAACATTTAATTCCGAAAAGACAAAGCTCCTTTCCTTCAATAACTACAAGAAACCTCTTCAACCACCGATTGCTATGGCAAATAACACCCGACCTGAGAGTTCAACATTCAAACTCATCGGCCTAATATTCACAGGTAACATGAATTGGAACAAATACATTGAAGATATTGCCAAAGCTGTTGCAAACAAGGTGGGATCCCTCTACCGTGCTAGTAAACTTCTCACACCTGACATTATCCTATATTTCTACAAAGCCACCATCCGCCCATGCATGGAATGTTATTGCCACATCTGGGCTGGTGCATCATTCACTAATCTCTCCAAAAAAGAGTCGCCAACTTAATAGGTCCCTCACTATCCACCAAACTTCAGCCCCTGTCCCATCGACGCAATGTTGCATCCTTGTGCCTGTTTTACAAGTACTTCAATGGATTGTGCTCCGATGAACTTGCTGCTCTAGTGCCCCCTCGACGTAAATACACTAGACCAACCGACAATCCCATCCATTCACTGTGGA
>OY744531.1:44137199-44147199 GCA_963556195.1 Sepiola atlantica
TTTAATTAAAAAAGACATGTTTATAACCGTGAGTAATCGTTTTTCCTTAGCTAGCCTCTTACTTGACTTGTTTAGATGGCGACTATATTTTTCCGATCTAATTTTTGTTTTGGTGTTTCACGTGTATAATGAAAATTAATATAACTTAAGGGTTTTTAATGTTCTTTTTTTTTTTTTTACTAAAACATGGTTTAAGTAAAAAAAAAAATGGTCATTATAAGTAATGCCGAAACTTATTTCATGTTAAATAATTTACTTGACTGAAATAGGAATTAACGCCAAATGAAAGGAAAAATACCCCTTTTCATAAAGAGTAGAGGTTAATTAAAAAAGTCAGCATGCATGTTTTAAAAAAATTATTCAATATTGGGGGGGGGGGATAAATTTATTAAGAAGTGAAAGAAAACTGTAAATTAAAAAAAGCTTACAGAAAAGCTTAAACAGAAAGTCCAATTTTATTCCATGATAAATGCCAGTATACTGAAATCATATGCCCTTAATAGGGTTAAGATAAAAATTCATATACACGAAATGTACAAAAAAAGCAAGGAAATTCGCAAATTTTTACACAAGGAGATAACGGAAATCCCATTTTATTTCAAAGTCAACTTAGGGATCGCGAGTATAACAAGTTAATCGTCTAAGCTGTCGTTATTAATTAGGGCAAACGACCCCTGCCCCACCACGAAAGAAAAAGAGTAATTTTTTTATCATCATGCAAAAAAAAAAAAAAAACCAGAGAGAGAAATTCATTTATTGGCGTCGTGGGGGAGGCGCGCCTGCCCAAACCCCTGAGAGAGAAAGAGACACAGAGAAAGGATGGAAGAAGAGGAGGAGTGCAGCGATAGACATTTTCAGTAAGAGAAAGTACGTTTAGTCAGAACCAAGACAGAGACGAAAAAACCACCGAACGAGAAGGTCGAGCGTTCGGCCTCTCGTTCGGATGACAGAACGCGTTGGCTGAAGTATTCTTCCCATCGTTTTCCTTAGATAAGTGTAACTTGTGAAAATAATCGCTGTAAACGGATTCGCACACGCACAGAGAGACAACGAAATAATTTAGCGCAACAGTTATTTATCACACGGTAGACTTTAATTCAATGTAACATCAATTCTTTTCTTTTACCTTGTTTAATAATTACGTTTCCTACAAAAAGACCCCGCCGAGTTGTTGACGATTATTCATTTCGCTTTGTTCGGCTTGAATAATCCTTGCTTTCACAGAGTCAGCCGATTGCTATCACTCAGTAATCGTTCACTGATATAAACAGTTCCAACGTGAGAAGTATACGAGATCGACGAAGTCATCATCATTATCGTCATCATCCCGGCCTAGAGGAATTTCGATCGACATATTTTTTATTGCCACTACGACGATCGGATGAAGAGTGTTCACGGTCTGGCAAGATCTCTGTATAGAGAACTAGAGTCGTGAGCAGTGAGACAGAGACACGAGTGGGGTACCCAGTTATAAGTGGCATCGCGACCAGGATATCAAACACCTGTGTGTGAGTGGCCAATGACCCCCACGGGGCCAGAGAGGCGAGTGGGGTACCTGTTATAGAGTGAGTAGGAGATGCATATATATAGAGTATTTCTCGGCCTTTTGGCTAGGAAGAAAGTGTAGTATCTGTTCCGATGGATACTGCAACCCTATAGAACGGTGTCATCTGTCCTTCGGGGCTTTGCCCCCCCCCCCTGAACGTTTGACAGGAAAAGAAAAACTTTAATGGAATAATCGACTATCTATGTATCTTACATAGAGATCAATTGTTAGCGCCAGGAAATAGTACCTTGATTTCTGAAAACTTCGACTGGAGTAATGTTAAACAAGAGGAACATTGTTATATATGTGTGTTTTATTTCTGAATACAAACACACTGAAAGTGAATACGAGCCCCAACCCGCCAATAATAATACACATAATAGAAAGAAAATGAAACATCACCATATAACTAGATGCTAAGAACTTGGTAAGAGTAAGTTTATTGCTTACTGCCTGAGGCGCCCCTACCGGGGAATGCCGACGGGGCTGCCCAGGAAATTTTTAATGGCCAGAGTGCTCACCTTCTCGGGCGCTAGCTTTTCAAGTACCACTTTCCCGACACGACCTGGGGTCACATCTTACCTTGTGGGAGTAAGATAAAACTGGCCTTGTGCCTAACCGCCTGGGGAGGTAAATAAATTATATCATTACAATTTAATAATCCTAACATGTTATGATGTTAATATAGTTAGGATATATTAAAAAAGTTTTCGCATTTATTCATTTAGATATTGGCAGCGAGTCTTTATTTATGCAGTCGTTGTTAAATGACAAGGAATTTTGTTGGTGATATTCTCGATGCATCGAGCAAGCTTCCTATTCTCATGTGCTAGCTTGTATAACATGTTTCCGCCATCATTTGAGCGCTTTCGATCTTGGTGGTCGTTATCAGGAGTAGGTTTTTATTTTTAAGAAGACTTAGTTTATTGTGTTTAAAAACAAACAAATTAAAAAAAAAGATTTTTGGCCGAATCAAGAACACTCGGAAACATATCATATCGGCTACCACCGGAGACCAGGAAGCTTGCTCGACCCATCGAGAATATCACCGGCAAAATCACCAAACGCTAAAATTCCGTGTCATTTACTAACGCCTGCATATATATATATATATATATATATATATATATATATATATATATATATATATATATATATATATATACTATGGGTAATACTACACACTGAAAATTCGATTAGTCATTGATACCGGCGGTTTCAATCGGAATTGGGAATCTGGTCTGTTGGTTTACTGACTGAGAATGAGGATGTACTTTCTAGCCAAATGGGCCGAATTTTCCACACATTCTAAAACTGCCGGTATCAATAACTAATCGAATGTTCACTGTATTGCATGACCATAATAAATGTATTTATGTCCTTATAAATGTAATTAATCACTCTGTAATTAATCCTTCCTAAGCTACGTAGCTATCTATATAAAGTTTGTTATGTTGATATGTTTATTTGTGTGTATGTACAAGATTATTCCTAAACTAACTAACCGATCATTATGAATTTTGGAACACAGTCGCAAGGAGTCCAAATATTTGTCACTTACAGGTAGAGGCACGTAGATATTCGGCACATAGAGGGTAACGTAGAGATTCGGGACCACTTCCATTGTCTTCCCCGGAGAGTGTTATACATATGATATAATTTTCATAAAAATAAGATATATTTGAAAATTTTAAAGGGGTTCGGACACCATAACTTCCTTGGGTTAGATTCGGGACATTTCCATTGTCTTTCCCAGAAAATTTTATACATATGCTTTAACTTTCATAAAAATAGGATATATTTGAAGTTTTAAGGAGTTATCCCCTCATAAACTGCTTAGTGGTGCAATTGTGACATTTGAAAAAAAAACTTCCATTGTCTTCTCTGGTAAATTTTGCAATGGGAGAGGGAGCGGGAAACGGGGGGGGGGGGTCAACGCCGGGTACCCCTGCTAGTATATAAATAAGATTAGTATCATTTTTCAGCGTTACGTTGGTAAGTACATCGGTAGTTACAACGGTATTAATACATATGTATGCTTATTTTTTTTGTTTCACAGCCGCTTAAAATAGGTCAACCGGCAGACCTTTCCCGTAACCAGGCGTTTCAGTCAGATGAGGAATACAACGTACCCCCGCACCGAGAAGAGCCTATAGTAAGTTTATCTTTTATTTATTACATAAATACTAGGCGTTCGGCCAACGTTGGTACATTGTACAGTAGATAAAGAGAGAGAGAGAGAGAGAGAGAGAGATAGAGAGTAAAACAGAAAGAAAGAATTAAAAGGTCAGGTTAAACATTATCAATGTTTTAAGCAACTGGAACAGAACCAGTAGACAAAAAAAAAAAAAAACTTTTCGACACAAGCAATTTTCAAACTTCCAATTTCCATATATCTCAACAAAGCCACCATTCGCCTATGCATGGAGTATTGTTGTCACATCTGGGCTGGTGCACCAACACTAACCTCTCCATATTGGACAGGATTAAAAAAGTCTCTAATCTACTAAATCCCTCACTATCTAACACGCTTCAACCTCTGTCTCATCTCCCTATGCTTGTTTTACAAGTACTTTAATGGAATGTTCTCCAACGAATGTGTTGACCTTGTGCCCCCTATACGTAAATACCTCCGATCAACCCACCAGTCTGCATCATCCCTCCCCTTCACTGTTGAGGTCTCCATATGCTGGAGAGCTTTCTACTCTAATAGCGTCTTTCCTCAAACTGCTCGCCTTTGAAATTCCCTTTCCTGTTTCCTGTTTTCCTGACTGTACTTACATGCAGAAGTTTAAATGCAATGTCAACAAGTATCTTGTTGCACAACTCCCCACATAGGATGCCCCTAATATCACTTGCTTACAAATATACGGACATAAAATTTCTATTTTAATAATGAACAAAAGTATTAAAAAAGGCGATTCAAAATTTAGAGGTTCGTGACTCATAAACAAGGTTAAGAATTACTGTTATAGGAGGTCGCCATGAAGATTTCCTTAAGAAAACTCACCACATATAAAAACGTTGTCTTCAAAAGTAATATGTATTTCAGAATACATTGTGATGTCATAATATACACCCTCTATCTTCCTGCTTGTTCTCTTCTCTTTTGCACTCTCTTTTTTCCTTCTCTATCCTCCCCACCAATCTTTCGCTTTCTTCTCTTTTCATATTTTTTTTCTCTATCATCTTTCCTTTCTTCCTCTCGCCTTCTCTCTCGCTGTTTAAAAAAAACAACTTTTATCTCTCTCCTCTTTCTCTCCCACTTTTGATGATTCACATAATTCAATTCCTCTCACTACTCCTCTTATTATTCGACATTTATTTACGTCATTCGTGCTTCCCCCACCATCTAAAACATAAATGTACAAACATTCAAAGTTCTCAGAGTTTTAGTATTAGACTAGTATAACCATTACAAATCGTGTTTGCATTAAAAAAACCTTTTTAGTCACCACTTATCAAGGCTAAGATCAACTCGAGGATACCGTTTAATGGGATAGGACAATTATCAGCCGAAATTTATCAATGTAATGAACTAAGTTTAATTATTTATGGGATGGTTCACGACAAGTACTTGTTTAAATTGGATTTGAAGGCAACTATGTTGTAGTCTGTTGGGAAGCAGCCCAGTGGTAACGTGTTTCACAGGTGGGAAGCCATTGCAAAGACTCCATGAGAATTCTTTTTGATGCTAGACACATGGAGAAATAAGGGAAAGTGTTTTTCCGTTGTGGTAGAGAGGCGAATTCTTGCTGTGAATGTCTTACGAGAAGGTACCAACGCGGTAGAATGATGTAACCATTTTTCAGCGACCTTAGCAACAATCTGGATGTAAGTCTTCCGTTTTAGGTCTGCCGTGAAATTCAGTCCTAGGACTTTGTCGAAATAAGGCGCCTTTTCAAGAAGAGAGCCATTCATTTCCAAGGGGCGAAACAGGGATTCAGGCGTTTATTATTGGAGGAGAGAAGCTTGGTTTTAGAAGTGTTAAAAGTGACAACACCTAAGATGTGAGCAATAGTCCGAACAATCCAAATAATACATATTATTAATCCTTATCTAAAAAAAAAAAAAAAAAAAATTCCAAATCGGTACGGACCCGAATTAATACAGAAATGGAAATTACTCAACGCTCTTTCCATTTCGTAAGTACATCACATATTTTGACATTTTAACGACGATGGTGCGTGCGAAAAAAAGAACAAAAACATTTTTACACTATTCACCAATAACAGCAATTGTCGAAATACACCCGAATAAGGTCGGAGGTTATATCGGCCGAAACGTTGTGAGAACAACACCCAAGATGAGATTAATAGTCCGAACAATCCAAATAATACAAATTAAATTCATGTTTTAACAAAAACAGTGGGCACAAGTAATCTTACAAAATATTACTTTGAAAGCAACGTTTGAAAATTGTCATCGTTATCTCCTATAACAATGATTCTTAAACTTGGTATCGTTCCCCGACTCCTAAACTTCATTTAAAAAAAAAACAACTTTTATTCCTTACAATAGAGATTTTGTATGTTTGTAAGCAAAATTTTGAATATTATTAAAAGAGAACATGATATTAAATAACACCGGTGGTTGTGTTTAACTACAGTGATATCCTAAATATAACTCTCGGTGTTATTTAACACCATGTTCCTTTTAAATAATGATCCGAAAACACGAAATCACCATTATATAATAATAATATAAATATTCATCGATCGTTATTTTTATAAGTGCTCAACATTTTCAAATGTTAATCTTTTTAAATAGAACGAAATGATAGTAATTATAAGGAAAGCGAACAAGCCGCGCATGCGTGGTCCCCCTCTGTATGTGACTCGATGTGGCGAGTGTAAAATGCAATAAATTTGGGCAATTTGGGGCATTTTTAACCCTCCCCCCCTTTGACCCCCTGGGGGCGCGAACCAGAATTTTTCTGAGGTCAAGGATGCTCATTTTAGATCCAGAACAATTGCCCCTACATTTTGGCCAAGTTTCAGAAAAATTGAATGGATGGATCAAACGTTATGGGAGAAAAGGGTCGTTTTTTTGCCATTTTGGGAGCTTTTGACCCCCTGGGGGCGCGAACCAGATGTTTTCCAAGATCAGCGATACTTATTTTCTATTCGGAACAATTGCCTCCACATTTTGGCCAAGTTTCAGAGAAATTGAATGGATGGATGAAAAGTTATGGGGCAAAAAATGTCATATTTTGCCATTTCAGGGCCTTTTGACCTCCTGGGGGGCTAACCAGATTTTTTTCAAAAATCGGAGAATGTCACTTTATAACCTGACCAAAGTTACAACTTCCTGCAAAATTTGAGAGAAATTCAATGGATGGTTGCGGAGAAAAATCCAGACGGACGGACGGACGGACGGACGGACGGACGGACGGACGGAAATGCCTCAAAACATGGGTCCAATATAACATGTGGACTACGCATGAGCGTAGATGTGTTACACAAAATACCGTTTTTTTTTTTAAATATAAGAAAAACCAGGTCGTCTCCTAGACTGATGACAATTTATTTTGTATTCCTATGCTGGATATTATTTCATGTGAAGAATTCGAAGCTTCTGGATATAATACGTTCACAGTGAGTGAATAAAGATCACAATTACTTCACTAATTGTCTAATTGCTTGCAATTAGCGTTAATCACTTGTGAATAGCACGTTGGAAACCATGAAAACTATATGTCCAGCAAAAATATTCTTCCCGCCATCCATAATAATTTATATATATATATATATATATATATATATATATATATATATATATATATATATATATATATATATATATATATATACAGGACGGGGAAGCAAAATTTACAATGAACGTTAAGTTGTTTTTCTTAGCAAGCACTAAGTCACTTGTTTTGAAACCTAGCATATATTAATGTCATAATTATACCTAACACTATTATCCTTACTTTTTCTGAAACTTTTCCCCATATGAGTAATCACAAAAGCAAACGTCAAAACGTGTGTGATTTGCTGAATGCACTCTTCACACCAAAGGAGATTTCAAGAATAGTTAGAGCGTCCATAAAGAATGTGAAGAAAAGAATGCCTATGAGAAACACTGCTACGAGGAAGTTTGAAAATGGAGGAATCAACAAAGAAAAACGTACCAAGGCTTTTTATTAAAGCTCTCAAATAGTAATTCAAATAGTAATTCCTAAAGGATCCAACAAAATCCATTAGAAAAATGACAATTAAACTTGAAGTAGACAACAAGACCATTAGAAATGCAGTAAAATATAATTTGAAGTTAAAATCTTACTCAAGAACACCGAAACACTTGTTGACAACAGCTATGAAGGAAAAGAGATTGCAAAGGTGCAATAAAACTATTACATGGTTGAAAAAAGCTCTTCCATCGTAACGATCTTTTCAAATGAAAAGATCTTCACCGTTGATGCTGTTCTGAACCGCAGAAATTACATATTTATACGGAAATCGATAGCTACGGTAACGGGGACATTCAGAACAAAACATCCTGTTATGGCTTTTATGTTGTGGCTTCGGATGGAACGAAAATGCTTAAAAATGTCTACAATGCTGGTGAAAAGAGCAATGTTAATACTTACTATACAACTCTGAGATACCATGTATTAGCATAGCTTAAAGTAAACTACGCAGATGGTAATTATGTGCGGACAGAGGATAGTGCTCCAGCCCACACAGCTCCTGTATCAGAAACACAACGAGCATTACTACTGTTAACAGCGTTGGTTCTGAGTTAGCTAATTTCCTACACTTCCTGATTTGGGCAAATAAGGAGATAGTTTGCTCATTCTCGTTTCATTCAAGCCTTAACTTAAAGTTTCAAAGTATCAGAACATATTTGGGTACGTCCATCCCGCCTTAAATCCATAGATCGACTCATTTTTAAACTCTAGCTTTCTCTCCTTGTCACCAACGTGACGTCATCCTGTCTCTTGATCCTGATCCTAAGTTCAACGTCTATTCTGACTTGTGGGAAAACAGACTTACTTATCCAAACCTTGACTTTGCATTTAGTTCTTAATTTCACCTAATTCACAATTCACACTAGCTGACGTACACCTTTTCCAAAATAGGCCCCTTATAATGTAACATAGAGAATGCTGGAAATCCGGGGAACACCTTGTGAACAATCACTGATACGGACTTATTTTAAAATATCTAGTGAATATATATATAGATAAAATATTTAGCGATGGACATGTGTTTCGCCGTTACTGCGGCTCATCAGCGTGTCTGACCATGACAGGGTTCGAACCTGCGATCACTATGACCGAGTGCGCTAACCATTACGCTACGACATCATTTCTAAAATTACGTGATAATTTATCGTTTATAAATTTATGTCGTTATTTTTGTTGTTATTGGTTTTAACGATAATAGTAATATTTTCCGAAGTTTGTCATCAATCCTCCCCCTCCGTCTCTCTCTCTCCCTTCTCTCTCTCCATTTCTCTCTCTCTCAATATATATTCGTTGAACCGCTAGTCAGTCTTTTTATATGCGCCGCCCTTCGCATAAATAGAACTTAAATTCCGTTCTTGACGTGATAATGTCTCGTGGCCGTATGGTTATGATGCTTGCTTGCGGAGTCTAGGTTGATTCTGTAGCAGGGGTTCGAACCTTTCGACCGTCTGAGATTTTAATTCCCATACACTGATGAGAACGAGATTAATATTATTTATATAAAAAAATAATATATATATATATATATATATATATATATATATATATATACATACATATACATACATACATCGTTGTCTATGCTACGGTCATTATTTCTGTGATGTTCTTGCATTGCTATTAGTATTTTTTTCTTATCCCCCAATACTCTATTTAAGATTCATATCCAATATATACCCTATCGATTCGATGTGTATTACTTTAACTTCGATTATTGTTATAATTATTATCTTCATTATAAATTTCATTATAATTATTATTACTATTATCTTATTATTGATAGAATTATTATTAATATAATTATTATTATCATTATTAATATAATTATTATTCTTATTATTTATAATTATTACTGATTGTATTGCTATAATCATTGTAAGTATTGCTATAATCACCCTTGTAATTATTACTATGATTATTGGTTAAATTATTATTACCTTCACTATTATTATTATTATTATTATTATTATTATTATTATTATTATTATTATTATTATTATTATTATTATTATTATTATTATTATTATTATTATTATTAGTAGTAGTAGTAGTAGTAGAAGTAGTAGAAGTAGTAGAAGTAGTAGTATTAATATATATGATGATATTATACATACGAGAATAACAATTAAAACATTAGATACCCCTAGATGAACTCTTTCACTGACAAAATATATCCTCCAGCAATTACATAACAATTAATCCACCTATATATATATATATGAATATATATATATATATATATATATATATATATATAT
>OY744531.1:44152199-44154699 GCA_963556195.1 Sepiola atlantica
TCTCAACAAGAACTCGTCGTATTAACACCACTGAAAATAACTTTTCTTTCTCTCTCCATGTACCTAGCGACAGGCGAAATTTTCATCAACAGTTTTTTCCCCAAAACTTCACACCTGTGGAACACGTTATCATGGGGCTGCTGTCACGTAGACTACAACATGCTCGTTTTCAAGTTAAATATCAACAAATACTTGTCATAAATCGTTCCCAGAAATAATGAAACTTTGTTCATCCTATTGATCATTTTCAATCCTCTCATATTCGTCTTCGTCATTAAAACAACAATCAATCTCATTAACCTTCAGGTGGCTTTTAGCCTTGATAAGTAATGACACATTAGTGAAAGAAAATACTTAAATCAAATGAACTAGTTATTTTGACATTTTCCTTTTAAATTAGTGAACACATTATTTTCACATAACATGACCTAAGCATCGCATGGAGCGTAACATTAACATTTTTTTATAAACAGTTGTATTTAGATTTTTATTTTGATTATTCAGAGTCATTTCATTAATCAACGATTCTCATATTGAGGTCATGTCTATAATAGGACGGTAGATATTGTTGGAAGAATCTAGCATATGGTCAGACTCTTTCAAACATTTTATCCTCGAATATGGCTCGCTATAGATGTTTGAATCCACATAGGCTGGTGATAATGCGCACGTAATAAGCAGTAAACGACTTTTGGGTGTAACGCAGGAATAGCTTATTTTGATGGGATTTTAATTGAAAACCTTGTATAGGTTATGACGTATCATCCCATAAATGGTACTTGTTCCAGCCCTATAATAAGAAGTCGACACGGTTTCTCCTTTGACTGATTCTGAATGTTGTTGTGATATTTGTATGGGCAGTAGTAGAAATATATATTTGAAAAGATATTTGAGGGGAGATATCGATTCTTCACGCATGGCGTGTGTGTTTTGATTTTTGTTTTATATTTTGTCTTCGTTTATCGCTTCATCCATTTTATTTTTCGTATACATTCTGTCATATTCGCATCACGCACGCACACACACACACACCCACACACACACACACCCACACACACCCACACACCCACAGAGAGAGAGAGAGAGAGAGAGAGAGAGAGAGAGAAAGAGAGAGAAAGAGAGAGCAATTCCCCCAAATGTGCCTAGCGTGTCTCTAGTGTGCCCCTAGCGTGTCCCTAGCGTCAGACAGAATTCCCACCAAAAGAGTTTTTTTACCAAAATCTTCACACCCATGGAACACGTTACCATTGGACTGCTGCACTGTAGACTACAACATGGTCGTCTTCAAGTTAAATCTCAACAAGTCCCGTCCCCACAAATAATACAACTTGTTCATCTCACTTATCATTTTAAATAATCGTCTTCACTAAACCGACAATACATAAATCTCATTAATCATCGAGTGGCTTTTGGCCTTTATAAGTGATGACTCATTAATAAAAAGAAACACTTAAATCCTATAAATTAGTCATTAGTCTTTTAAAAAAAAATTAATTAATGTTTTTTTGTTTTTTGTTTTCAGATCAAGCCGCCGCTTCCCCCAAATATGGTCCGGAAGATGCAGCAGAACAATGAAAACGGAGCTGCAACTAATCATGACGAAATTGGGAACGCCTATTATCTGGACATGGACGGCAGTAATAATGGCCTGTATCAGAACATCAACACATCGCAGGATAACATCTACATAAACAACTAGGCAACAGCCCCAAGACCACCGGCTCCACATGAAGACAATAATGACTTCTTTTAAATAGTTCAGTATTTGGACAGCTTAAACAATCAACAAATGCCAATTCATATTGTATTCTTTTCACACACACACGCTTATGTATGTAGCTGCTCTTTTGTTGATGCTTTTGTTTACGTGAGAAATATTATTAAAGACCATTTATTTAATCCGCGAGGCTGCATATAAACAAAAAATACCACAAAGTGAAAAACAAGACTAGCACAGAACCTGTGCCCCAGAAGGCGTCTTAGACTACTTAACTAACGAGCCATACGTCCAAAGAAAGCCGAAATTGTATAAATAACTCATCCTTCAAGCTGGACACATGGCTCGTTAGCCACATGGTACAAGACGACGCCGATTTTAGGTGGTCCCTCATCTGAGGCACAGATTCTAATCCTTTACCGAATTGATTTTTCACTTTGTGGTATTCTTTGTTTATATCCAGCCCCGCGGACTAATTAAATAATTTGTATAGTAATATAACCGGGCAAACAACCGCATCAGCAAAACACATCTTAATACATAACATACTGTATAATATAGGAAATAATTTTCTAATATTAAATACACACACATTTATATATATATATATATATACACACACACACCCACACACACACACACACACATATATATATATATGTATATATATATATATATATATATATATATATATATATATATATATATATATATATATATATATATATATATGAGAGAGTAAATATGAAATTAAAATTTCAGACAAAATGTAAAAATGGTAAT
>OY744531.1:44157199-44334699 GCA_963556195.1 Sepiola atlantica
TTTTCAGGGATTTGTGGAATTCCACTGATGAGTCTCCGATCACGTTTTTTTTGTTGTTTGGTTGTCTTTAAGCGAAACAACCGTCTGGAGAAAATATGGTGAAAATAATAAATAAAATGCTTTAACCAAATAACCTGGATTTTATTTTCTTAATATTTTCATTCTGCTCTATATGTGTTATTCTGAGAAATCGTAAACATTACAATTCAGCTTTTGGCCCTTTCTTTTTTAAATAAAGGCATACTCTCTCCCCTTTCTCATTATATATATATATATATATATATATATATATATATATATATATATATATATATATATATATATACGTACGCCCCCACACATATGTGAGAAGTTTTCTAGCACGGTAGAGGGAAAGAAAGTAGACATAAAAATAGATTAGAATTCGATATGTAATGTATGAACAAAAGACATTTATATGACTTTGATTTTCAAATATTTAACTAAATATGTTTTTTGAATAATCAGATTGCTTTCGGCATAAGTTTTTTGTGTTGAAGATTTTTCTTACTCTTTGTTTGCAGTTTTGGCATCTGAAAAAAAAAACAGGTACTAAATGGAATAATTTTATTTCACAAGTATTCACTTTTCTTTTGAATTTTTATTATTATTATTATTATTTGTTAACATCAATTAAAAATCCCGATCTAAAATATCCTTTGTTATGCAATTAACAATGAGTAATTTTATTTTCTATGACCATGACGAATAAAATGTTTTAACCAAGAATATCGCATTTAAAAACATATATTTGGGCTCTACTATTTATCGACTATTTTATAGATAATAAAATTACCATTATGCCTTCGAGCCATTTTTGTGATATATACTGGACGGGGAAGTAAAATTTACAATATTTTGATGCAGAGATTCAAAGACAGTGTATGACCAATTTGTTTATTTAAAATCATAAGAATGTATTTGCCACAAGAAAACTTACATAATAAAAAATGTTTTTTTTTCTGTTTGTCCCCCTTCTTTCTCAATAACTGCCTTCACACACTTATTAAAACTTGCACAAATGTTCCTCAAATATTAAGGAGACAACTTCTCTCATTCTACTGTAATAGTATATTTAAGAGAGTCGACATTGTTGTGTTATGTTCTATTCGTAGCATGTTCTAAAACGCCCCAAATATTATAATCCAGAGGGTGTAAATCGGGGTTAGAAGGCGGGCATAAACATGATTTCCAAAATGACTGAAGTTGGATTTGAAGAAATCTTGCATTTTTCAAGCTGCGTGGGCTGGAGCACAATCCTGTATCCATTCATAATTAACATTTGTGTAATTAGCTTTAAACCATGGTAATGTCTGGTATCTCAAAGTCTTATCGTAAGTATTAACATTGATCTTTTCATCAAGCCATAACTTGAGCAGGCTGTTTTGTTCTGAATGCTCTTTAACCTCAGCTGTCGATTTTGGGATAAATTTGTCATTTTCGCGGTTCAGAATAGCATCGACAGTGAAGAATTTTTAATCTGAAAAGATCGTTACAATGGGGAGCTTTTTATTAAAGCAATCTCTTGCAAGCTGTTGTCAACAAGTGTTTTGGTGTTCTTGTGTAAGATTTTAACTTGAAATAATATTTTACTGCATTTCTAATGATTTTGTCTACCTCAGAGTTCAATTGCAATTTTTGCCATGTATTTCGTTGAATCATTACAGATTTAAAATTTGAGTAATAAAAGCTTTGGTGCAATTTGTTTGCTTCCTCCACTTCGAGACTTCCTCTTTATAGTTTTGCTCATAGTCATTCTATTTTTTACATTATAAACACTCTTTATGGACGCTGCAACTATTCTTAAAATCTCACTCTGTGTGACGAATGCATTAAGAAAATCACACACTCTTTGACATTTGCTTTCCTGATTATTCATATGGGCAAAGTTTCTGAAAAGGTAAACATAATAATGTTAGATATGATTATGACATCAATATAGGCTAGGTTTCAAAACAAGTGACCCAGTGCCTGCAGAGAAAAACAACTTAACGTTCATTGTAAATGTTGCTTCCCCACCCTATATATATATATATATATATATATATATATATATATATATATATATTACTATTTCATGTATCCACATAAAACTTTATAAGGAGATATAATTTTTTATCAATTTTCAGTATTTACGTCAACAGTGCTCGATACGTAAGTAGAGCTATGTGTAGCTTAATTGCCATAAAAATATGTTCATAGCTTACTATATATATATATATATATATATATATATATATATATATATATATATATATATATATATATATATATATATATATATATGCCCTAAATGCAATAGCTTCTATAGAGGAAGCACTACATGGCCCTTGCAACAAAAACATTGAAGAACAATGTATTTACTACTATCTATCTATAAACACATAATCTCATGTAAAAACACACAACCGAATATCTAGGTCTATATTATTTCTGCTGTCAGGAACATAGGAAACTTGCAAAATGTGGAAGCTATTCTTATTTCGTGACACAAACCTACGATTAGTAACAGACTAGAATCCCATTCCCACTTCATTATATAACCCACACACCTTTTACTGGACTTTATTCTACATCTCATTTGACATCATCATTATTTGAATTGCACATTCATCAGTAAGATTAATGCTACGATGTTCACAGTCCCTAGTTACATACTTTCACTGCAGTGCTAACAGTATATCTCTTCTACTCTCTCTCTCTCTCTCTCTCTCTCTCTCTATATATATATATATATATAGATAAAAAACAAGATGGCTGCCATTTTTGGGTAACGATGTCTATGTCTTTCCGTGACAGAAAATGAAATCAATGTGAGTTGTTTGTTTTTTGCTACCTCGCTATGTACTTTTTCTGGAGGAGAACTTTTTGGTTTCTGATGAGTCCATAGATTGACAACTAATGCAGATGTTCTTCTATGAACGAAACGGCCCGTAAAATGTACAGAAGTCTTTGTTTTAAAAAGATGATCAGTAAAATTAATAAAATCTTAGTCACTGGAATGTAACATTATATATATATATATATATATATATATATATATATATATATATATACAAATGAAAGAAGAGAAATAAAAGATGTGACAATAACAAATCTATTATGTCTTCAGTTATTCAAAACAAGGTATATTCAGTTAAAGAATATTTATTTTTCCTTCCTTAAGCCATGGCTTTTCAAAGAATGGATTCTTATAATAAGAGGAGTACAAATAGATAAGTTGGCAAAGGATATACCAAAAGTCATAATTTGAAAAGGTGTAAATGCAAATGTGTAATATACATTTTAGGGAAAATGTAGAAAATGTCCAGAGAGAAAAGATATTTAAAAATGGAAAGAAAAAAGTTGATCGTTTGATGATTTTTGAAGAATGCAGCAGTAGGGTTCAAACGTAGTAGATCCAAGAGGAATTAATCCATCTGGTGTACAAGTATTCTATTGTAAAATAAATTGTTCAGGACGCAAACAGATTATTGGAGGCCATTTTTGAGTTCTTCCATGGGCACTCGACAACAAAATTGTAAATGATACAGTGTTATGTAGTTTCCGAAATCAAGTAAATCTGTTAATGGGAATTCTTTAAAATTATTGAAAAATCCTTTAAGCATCCACATAGTTATAGCACGATCTTAAACACAAATTCTATAAAAATCTCTTACTCTACATAGTTATAGCACGATCTTAAACACAAATTCTATAAAAATCTCTTACTCTACAATGCCTAACATAGCACAGACAATTATCACTTCTAATAATAAGAAAATTAAATCTGCTCAGTCATCAGTATCCATAACGTCACCTGCAAACAATTGTAATTGCCAGAAATCCATGAATATCCACTAAACAACGATTGTATACAAAGTGATGTTATATACACATGCACTGTGAATATATATATATATATATATATATATATATATATATATATATATATATATACATATATATATATATATATAGAACACCAGTATGTTATATATATATATATATATATATATATATATATATATATATATATACATACATATATATATATATATATATATATATATATATATATATATATATATATATATATATATATATATATATATATATATATATATAACATACTGGTGTTCTATCGCCAGTAAAAACAATAACAAAGGCTTTGTAACATCATAGGCGATAAAAAATCGTACATATATCGGGCACGGCGTCTTGGTCTGGTGATAAAGAACCAGACTATTGACATTTACATCGAGGGTTCGATCCCTGCCCAAGGTAGCCATGCTGATGACGGCTCATAGCCCAAAACGCGTGTCCATGGCTTTCTTTTATGTACGTAAATATATATATATATATATATATATATATATATATATATATCCACCAATCTCTTACCCATGTCGCATCGCTGCGATGTTGCATCATTGTGCTTGTTTTACGAGTACTTCAATGGAATGTGCTCCGATGAACATGCTGCTTTTGTGCCCCCTCGACGTAAATACACTCGACCAACCCGACAATCAACTAAATCACACCCATTTACTGTGGATGTTTTCGGGTGTCGGAGAGCTTTTTACTCCAATAGCTTCTTTCCTCGAGCTGCAGGCCTTTGGAACTAGCTCCTGCTTCATGTTTCCCCTCCTGTACCGACATGCAGAAATTTAAAACTAATGCGAAAAAGCATCTCACCGCACAGCTCCAATTTAAGATGACCCCCTAAATTTCACCCTAATTCTCAGTAGCCCCTTACGCTGGAGTGAACTAAATTAATATATATATATATATATATATATATATATATATATATATATATATATATATATATATATATATATATATATATATATATATATATATATGATTTTATGAAGGCTTACCAAAGCATTCCTTTCAAGACACCAATGATCACCATTAAATGGTGATCATTGGTGTCTTGAAAGGAATGCTTTGGTAAGCCTTCATAAAATCACATATAAATGCTCTGTACTCTGTAATCGAGTATCATCGAGCTTGTTTTTTATTGGAACAACCCCGGTCTTCACTGAATGATCTATTTTATAAGTGAAAAATCTCTCTCTCTCTCTCTCTCTCTCTCTCTCTCTCTCTCTCTCTCTCTCTCTCTCTCTCTCTATATATATATATATATATATATATATATATATATATATATATATATATATATATATATATATATATATTCTCATTATTTATTGCAGTGACAGTGTTCTGGAGTGTGATAGTTGAATCCTTAGGTACGGGCGATACTAAGAATATAATTATGAATTACTTAAGATTTCTGCCCGGTCATGGCTAACGGAATGTTAACAATCTAATCCCGTGGATGAAATAAAGTGTTCCGTTCAAAATTCCACGCAGATTCTCGAGTTCGACAATACGTACATGAAAATAACAAACAAGATGAGAACAGTAGTCCGGATAATCGAAATCATCAATCCTCATCTAAAAATGTCTAGAACATTTAAAATGTCCTTGTAATTACTTCTTTTCATTCAGTTTTGACTCGTGGGCAAAAGTGTACTATAGTTTACAACAGAAAAGAGAACGAGGAAAACAAATATACAGCAAATAACTGTTACTAAATGATAGAAAATGTTTTTTCTATTGACCTGAATTGTTTAAAATTTTTGTTTAGAACTATTTGTATAATTTGTTATTTCAAAATTTGTTTCGTTTATTTTCAAATTTTCAACCGATTTACCCAATCAAAGATGGCGGTCAATTTGTTTCTTTTTATGTGTTCGCTTATTTCAGCTTTAAAAGATAAAAAAGTTTAACGTAATATAACTGGAAACAACCCCGAGACTTAGGGTTGGTTGTACTGTAAGCATATTTAAAAAATATATTTTAAGCCCGAAATAATTAGCGACCACCTAAAATAGATCGACGGCTATGTTTGATTGACGAAATCGGTTGAGAGTAATGAAACACATTTTGAAATAACACAACTTACAAACAGTTTTGAAAATTTAAAACTATGCAGGTCGATAGAAAATTAAATCTTCTATCGTTTGGTAAGAATTATTTGTTGTATATTTACCTCTTTTTTCGTTGTTAACTACACTGCACCATCGCCGACTCGTGTTTCTGATATAAACAGACGCGTTTCGTACTAATGATCACTTATAATTTCAAATGGTCTATTTTAAATTACAATGCAGAGTAATTACGAACGAATTTGCTACAAACATGTGAGGACATTTATATGAGGAATGTTTTTAACCCTTAAATGCTTTATTTTTTATATTGGTTTGAAAAAAGCGTCAAACGTTTCATAGAGGGAATATAGAGTAGTATAAATGATTTTTGAGAAAATAAATATTTATTGAACACAAATAAATGATGTTGCAAATGGCATAACATTTTTCATGTATAACAAATCACTACAATATATGCATCTAAATAATTATAATACCCCAGAAAATCATAAAATAATTTTTTCTTACCATTATAATGACCAGATTTAAAAGTTTAGGTCCTTGAATTAGGCAGATGACACACAGATAACACTTGCCCGTGACATCGAAGATACTGATTTTTTAATGGAAATCGCATCAGACAAGGCATGAAGCTACTTGATGTAAGGAGCTAACAAGAAAAAATATGATTACGCAAAGACAGGAGATGCATATTGGCATTAGTCTTGAAAAGATGAAGGTTATAGGTAGGAGGAAAACAGTAAGCAGGAAGAGAGTTCCACAAGCCCGCGGTTCTTGGAAAGAAGCTACTGGAATACGAAGCTCTTTTACCATAAAGTATATAAAACACAAATTGATAGACACTACTAGACCAACGAGTCAAACGAGCTGGAACAAAAGAAGCAGGGAATAGATCACATAATTCTGAAGGACACATGCCATAATAGTATTTCTAGAAAAGACTGAGACTAGCAACATCACGTCTGTGAGAGAGAGAGGGTGCAGAGAAGAAGAAAGCGTAGGGCTAATCAAATTACAGACACGTTTCTGCACCCTATCAAGAACCCTCAAATAGGACAGGGATTCACTAGCCTTAATATAACAACAGTACTCTATACATGGTCTGATTGTAGATCTGTAGAGATAGAGAATAGGTGTGAGCAAGTGTTTGAAGCAATAAAGAGAACCGACTTTACGAGAAGCAGAGAGAGCAATAGATCTAATGTATGAACCCCAAGAAATATTTTATGAGAGAGAAAGACCAAAAAGTTTCAGTGTCTATTTCTCCTCAAGAGCAGAAATATCCATGAGAATCTCAGGAAAAAAGTTGAGTCTTAGCTGGATTAAAGCAAAAAGCCATTTTTTTTTTACCCCAATCCACAACTGAACCCAGGTCAACTTCTAAGTCAACTGAATATTTCGACTGATCCGAGGGAGATGGGCGAGAAACAACACCAGAATAGTGAGTAGTATCATCAGCATAGATGTTAATTTTCTGAACAATATTCCTTGGAAGATCATTTATATAGAGAAGAAACAGTGTTGGGCCTAGAATAGAGCCCTGAGGAACACCAGCATTGATAGGAAAAGAGAATAAAAGACCCCCCCCCCGCTCAAAGTTACACGCAAGCTTCGATCAGAAAGAAAATACATATTAATGTCAAGAATTTCACCATCAATACCATAACCCTGAAGTTTGTGTAGGAGATCAGAATGCCACACTCCGTCAAACACCTTCGAAATGTCAAGCGCAATGGCTCTTCCCGCTCTTGAATTATCCATAAACCGACAGATCCGCTCAGTTACAACAGTTAAAAGATCAGCAGTTGAACAAAAACCACAAAGCCATACTGAACATCACTAAAGAGGCCAGACTTTCCAGAAAATGAACAAGCTTGTCGCTAACTAACCTTTCAAAAACCTTACTAATAACGGAGAGAAGACTAACCGAACGATATTTAGTTGGGTCAGAAAAAAATAGCATTTTTAAAGATAGGAACTCCTTCCAACAAGAATGGAAACAGGACTGAGACAAACAAAGATTGAATAATTTAGAGAGGATAGAAGAAAGTTCAGGAACACAACGCTTGAGAACAACAACAAGAATTGAATCAAGACCGGAAACCTTAGACTGGTCAAGATCAGAAAGAACCTTAGCAACCATCTTTGGTGTGATAATAACATAATCAAGAGACATCAGTTTTCAAGGGAACATTAGGAAGAACAGCACCAGAATCATCAAGAGAAGAATTGTCAGCAAAAAGACGAGCAAAGAGATCAGCCTTATCATTAGAAGATAAAATAACCTGAAGATAATTAAAAGAGGATGAATAGCAGACTTTCCACTATTAATACTACTATTGTAGATTCTCCAAAAATCACGAGAGCCAATCCTTTGAGATCAGATAGAGTCACAAATATTTTGAGAGTAACTAGACTTCGCTCCAGAGATTGCTCTCTTGCCTGCATTGCTAGCTCTCTGTAAGATTGTCTAGACACGCTAGAACCATATTGACGATACTGATTAAAGTTATGGTTACGATGGGCAATGGCAGAAGCACAAACAGATGAAAACCATAGAAAAGAATGAGATTTGGCTTGAAACTTACGATGAGGAATGAAGGTGTCAATTCCAACAATGAGCCAGTTAGTAAACTTCCCTAGCAGTATCATTTGGAGACATACCAAAGATAGAACGTTATGGAACGTCACATGGGAAGCTTGAAACCCATCGCAATCGGACTTCCTGTAGTTGAACGTCTCCCTATCGAAGGGACAATCAATAGAACACTTCACCGAAAAATCAACCTCAACATCAACGACAGAATGATCAGAAGAACCCAATGGAGCAGAAGAGAAAATAAAACATGAGTCAGGAACAGAAGTGAGAAAAAGATCAAGGATGGTTGATGAATACCATTATCAGGAAAACGTGTGGGGAATGTGACAATTTGGGACAAGTCATGAGACAGAGAAAAGTTAAGACAGATTTCACCAGCTAGATCTGTGCGGTTAGAGTGAGGGAGCCAGTCAGAATTATGAGCATTGAAGTCACCAAAAAACAAAGATGGAGCTTGATGGATGAATTTGCAATGCATCATCAATACTGCTGGATATAACATCAACAACAGAGCAGTCATTGTCCGAAGGGGAACGGTACAAAAAGAACAAATAGGAAGTGGAGTGCAGCAAAACCCACCCCAGACAGATAGAATAACACTCATGAGATTCAAGGCTGGGGGCACGTGCAATGAGGATATCGTTATGAAGAAAAAGAGCAAACCGATGCAAATGCGTGAAAGAGTGTAAGCGGCCAATAGGCAGGAAACCATCCACATGTAGATCGTTTCTACCAATAGAAGCATCCAGATTAGTCTCGCAAAGATTACCAATTTAGCGGGCGTGCTGATGCAACATCATACTAATACCTACTCACACTTGCCAACAGGCTCGTTGCAGATGTGAAACAAGTTGAAGTTTGACACATTTTCGTTGAACATTATATTAAATAGGCATTTTGTTGCAATATGTCATATTTGAAACAAAAAGCATTTAAGGGTTAACAAATCATTGGTCACTGAAAACGGCTACTGATTCGTTTACTTACACAGGCGCATCATTTCATAATTTGAAATTCTTCTTTTTTAATTTGAAGTTGTTATTTTTAATTTGAAGTTCAACCGTTGTATTTGGGAGGTAAAAAAGGTAGACGATAATTTTCCGAAATATTGGTTGGTTGTATATAAATATAACACATAGCTTTTGTATAACATTTATTTTGTAAGTACTTTATTAAACAAAACTACGTTTACAAAATCGTTTGATTAAAATATATACAAATAAAAAAATTATTTGATGAGTTATCCATAGAAAAATATTCACATTTTGGATTTTTCCCAAAATATTCTTTATTTTAATATTGGTAACTCTCAAGTTCTACGACTCTCGAGTTTTGTGACAAACGTGAAAATCATTTTGATATTACACCTATTATCAGAATAAAAATCAAATTTTTCAATAAGTAATTAACTACATAAACAAAGGCCAGTACCTTCCCCGTTTTTTTTGTCATATATTGACTAGCGAAAATTGTCAATATTTAATTTTGCTTCGACATAAACTTCTGTTTTTACGTCAAGTATGACCGTAAAAATTGTATTTTCAATCGAATTTTATCGATTAAATATTTAATCTTACCGATATTTTATTTTTAATTAGTGATATTTAGACGAGGGAGGAAGAGCTTTTCTTTAGAAAAAAATGTACGAATACGACGACTCTTGAAGAACCGAGAATAAATTTAATATTATACTTTTTCGTGATTCACCGGTATTAATTCATATTTCAAGCGGTTTGATTGGCTAATTACGATGAATTTGACAAATCGTTCCGTTTGTTCCAAATTACAGAATTGATAGTGATAAGGAAGAAACGGTAGAAGTTTTACAACAAATAATTGACCCTTATTTTACTTAAAAGACAACAATAATAACAGCTATATTTAAAACGTTTTTGTTTTTGCTTTGAGCGCCCCAAATACACAAATGTATTTTTAACGTTTTGAGCGTCCGAAACACGTTTTATAACAATTTGGTTCAATTAATAATTGAATAATCAAATACCGTAATAATTAAATTTAACTTACTAAATCATATTTGAACAATGAAAGGAAAGACATCTGAAAACGCTGGGTATGTATATATAGTTATTTATTAAACAAAGTATAAAAAAAACGCATATCATTTATCTTAGGGCGTTATTCAATATAATTTAAATTTAAACTTACATTTTGAAATAATTTTCTTTATATATCTCTACATCTAATCACGTTTAGATATTAACGGTCTTAAAATAACACAGATGGATGTGATATCATACCACTTGGGAAAAATAAACTTTCTGATTGGCCAGTAAAATTTCAAATAGAAAACAAGAGTAATATAACTTTAAATTTAAACTTATTATTTCAGTTTTATTTATGAAAAAGATTTAATTTTTCAATATTAATTGCCAGTTCACAAATAATTTTTACTCAGCAAACTTTGAAAACAAACTTCATTTATTTTACATTCCTTCACTACATAAGCTAGACGACATATATATATATATATATATATATATATATATATATATATATATATATATATATATATATATATATATATATATATATATATATATATACGCGCGATTAAGTGGCGTAAACAGAGAGGCGGGAACCTTTCCCGTAGTAATTATCTGGGGTAGCAGAGGATGAGAGAAAGAGGAAGAAGAGCGTGGATATTAATTCGCTTCGATTTCTCTCTCTCTTTGTTATTATGTAGCAAATCGGAGACTTTACTATGTCTTGTCGACGAAACCACTTCCACATACTCTTTGAAGCCTTCCCTTTTCGCTATTTATCTGCTTATTCAAGTTTGTGGAGTTATTTCGTTTAATCATTATCCTTATTTTGTGCTTCCAGGTTTGTAACCAGAACTACGTCACAGTTCTGAAAGATATTACCTTATTTTTACCATCACATTTACTTTTCTAACTATTGAGAAAAATATTATAATGACAAATATATGCGCGATATGTGTATCTATTTATCCGTCTATCTCGTATATCCAAACTATGCAGCTCTAAAAATCACTGATGCTTCAGGTAAACATATGAAATGTTTTATTTGGTCCGAGGTTTTGCCTCTGTTATTTTCATAGTTACAACTCAAGTTACATCATTCTTAGCTGAGGTAGTGAAGCGCCTAGCTGACTTATAAAAAGAAATTTCGACCACCCTCTCAACCCATACTGCTTAATGGCAATGAAAATAAAATTTCCACAGTAACACAATCGGTTTATTTTTTAATTATTTTAATTTTTTTTTTGCCCAGCCTCTATATAAGTTCTATTTTATATTTTCTTCGTCTAAAATATTTTTTGGATTACAAATTTCAGGAGGAGACAAATGTAATGTGAGGGCGGGGAGTGCCCTCCCCCTGCCCTCTGACCCCTGACTACGTGTTAGGTTATAACTCAAATCACGTCATAATATTAAAAAAAAAATGTAACCTAAAATTAGGTTACATTATCGGTGTTTAAAATGTTTTTTCTTATGCTTTGCGTATTTAAAAAAAGTGTTACGGTCATCTCTCACTTCAGAAACTGTCTTTAGTAAAACAAGAGGGTTACCTGTATTTGAAAATATACATACAAATAAAGGTTCTAAAAATGTTTATATAATATTGATTGCACTAAAAGTTCTTTAAAAAGTTTTTTTCTCTCTCTTCTGCGTAACTGTCTCTGGAGTTTTCACGATCCTCTCACCTTTTCTTTTCTAGTTTTCTGTAATTATGTTCTTTAAAAAGGTTTATTTCATAAAAATAATTTTTTTTTGATGGTAACACGTTTTCAATGGCTGCCTTCGAGTCCTGAGTGTGTTTTAAGAATGTAACTGAGCTTCGCCCAATGTTTCACGGGTCGTTGATGAGCCTTAGTCGACAAAGATGAAGTACGTTTTTCTGAAAAAAGAAGGAGAAAACCAGAGTAAATAGAGAGTTCTTCTGAGAATATTTTGTGCCGATATTCGGTAATTCTTAAACTGGTAATCACCGCCAACAAATTTAAATAAGATTCCAATTTTATGTTATTCAGATTTTTGGGTTCACATTTATCATTCCAATTTTCAGTATTTTTTGGAAGTTTTATTTTTGATTTTAACATTGTCTTACTTTTTGAAAAATAGTTCGACGAGTAAATATAGCTTCTGATACGACTACTTGCGATTTTGACAATTCCCCTGGAACATACTTGACGATGATGATGGCTTGAACATGGCCTTCATTAACACCCAAATTAATCTTATGTCCGGGATAGTGATCGAGAAGTTCGAGATTGGAGTTGAGAGCTTAAATTTGGCACCACCTCATAATTCAGAGGTGGCATTCGAGAGCCTAAATTCGGTTTCGCCTCATGCTACATTTCGTACGACAGTAAACATGGCTGTCGTACGAGCTCGTTTTTCGAAAGGTAAGAACATATTAAAACTGTATATAATAAAAGCAAACCATTGGTTTACTTTCACCAAAATTGGGAATGATAATTGCACACACAACAAAAGTATGCGTCACATGACACCAGTATTTTATTTATTTTAGCGATAAATGCCAGTTCGTGAATAAATATTTTCTAAAAACCATCAGAAAAATATTAACAAAAAATTTTATATATATATATATATATATATATATATATATATATATATATATATATATATATTAGTAAGTTTTTGAAAGGCTGTGGGCAATGCAAGTTCCGGGTAAGATGCAAGTTGTAAGGAACAAAAACAATAACAATAAATCGAGTACGAAATATGACGTACTATTTATTTTTCCTTTTTTTCTAAAATCTTACATAACAGCAAGAGTGTTTTTTTTTTTAGATGTCCGGGTGATTAAAAATCACTATTTGATATTTCGGGAAAACACACCCCTTTGTCAAAAATAATTAAACCAGAAGAATTTTTTTCTCCTTTTCTCCGACTGTGTAGAGAATACTACAAAACAAAATGGCTGCCAGATATAGACCGCAGCGAAAACCGAAAACAGTCTCGCAGGGAATGTAAATTAAATTTTATTTAAAGGTTATGTTACATATATGATTTGGTGTTCAAAATATATTTGTGTAATGTTGGTGAAGTGTATGGTGCTCGATAAACTGTTAGTTTTAATAATAATATATATATATATATATATATATATATATTAAAATTTTTATTTATAATTTTATTTTATTTTTATTAAGTTAATATTTGATTATTTACTTTTATTTCAGTGTGTTTTATCTTCATATTTTTTTTTTTATCTTTCTTTCGTATTTGAAGAATTTTAATATAAAGTAAAGTAATTAATCTCTCATTTTAAATATTCTATATATATAACCATTTAATGAATCAAAGTATTACTTTTACTGTTCTAAGAGTTACAACATCAAGTCCATTATTGCGTACGATCGTTTCCAAAACAGTTTTGAAATACTTTATTTTATTTTATAATTTTATAAAGCTGATCCAAAACGTCACTTCATCAGCGCCTATAGCAACACGTCTTACAGAAAATCAAATAAACTTAGGTCATAGAGAAACATCTGCTCACAGAAAGAATCACAGGTGGATATGTTGGTAGCATAGAAGAGGAAAACACACAATATTACTTATAAACGAATCACCGGTACATATGAAAAAATATAACACAAAATTTTCCAAAGATTTTTCCTTTTCAAAATTCCGCAAAAAATAAAAAAATATAAAAAATCTTCTTATCAGAGGAGTTAAGAATCAATGATACATATTAAAAAAAAGAAATACAAGAATTTTATAATAAACGATAAATTTTGAAAAGGAAATACCCTCGATAAAATAATAATAATGATAATAATATAAAAATAATGATAATAAAAATGAAATTATAATATTAATAATACTTAAATAATAATATAATGATAATAATAATAATGATAATTAAATAATAATAATAATAATAATTTAGTAATGATAAATTCTTTTTAATAATAATAATAATAATAATAATAATAATAATAATAATAATAATAATAATAATAATAATAATAATAATAATAAAGACGGAAAAACGAAGCAAATACACGGAACTCGCCAGAGTACTGAAAGGGATATGGATAAACTTTTTTACACTACCCTATAAACCGGTTATGTCCTGGCCTTCGGGTCTTGATTTACGCCGGTCTATCGGTTGTCCGTCCTCTGCAGTTCTAGGAGGTGCACCCTCCAAGGCTTTGCCTTCTTACCCTTTGAGAAGAGGTTAGTTTATTGCTAATCGCATGAGGCGCCCCTACCGGGGAATGCCAACGGGACTGCCCAGGCAATTTTTAATGGCCAGAGTGCTCAAATTCTCGAGCGCTGGCTTTTCAAATCCCACTTTTCCGACCTTGTGTCACATCTTACCTTGTGGGAGGTAGATAAATAAACAGGGATATGGATAAGCTACGAACGGTAACAAGTCACAGTAAGTTACAATAGAAAGAAAACTAAACCATATGAAGAACACCACCGCACGAACCAAGGAACAGAAACTGCAAGAAATATCATAAGCTGCCCCCCCCCTACAAAAGATGACACCGGCCTCGGCTGACACCACACAAAATGGACGTGAAGGGGTCAAGGAGGATGGAAAGACCGAGGAAGGAGAGCACTAACCAGACCTCTACTGGAAGAGTGCGGGGAGTGCTGGAATATTGGGGAGGCTTATTGCTACCCAAAACCCAGGGGAGATCAAGAGTCGTTGCCAGCGAGAAATCAATGGTTGGCGGATGTTGCGATACCGCATGGTCATTTGCGGTGGTGATGGAAAAGAGGTCGAGAGAACTGGAAACCTGGAGAGGCTTGTTGCGACTTAGACTCCAGTGAACACCACCGTTTGTTGTCGGTGAGCAATCACTGACGATGACTTGTGTGATAACTTCCAGTGAGTAGATAATAATAATAATAATAATAATAATAATAATAATAATAATAATAATAATAATAATAATAATAATAAAGGTCTGGGATAAAGGGTTTCTCATAAAAATTAATTCATATGGTATTACTTGACGAATATTTAATATAATTAGATCTTTCTTAACCAAAATAAAGATCCAGGTTGTCCTCGATGGCCGTTCATTCAAACAACATGACATAAATGCAGGCGTACCCCAGGGATCGATCCTTGGACCTTTATTGTTCCTGATTTTCATAAACAACCTCCTTGATGACATTGTGTCTGAGATGGGTATATTTGCTGACGGCACCAAGCTCTATTCTCGTCATGTGGGCAAAACGGGCGCGCACATATCCGAGGCAATGGCTGAATCCTTAAAAAGTGACATCCAGTCTGTAGTGGAGTGGGGTCATAAATTAATGATAACATTTAATGCTGCTAAGGCAAAGCTCCTTTCCTTCAATAACTACACAAAATCTTTTCAACCACCTATGACAAATAACACCCTACTTGAAAGTCAAGCATTCAAACTCCTCGGCCTAACATTCACAGTTAGCAGTAATTGAAAAAATACGTAGAAGACAGTTTTTTTTTTGTTTTAAAGGTAAATAAACAAAATTACAATTCAGATCAATTAAATTAAATCTAAAAACAATGAACTTCATCGATTAATTTATTAATAAAAAGGTTTTCTATTAAACATTCCTTTTGAATCAATTGTTTGACATTTATTTTTGAATCAATTGGTTGATATTTATTTTTGAATCAATCGTTTGATATTTGATTTTGAATCAATTGTTTTATATTTGATTTTGAATCAATTGTTTGATATTTATTTTTGAATCAGTTGTTTGATATTTATTTTTAATGAATTGTTTGATATTTATTTGTGAATCAATTGTTTGATATTTATTTTTGTATCGATTGTTTTTTATTTTTGAATCAATAGTTTGATATTTATTTTTGAATCAATTGTTTGATATTTATTTTTGTATCGATTTTTTGACATTTATTTTTGTATCGATTGTTTGACATTTATTTTTGAATCAATTGTTTGATATTTGATTTTGAATCAATTGTTTGATATTTATTTTTGAATCAATTGTTTGATATTTATTTTTGAATCAGTTGTTTGATATTTGATTTTGAATCAGTTGTTTGTTATTTATTTTTAATGAATTGTTTGATATTTATTTTTGAATCAATTGTTTGATATTTATTTTTGTATCGATTTTTTGACATTTATTTTTGAATCAATTATTCATATATATTTTGTCGCAAATAGAAAAATACTATTAAAGAAAATTAAATTGATTAATGAATTTTATAATTATAAAGAACTGGACGAATATCCGTCCCATTGCAGGTAAAATTAATTCCCCGAACAGAACAGTTTTTCACCATTTTTATGTCCTCTTACGAAGACTGAAATCAAAATATAATGATATTAGACGTTATGTTTAGAATCCTTATTCCAGTGTGGATCAAAATCTACTACATAATTTTTATTCTAGAAAATGTCTAAAATTTAAGACGTAAGATTTACTGGTCTTAAGAAGAAATTAAAATTCAGGGAATATAGCTTAATTGGTGTCTAATGACTATGAATCAAATTTAATGTAAATTTGAATTGAAACATCAAAATTTTCAAATGGGAGGTTGTGCTCATGTTATGCCCCCTAAAATTCCTTTAAAATACCCAAAAGAAGCTTAAATCTGAGGAATACTTATTATTTGATGTTTAATACATATTGTTAAAATTGCACAAAAATCGGTGGTATCTGAATTTTCACGAAGGGTATCGACCCTCTTTTTACAGAACTAAATTAAGCTAAATATAGTCTACATTAGCCATCATTCCGACATAGAAGCTATGTTAAAAATTCATAATGATCTTTTAGTTAGTTAATGATTTAATCCTGTATATATATATATATATATATATATATTCCATGATAAATGCCAGTATACAAAATTCATATGCCCTTAATAGGGTTAAGATGAAAATTCATATACACTAAATGTACAAAAGCAAGGAAATTCCCAAATTTTTACACTTTTATTGTCATTAAGGGTATGACTACATATCAACCAAACCATTTCATTATCACATCACTACAGTATAAATCTATATGCATGAGTGGATGAAGTGTGTGAGGTGTGCTGAAGAAAAATTCCTACCAGTAAAATACATAGCCCTGTTGTGCTCGCATACCCTTAATGACAATAAAAGTGTAAAAATTTGGGAATTTCCTTGCTTTTGTACATTTAGTGTATATGAATTTTCATCTTAACCCTATTAAGGGCATATGATTTCAGTATACTGGCATTTTTCATGGAATGTCACTACTTTTGTAAAGGCTATGCCTCAATACAATGCCTTCTCATAACTAATATAGTTGGTAGTTTAACTAATCAAGGTATATGGTAAACTGAAATTAAAATGCCATCAACTAGACACTAGAACCTCTATCTTTGCCAAAAATCAGCTGAATCCACCAAATAGGTGATGAAATATAGGGTGGCACATACGTACGTACACACAGATAACATTATTTCATGATTGAACTTTCTGGATCTCTGGGTTGCCTTGACTAATGATGCTGAAATTCTACACACTTATAGAACCTATCAAATAAATATTTTGTGCAAAGTTTTAACTAATTTGGTTTATTTGTTTTTGAGTTATGATTGATCAAAGAAATGAGATTTCCAGCATAGGCTATTCGTGTTGTCTATTAAGGGATAGAGCGCCCTCGCGCCTCCCTTGATACAATACACATACCTAATTTTATATGAACTAGAATTAATGCGCCAGTGTGGCCCATTAATTCTAGTAAATTAAATATGACGTCACGCCAAAGCAATAATTATTTTGTTAAGATAATGTTTTAAGCTCTATTTATAATAAAGTCCAAATAGGTAAGTTGGTAGAACCTCATACTGAAGATCTTAAGGTTTCAGTTTCGATTTCTGGTCATGGCATTCGCTATATTTGTTGGGAATTTATTTACTATCAATGCAATATTCTCTATTTCTAAAAGTATTTAATATCTCTGATATTTCCAAATGAGACAAATTTCGGAATGTATTTATTACGTTTTAAAATTTGTGAGAGACAGACAGTCAGACGGATAACATTTCTATTAATATAGGATGGATATTTTAAAACTCAACGCTTCAGTATTACAGGGGCCCTCAAAAATATTTAACTTTAATTTTGAAGAGTCTAATTACAGGGGGGGATAATCTAAAAAGTGTTCCCCAGGATTTATCGTCAAAAAGATTTTATCGTTATGCATTTTAATTAACTTAAAGTAAAGTATATATATATATATATATATATATATATACGTAAAAATATTATTTAGGAATCAAACAATTACAACGCGTTATGGTATTCGACACCAATAAAAATTAAAAAGAGTTATTGAAATAAATTATCCTTTTATTTACGTATTTTTCTATTTTTTTTTACCTTTCTGTGATGCTTAATTTATTTCAATAAATCCATTTGCTTTTTATTTATTTATTATTATTTATTCGTTTGTTATGCCTCCTTGGGCATCTCCAATTTAACTATCTTCTCAATTAAACTGTTAAAAAAAATTAAACTCTTAGTACAGTATCGATATCCAGAGCACTGAAGATTGTAGGTAATAAAAAATTAATATTTATATATATATATATATATATATATATATATATATATATATATATATATATATTTATTTACTTTTGACCTTGAAGTAGGATATTTTTTATTATTAGCTCCTTACATCAATTGGTTTTATGCCTTGTCTGGAGCGATTTCCATAAAAAAGGCATAACGGTTAAATCCATTTGAAGATAAATCCTAGGGGAACACTTTGAATTCCCCCCCTCGCTTGTCATTTGACTCTTCAAAATTAAAGATACATTTTTCGGTCCTGTAATACAGAAGAACCAAACAATCCAATATCTTAAATTCGGATGGCTTCGTGAAATAAGTGATTCACAAAAATGATAATTGTTTACTAGTTAAAACATTATTTGCTACTTACTTTTGACCAGTGTTTTGAGCCTTTCTAAATTCACTTGCATTTCGGGTTCTTCTTCAGACGGGATCACATCGTCTTCCTCATTGTCATCATAGTCAATAGCCGGGTCCTCGAACTCCTCTTTCAACGTTTCAATATTCAGTGCTGAATCCTCGTTTTCTGTAAAAAAGAATTAGACAAATATGGCTGTATATGGGACACAAGCTGATACACTACAAAATAATGAAAAACAAACCCGACAAACTTAAAATTAACTCCTCTACTGAAAAGAAATTCAAAATGTTGGTATTAAAAGATAACCCAGAAAACTATAACATCGACAACTTACCTTTGACCGGAGTATCTTGACCGCTCAATAATAATAAAAGAAAAGGGGCGCCAATTCCCTTCGAACAACTTAAATATTCGGTAAATCGTATTTGATTGGTTGTTTCGCAACATCCAATCAGGTGCGAGGTAGCGTGGTCTACGCTGGAACACAATAAACAAAAGCTAGTGTCTATTAGCGTTTATGAAATAGAGGGCGTACCAGAGACTGGTCATCTCTGATAGAGTCGGTTTGGCAAATGGAGTATGACATCGAAAGACTCGAAAGACGCCAATGCTCCAAGTATCGGACAATACACAAGAGGGATTTTTTTTTATCTTCAACGGAAGGATGAAAAAAGAAAGAATAAAAAATGTCTCAACTTGAAAATTACTTTTTAAAAGTTGAAAGCTTGTTGAATCTCTAGAGTAAATAAATTTATTTTAAAGAAGATAAAATAAACAACATATCGTTATTTATTTTTTCTACATTTCTCTCTCTCTCATATATATATATATATATATATATATATATATGTGTGTGTGTGTGTTTGTGTGTGTGTGTGTGTGAGTGTGTGTGTGTGTGTATGTGTTTATGTCTATGTTCCTTTCAATAGTAGAACACTTTGACGACGCCTCTCTTTAAATAGGATTAATCTCTCGCTGATTTACCGGGTTACTGATAACGGCCGTGTGGGCTAAGACGTCGGAATTTGAGTTTGAAACATGACTCGTATAGTATGTATCACAAGTTACTCGAAAAATTCCATAAATGTGATCGATCATGGTTTAAATACTATACATTACTGTCCGCTGTGAATACCCGGTGTTCGTCTATCTGGTCATCCTAGAATTAGGAACCACCACGGCTTATTCTTTCTCCAGATAGACTCATCAGTCCCGTTTAATGCAGAATGTTTATGAGACTGCCTAAAACCGGATGTTTGACGTGACGCTACCTTTGATTTGTGGTTTGTCTTCGTCGTGTTGTTCATGCGTTGTACCCGAGGAAAAGATCAGAGAACATTGTCACCCCAAGGGACACGATAAAAAGTGCTGGACAAAACATAGCTCTCTATTAGGGTATATCGAATATTAGCAAAAAGAAAAGAGGATATATAGATTGTCTTCCTGAATTTGAAATCAGTGTTAATTGTGCTTACTGTAGTACACATCATGCCAGCTGTATTTCATATGCTTATTAATCTCTTCGCCTTGTTTTCTCAATTCAATCCTGGTTTTTCGAAGCGGTTCTTGATTCGTTTCACTTTTCTTCTTCTTCATACTTGGAAGATCCTAAAATCACAAGAGAAAGACAGAATACAATTAGTGAGGTTTTTATTTGTACATTTTTCCACCTGTTTTACGGTTGCGGTTCGTTTGTTTACTAGATGAAACCGTCCGTTGGTCTGTGACGCTCAAGTTTGTAATAGATTTTCTTTCTAAATTACTGCTCACACTCGTGTTAGAATGAAGTAGTCTCTCAGTTGAAATATCGCTATTCGCTCTTACCAAAATCAATAGAAAAACGAAGGTATTTACTCCCCTCCCACAGCGGGAAGATGTGGCACAAAGCCAGAAGTTGGAGAGAAACAGCCAGCGCACAAAGGGAGTGCATTCTAGTCCCATAAAAGTTCCCGTGAAGATCCGTCGGCATTCCCCGGTGAGGACGCTACAGATAGTTAGCTATAAACTAATTCCTTCCATAAATCGAGAATACAAGGTCTGGGAGGTTGGACATCCTAGACTGATTGTCGAGGACGAACCCTCAATCGGTATAATTGGTGTTAGAAAGGAGACGACTTTGTTCGTCTCAAGTAAAGAGAAAAAAGAACGTTGTTCACATTAACGTACAAGTCGGCTCGTATGGAATTGTTCTGAATGGCAAAGAAAACCTTTACTCGTTTCTTAATACCAACTTACGTGCGTTCATTTTGTTGTAATAACCGGCAATTTATTTATCTCATCGCCAGGAGGTTAGGCACAAGGCCAGTTTTATCTTACTCCCACAAGGTAAGATGTGACCCAAGGTCGGGTCGAGAAAGTGGGACTTGAAAAGCCATCGCCCGAGAAGGTGAGTACTGTGGCCATTAAAAATTGCCTGGGTAGTCCGGTCGGCATTCCTCAGTAGGAGCGCCTCAGGCAGTAAGCAATAAACTTACTCCTCCCCAAAGAGGGGAGGCAAAGCCTGGGAGGGTGGACCTCCTAGAACTGCACAGGACAAACCCAGAGACCGGCGGAATCAAGCCCCGAAGGACAAGACGACACCGGTCTATAGGTTTCAGTATCCATCGGAACAGATACGCATTTCAAAACGAGATCCTTTCTCGTCTGTAAAAATACTAATAATATTAAAAACACTCACATCGGAGTTCAGTCTTGATTTGTGTGTGTTTAGTTGTTTGTATGTGTTTAGTTCTTTACGCGCATATATGGACGGGGATTTAGTGTCTATTAAAATGCATGTGATGTTATCTAGCGTATGTTCTGTTTAGTTGAAATGCTTGGCTATTTGGGAGTAATCTGTTTTATCTGATACTAAGTTTGTGGTTATTAAATCTGATTATAAAAGCAAATGCTGTTTCACCTATGTATTCACTATTTGGACACTTTGTGCAAAAGATGTAACATATAACGTTGGGGCTATCATATCTTAGGCGTGGAAGTGGCTGTACCTACCAGAGCCACATCTATGGGTAAATTACAATCTGTCCTAGGTTAATACACGATACGTCCTCGACCCCGGCAAGGTAGAGATCGAACCCGTCTATTAATGGTTTGCAATCATTATTGTTAATCATTGTTATAACTAAGCAAAAATATGTCACCAGAATGAGCATATTTTTCGGGTATATATGAGGAACGAACATATACTACATTGCTCCCTCAAAGGAAGGGGTAATTTCTGTGCGGATGGTTTCATGACAACAGAACACATACTATGCTATCTATCCTCCAAGGGAGAAGATAATGTTTGGGAGGATGGTATGATGAAAACAGAACAGATACTACACTACCCTCCACACAGGAGGAGGTAGTGTCTGGGAGGATGGTATCATTATAAACGAACATATACTACACTGCCTTCAGAAAGAGGGGGTCATGCCGGGTAGAATGGTCTCATGACAATAGAGTAGAAACTACACTCCTCCTCCCCCCCAAACGAGGGGGTAATGCCTGAGAGGATGGTATCATGACAACAGAACAAATACCACATTATCCCCCTCCCCCGAATTGAGCGTTGAAAGATAGTACATTAGTCCGAAATAGTATAGTAAACTGAATCGTCCATTAAACATAGTAATAGTATAGTTTCGGATTCAGACATATACCAAATCTCAATTAGTAATAGATTACAATAATTTCTTACCTTCTTGATCGTTTGGTTACTGGCGAAGCCAAGACGGGCAACTGTGTACTCCATTTCTGATCGTACTGAAATTGCGTAGAAAAAAATCATTTAATCTTTTTGCATTTCTTGGTTGGTGCAAAAACAATGGCGTTTTCTCACATATCTTATATTTATATATATTTTCTGAATTAATTTATTGATAAATATAGCGTTGTCATAAGTCATTTTAAAGCGCGTTTTTCGCTCTATCGAATCGTGTTATTCGTTTCCATGTTTAATCTCTTCATTTATTGTTTTTGCAGGCTTTTCGACAGCATGGGCAACATTGAAATCCGCACGATATTCTTGTTCCAGTTCAAACTAGGCCGAAAAGCTGCCGAGACAGCTCGTGACATCAATGATGCGTTTGGCCCAGGAACCACTAACGAACGTACGGCACAAAGGTGGTTCAAGAAATTTCGCAATGGTGACGAGAGCCTCGAAGATGAAGACGGTCAAGGCCGGCCGACTGCCGTTGATAACGAAGATCTGAAAGCCTTAATTGAAGCCGATCCTCGCAAAACCACAAGAGTAGTTGCTGATGAACTCGAGGTCGACCACTCAACAGTCGTTCGCCATTTGAGGCAAATAGGGAATCAAAAAAGCTGGATAAATGGGTGCCGCACGAATTGAACGATAATCAAAACAATCGTCGTTTTGAGGTGTCTTCTACGCACTTGCTGCGCAACAGAAACTGCCCATTTCTCAAGTGAATTGTCACGTGTGATGAGAAGTGGATCCTCTATGACAATCGGCGACGTTCGACACAATGGTTGGATGTCGGCGAAGCTCCAAAACACTTCCCGAAGCCGAAATTGCACCCAAAAAAGATTATGGTGACTGTTTAGTGGTCTGCGACCGGTCTCATCCATCACAGCTTCTTGAATCCGGGCGAAACGATTAAGGCGGAGAGGTACTGCCAACAAATTGACGAAATGCATGAGAAGCTCCAACGTATGCGCCCGAGATTGGTCAATATGCAGGGACCAATTCTCCTCCATGACAACGCTCGCCCGCATGTTGCACAACTGACCCTGCAGAATCTGAACGAATTGGGCTACGAGACTCTGCCTCATCCGCCATATTCACCGGACCTCTCGCCCACCGAATATCACTTTTTCAAGCATCTCGACAACTTCCTGCACGAAAAATGCTTCAAAAGCCGAGATCATGCCGAATCTGTCTTCAATGACGTCATCGCTTCCAGAACTCCGAATTTTTATGATAATGGAATAAGTAAACTTGTTTCCCGTTGGCAAAAATGTGTTGATTCTAATGGTTCTTATTTTGATTAATAAGGTTTGGTATAAAAGAAGTTATGGTCTTTTGAAGTTGAACGTCAAAAAACGCCATTGTTTTTGCACCAAAATATTTCTTTATTATACCATCTTTGGGTATTTCTATTTAAAAAAAAAATCTATCTTCGCATCTCCTCACTAAATAATCATTGCACGGAAGACATTCTGCTAGATTTAAAAAAACTTTAGACATGAATTCATCCAATTCAATCTTCCCCCCAAAGATATATTCACTAGCATTACTCAAATTGAAATTACTCTTGGGCTTCGAAATGACATCATCAGGCTTATCAGGAAAAGAAGAATGTACTGCTTTGGCCACGTCGTCAGATTAGGTTCTGAAAGCAATTTATACGGTATATAAAGTACCTTGTGGTAGGCTTTCAAAGAGCTGGACTGACCAGATCCGCAGCGATGTAGAGCTTCTTTTGCTAACGGTGCAAAGATTGGCAAAATGCCGACGAAAATGGAAAGAATTGTGGATCTAAAAAGTGTGTGAAGATTCTTTAAGGATTATGCAATAAAGCAAACCAAAGTAAAATTATATTAACTTGAGAGAAGGATGGGTGACTTAATTAAGAGCTTTTATGATATCTTTCCTCGCACTATTGGCAAGGAAAATTTCAAAACTAAATCTACCACACAATTATATATTTTCGGTGAGTGGAAATCTTAGAGGATCCCATCACCTTCATCAACCAAATGTTTTACGGCATATCAATCTTTTTCAGGTCAGTTAATGTCGAATCAAGTTAGATTTATATATCTTTATATTTTTTATATATAAACCAGAATATATTGTCAAAGATAACCAGAATACATTGCTCTTAGATAACTAGAATACATTGCTCTTAGATAACTACAATACATTGCTCTTAGATAACTAGAATACATTGTTCTTAGATAACTAGAATACATTGTTCTTAGATAACTAGAATATATTGCTCTTAGATAACTACAATACATTGTTCTTAGATAACTACAATACATTGCTCTTAGATAACTACAATACATTGCTATTAGATAACTAGAATGCATAGCTATTAGATAACTAGAATGCATAGCTCTTAGATAACTAGAATACATTGCTCTTAGATAACTAGAATACATTGCTCTTAGATAACTAGAATACATTGCTCTTAGATAACTAGAATACATTGCTCTTAGATAACTAGAATACATTACTCTTAGATAACTTGAATACATTGCTCTTAGATAACTACAATACATTGCTCTTAGATAACTAGAATACATTGCTCTTAGATAACTAGAATACATTGCTCTTAGATAACTAGAATACATTGTTCTTAGATAACTAGAATACATTACTCTTAGATAACTACAATACATTGCTCTAAGATAACTAGAATACATTACTCTTAGATAACTAGAATACATTGCTCTTAGATAACTAGAATACATTACTCTTAGATAACTACAATACATTACTCTTAGATAACTAGAATACATTGCTCTTAGATAACTAGAATACATTGCTCTTAGATAACTAGAATACATTGCTCTTAGATAACTAGAATACATTGTTCTTAGATAACTAGAATACATTACTCTTAGATAACTAGAATACAGTACTCTTAGATAACTACAATACATTACTCTTAGATAACTTGAATACATTGCTCTTAGATAACTAGAATACATTGCTCTTAGATAACTAGAATACATTGCTCTTAGATAACTAGAATACATTGCTCTTAGATAACTAGAATACATTACTCTTAGATAACTACAATACATTGCTCTTAGATAACTAGAATACAGTACTCTTAGATAACTACAATACATTACTCTTAGATAACTTGAATACATTGCTCTTAGATAACTAGAATACATTGCTCTTAGATAACTAGAATACAGTACTCTTAGATAACTAGAATACATTGCTCTTAGATAACCAAAATAGACCGTTATTTAGAAACGCACGCAAGAGTTAAGGTACATTCGTTTAAAAAGTTTAGCATACACTTTTTAATACATGTTCACGTATCCTTCTGTTGTAGGGAATCACCGTAGGAAAGTAATAACAAAATCAACATACAGATAATTGTAACTGTATTGTTCATTAAATATGTCCGGGATTTTTTTTAACTTTTTAAGAAGTATGGTTAATATATTCGTAAGGATATCGTTTTTGTCTTTATTTTTTAAAAACTTTTTCTCATTGGAATGTGGGAATTTTTGGCGACCTACAACCTTCATCAACTAAATCCGAAATACGAAAATACAGTAGATACACTATTTGGAAATGCGTACAAGAATTAAGGTGAATTTGTTTGAAAAAAAAAGGTTGAGCCCAATTTCTAAAAAGTAAAAAAAACAACAACAAAAAAAACTACATATTAAACAATATAGTAACATACTTCTTTAAAAGTAAAACAAAATACATGTCAGATTTAAGAAACAAGACGGTGAGCTACAGTTATCTGTAATTAAGTTATTTCATACAATAATAACCTATAACAGAATCATGCCTGGACATGCATTATATATATATATATATATATATATATATATATAATATATATATATATATATAATATATATATATATATATATATATATATATATATATATATATATATATATATATATATATATATATATATACAGGGTGGGCAAAAATAAGGGTCCTATTTTTAAAAATTCATAACTTTTTTATTTATTGATTAAAAAAAATTTTTTTTTTAGAATAAGTAAAGGACCCCTTCCGAAGCAAGCATGAGCCGTATTAGGCCTAAGGAACGTACCCTCATTTAGAAAACATTATTTTTGCTTAAAAAACTCAAAACAGTGTAAAAAACAATACTTTAGTTTTTGTAAGTTTTAAGAAGTGTTTTTCGGCTAAAATTTGTTTTGTTTATTTCAAAAAATCTCGGAAGGGTCAGTCTACACACACATAAAGTTTGGTGAGTTTAACTTTTATTTTGTGGAAGTTATTCAAATTCAAGTTATTCAAATTTAAAGATAGGACCCTTATTTTGGCTCACCCTGTATATATATATATATATATATATATATATATATATATATATATATATATATATATATATATATATATATATATATATATATATATATCCCCGACTACGAATCAGTGGCGATTTGTGTTCGGAGTTCGCGCCTACCGACCGTTGAGAATTAGTTCCTAGACTGAAGATTGCGTTAGCATGAAACATCGATGTCTCTAGGTATTTAAATATTTAATATTTATTCATAAAAATATTATTGTTTATCAGCTCCCTACCACGGAGGCTGGGTACGTTCGAGTAGCTTTAATAACAAGCAGTACAAATAGCTATATGCATGGTCCGAACGACGTTTCGTAGATCACTCTAGCTGCTTGGTGAGTAGCCGCCGATTTCCGCTATTTACAGTTAAAGTTCCTCTTTATTTACTAACTAGTTGGCAATGGCCAATGGGTAAGATCCCCGACTACGAATCAGTGGCGATTTGTGTTCGGAGTTCGCGCTTACCGACCGTTGAGAATTAGTTCCTAGACTGAAGATTGCGTTAGCATGAATCATCGATGTCTCTAGGTATTTAAATATTTAATATTTGTTTATAAAAATATTATTGTGTGTATATATATATATATATATATATATATATATATATATATATATATATGTATGCACCATTGTTTTAAATTCTTTAGGTCACACGGAAAGTGGGTTAAAGTTCAATAGTAATCTTACAACTATTTATATCATAGCCAATAAACAATAGAGCTCAAATATTTTTCCTGACACCAAAATAACAATTTTCCTTGAATTTGGTTTAATTGTAGCTTTCGACTTTAGAATTCTTTTGAGAAAATTTTTCGACAAATTTATTTTTGTTTGAATTTTTGGTCTAGAAAGAGGCGTTTTAAAATATTTTTTTATTTTTACAAATATTCACTTTCTTTCATTATTATTATTATTATTATTATTATTATTATTATTATTATTATTATTATTATTATTATTATTATTATTATTATTATTATTATTATTATTATTATTATTATTATTATTTAATTGCACCTACTGATGAGACCGATTAATCATATTTTACGCAATGAAAAGTTTTAAGTAAAAACTCGGATTCTATTCTCTTATTACACAATTTTAAATAAAAAACAATATTGAGATGAAGACTAAAATAATTACCTTTTTCGCTAGATGCTATGTTCAGTGCTTTGAGATTGGCGAGCAGAATCCAGCAGGGTGATTTCAGACCGGGTCCGACTTCTGCGAAGCATATTCGAATAAAACTCATATAATTCAGCAGCTGTGCATCTTTGTAACCGCTTACTATTTGGAGTCCAATCTGACTACGAAATTCGTCTATGTCGAATATCTGTCAATATACATAAACACCAACGATAACAATGATTACAGTTATAAAGCAAAGCGGGTTCTTTACCTGATCTGGAGATCTTTTCTAAGACTAACAGCAGATGCTTTCCGTCCCCTATACGTATCCCTGGCACGGCCCATTCTTGAGTATGCCACCCTAGCAACAAACACCTATCTTCAACGGTTGGCAAATAAGATGGTGACAGGATTCTCCAAGCTTACCTACAAAGAACGGCTGCAAAGACTAAAGCTGTCCTCAGCAACTATTGATGCGAGGGGACCTAATTCTGGCATACAGCACCATCTGTTGGATAATGTCCCTGTGAGGCCGGACGCATGTTGACTGGACGTATGTGTGGGGGAGCGTTTGGTTTGGCTTGCGCGATTTATTGCGGGTGGACCCGTACAATCAAGTGCAAAATAAAGCTTGTTCTCACAGTCGGAGCTCACAAGCGTTGACAGAACCACCACGTTTGACGAGACCTCAAGTCAAGGGTCAAAATGCACCTGCGCATAAGGGTTCTGTGACGTCACGGGTTCTTGTGTGGGAAACTGAGTTTTGGAGTCTGGTTTTTGGAAGCAAGCTGAACAGACGTATTTCTCCGTGTAGTCCGCAAATGAAAAGTGGAATTTATTTCCCTAAAAGAATACAGGCGTGATAAAATTCCTTCCTCCCCTCCTCGAATGGCTAAGGACTTAATGGACCATAGATAGCTAGGAATTAACTACGATAAAAGGGGTAAATTGATCCTTCTCTTCGTTAGTAAAACATTTCTAAGAGCGACAGAAAATTGACGCCTAAAGAAAAGTAATCACATTTAAAAGAGAGAGCCTGCCTTATCTTTCGCTGTGTATGAGAATCTTTGTTACATCCCAATACAACGATGATGATACTGGTGACGCGTAGTATGCGAGTATGGGGGCGGCGGGCGACGGACATGTTCCAGCAGCAAGATAGCAGGACACACCGTTGCAGCGAGGATCGACATCAACAACAACAACAATGATAATAACACTAGACGGTTGTTTTGCGTGTGTGAGTGTTCACTGTATGAACTGGGTGAGAATATCGAACACCCGAAGTTTAACGTACAAGTAGAGAGCCTAAACGTTACACATCAACGGGAATGTAATTCTATCTTTAGAGGAAATTTTACCCCAACACCTAGTCGCTGTCTTCACGGATATTCGAAGAAGATGTACTATCGTTGCTTCGTCTGAACAGAAGAAATGCAGCATTCTCTGTCAGTGCTTCTGCTTCCAGGAACAGTCTGCCAGAACAGGTCGTGATGATGCCTACCATATCCATGTTTAAAGTCGGCTTCGACAAACATTCAGACGGTATATAGATGCAATATCTTCTGTCTTTTTACATTGCTTGCTAAACTTTGCTATTTTTGACGATAAAATAGATTGATCGATCGATAATAGAAGACACATTAAAGACACGTGCATAAAAATCCAGATAATTGTAGTTAAGAGAACGGCTAAAATCCTTAAAAGAGCACTCAGTTGGAGCCTCTAACATTTTTTTGATAATTTATCCTTTGTTTTTGAATTATTTGAATCAATTACGATCAAATTAGCGATAAAGCCATAAAGAATAAAACCGAACGTGTTAAAAGACTTTGGTGTTTTAATAAGCAATTAAGTTATGAAAAAGTAATTTTTGCGCACGTCCTTTGAAAAGTAATGAACATGGTTTCGATTTTTTGTCATCTTTTTTGTTATTACACTTTAAATAATTTCTGTTAATATTGACAGAACTATTCCATATATATATATAGGTAAATAGGACAATAAAATTACAATCGAATAACAGCAAACAATTATTTATTATGAACTGCTTAACAACTTAGGTAAACAGAGGATTGTGTTTTGGACTTGTTTATTACTATCAACAGAGTATTTCAAAAGAATATAGTGTATTATTAATTTAAATTAGAGTAACCCGTTTTGATGGTAATATAGGTGTGATAAATGAAATAATATTTCGCATTTATTCATTTAGATATATATATATATTATAATAAAAACACACACATGGATAAACATACACATAAATCAGATTACCATCACAAACTCTTGTCCAGGATCGATTCTTCCACGAAGTCGTATGATATCTTCGGAAGTGCAACAAGTTTCGGGTTGATCGAAGCCTTTAATAATGACCGGAACTTTACTCCCATTTCTTAAATATACACTACCTCCCTCGTCGCACGATACAACGATGCCCTGTAAAAAGAACAAAACATTATTATTGATACAAAGGTAGATGTTTCATACATACATACATACATACATACATACATATATTAATTTTTATAAGTATATAAAAATAATCCATGGACACGTGTTTCGGGCTCACAGCCGTCATCAGCATGACTAACTTGGACAAGGATCGAACCCTCGATACTGATGTCCATAGTCTGGCGCTTCACATCCGGACCACGACGCTTTGCCTGGAAATATGTACGATCCTCATCACCCAAATATTTAATGCACTTCCCGTAATTTTATTTATTGGCGATTATAGCGCTTGTTGCTCTCCTTCTAACTACCACTTCGATTGTTTCACTTCACAAGTGAGAAAGATGCAGAAGGTTGCACTATTAGTTGCCCTTAAATTTATAGGACGTATTTTTCGTTAATCTGTATATATTTTTTATTAATTTTTATACGTACATAAAAGCCGTCATCAGAATCGATCCGTATTCAAGTTAGCCATGCTGATGACGGCTGTGAGCCAGAAACACGTGTCCATGGATTACTTTTATGTACGCATAAACATTAATAAAATGTATATATATATATTAACGAAAAAGACGTTCTATAAAGTTAAGGGCGACTAATAGTGCAATCTTATACATACATACATACATACATACATACATACATACATACATACATACATACATACAGGGCTTTACGCGCTCCATTACTTTTGGAGCTGCTCTAACTCCCGCTCACACGCTCCAAATTGGAGCTTATCCCCGTCACGCACATTATTTCCATAAAAGAGCTGTTCAAGCTGCAACTCATTTAAAAATGAAGAGATGTTTTCCAGACTAACGCCTGTCTTCTTAGAAAAATGGGTCATCATAGATATAGCACCTAGGTGACAAATAATTCTTGCTTTGTTTAAAAAAAGCTGAGAAGTTCATATATTTCATGTGTCCATGTCTAGTTCACCCTCATATACGTTTACTACAGTTATAAAAAAGACTCAACGAGTTTAGCTCAAACTTTCTGTTCTTTTTTATCTTTTAAGGTTAAAATTTTAAAAACAATTTTAAAGAAAGAAGCACCGAGTGCTGAAACCACGCATTTTAGGCTCAAATGGAGGTTCTCACTCTCCACCCCTATTTAGTGTAAAAAGGAGCCTACTTCCCTTTCTCTCCAATGGCGCATGTCTTTTTTTGGAAGGCTACATACATATACATGACGTATCAAACATTGATTTAAATATCTAATTTAAATTTTAATTGCTGTTATTGGCCCTATAATATCGCTAGTAAAATCTCGATAGTAAAAGAATATGTCGTCAACTATGATAAAAATTAAATTATGACAAAAAAAAATCAAAATCAGTAAAGGTAATAAATTAAATTTTAATTAAAGAAATATAAATAAGTTATCTCCCTTACGACTAATTTAAAAAAAAAAGTTTAAAACTAAAATACCCCATTGCATCCGTAGCAGGTACATCAAGTATATATATTATTTGTCTATATTAATTTTGATAAAATACAAAGGTTCACGTTATAGCTCAATAGTGCAATACTAGAGCTCTTAATGAATGTTTTATTGAAGAGGGCAGTAACAATTGTTATTCCAATAAAAACTATTTTTTATGAACTTATGAAAATGTGTTACTTTCATAATCTAAGGTTTATAAAACATTAAATTTACAGTACAATTTACACGCATCCTAATACACCCGCCACACCTTACCTGTTATAGCCCTAATGTAATATATTACATGTTTTGTACAAAATATTCAAATAGTGGATACATAGGCGAGACAAATTTACCATTTATATATGAATTTAACAACCACAAACTGGTTATTAGACAAGACACATTAGACTTCCAAATAGCTGAACATTTCAACCAAACAGACCATACATTTCAAAACATCAAATGTATTTTAATAGACACAAACTTCCCGTCCACATATGCATGCAAACAGAAAGAAACAACAGGGATTATAAAACTGGATACACACAAAAGAGGCCTAAACTCCGACGTGAGAGTCTTGAATATGTATAAATATTTTACCGACTGAGAAGAATTTCTGAAAGAATCAGTTGTTTTTAACTGTAATTCACGACGAGATGGACGCGCACGTGCATTAAAAAAAGCCAACGGTTTTCTTTGCTGATCGGTAGAGATTTCGCGTGAACTGACTTGCACGGTAAGACAAAGAAGGAACGCCGCACAAAGTTGAAAATTCCAGTTTATCTCAACGGTTTCATTTTCATTTTCATTCATTTTTTAATCATTTTTTTTGACAAAGAGCAGAGGACTGCTCGAAATAGTAAAATTATGATAACACCTATTACGTTTTCAATAAGGCTATTTGTTATTAGTCAAATGTGAAGAAATTCATTATTTTAGCCAAGAAACGGATCATATATATATATATATATATATATATATATATATATATATATATATATATATATATATATATATATATATATAATGTAGCCGTTTACATAAATCCAAGCGTTACTATAACAACTAGGGGTTGGGAGGGTCGACACACAATATAAAACCATTACACACAACAATAAAAGATCAAAGGATAGAATATAAACATCCCATTTAGGAACTTTTATTTGACCAAAAACATTTTTTCTGGTGAATAAAAGAGCATGGCGTGCGCCTCTGCGTGTCTCGGTTGCTTAGCTGCTCGAAAAGCAGTAGTCCATAAAAATCTAAGTGTTTACATAGTAACTACTACTACTACTACTACTACTACTACTACTACTACTACTACTACTACTACTAATAATAATAATGATGATGATGATAATAATAATAATAATAATAATAATAATAATAATAATAGTAGTAGTAGTAGTAGTAATAATAATAATAATAATAATAATAATAATGATGATGATGATGATGATGATGATGATGATGATGATGATGATGATGATGATGATGATGATGATGATGATGATGATGATGATGATCATCATCATCATCATCATCATCATTATTATTATTATAATAGTAGTCTCAACTTTTGGATGTTTTTGTTTGGATTTTTCATTTTGAATATTAAGTCAATTTCCTTGACTTTAGACATTCAAGCTGTACCTTAACACATTCGCTGTTCCTAACAGGCAAGCCTATTGCAGAATTGGAAAAGAAATTGTCTCGTCAATCTGTTTAAGCCATTTATGGTGACTTTTCGCTCTGGTTCCAAGCATTCCAATTACAACGGGAATCACCTTGACTTCTTTACATTTCCATAGTCTAACTAATTTCTATTTTAGATCTGGGTATTTATTTATTTTCGTGTTATTTCTCTTGCAGTAATATCAATAATTAAACTGATCAAGCAAGTTGTCTTGTTTTTGTTTAGAAAGATTAAGTCGGGTTAAGAATGTTGAAGAACCTTATCAGTTTGTATGCGCATGCACCAAAGAAGTTTGACATTGTCGTTCTCCTGTGCCACTTCTGGCTTATGATCATACCACTTCTCATTGTGGTCTAATTCATAAAGTTTGCATATATTCCAGTGTAGTACCAACGCGACTTTGTCGTGTCTCCATTTTTTATATTGATGTTGTGCTAGCATAGGACATTCAGATACAATATATACTAAAATGTCTTCCTTTTCATTACACAATCTGCACATCGGTGATTCTGCAGTTTTACTAATGTAATGTTTGATGGACCTAGTACGAGTGGCTTGCTCCTGGGCTGCCATTAAGGTGCTCTTAGTAGATCTCTTGAGATCACCCCTGACCAACCAATTCCAGCTGTCATTATATCTAAATGCAGTATTCTTAAAGAATACACTTTGTAGTTTCCTTCCAAATAATTTTAACCCTCTCTCTTGCAACCTTTTATTCTTTTTAACTCCAGTTCTTAGCATTTCCTCTCTTTTAACTTCACGAAGAAGAATCTCATTACTTTCAGAAATATATTTATATAGACAACTTTCTTCTGTATTCACGATATCTTCAGCACTAAGTAAACCTCGACCACCTTCTTTTCTGGGTAGATACAATCGATCTGCATCTCTTTTTTTGCAAAAGCTTCATATATTGTAAGCATTTGCCGTGTTTTGGTGTCCAAACATTTTAATTCATCTACATTCCAGTCATGTATACCAGCAGTATATCGATTGATAGCATATATAGTATTTCGATTGTGGAAATGAGATTTAAGAATAACCCTTACCCTTCTATTGTACTTAGCTGTGACCTGGTTTTTCATTTCCTTGTTTTTAATATTATCTGTCTCCAATATTCCTAAGTATTTGTAGGCCCTCTCACTGTCAATATTCTTTATTAGATATGTTGTTTGGAGTTCAAGGCCATCTGAGTGGACAAGTTTACCACTTTTTATAACAAGAATAGCACATTTGGTGATGCCAAATTTCATTCGTATGTCTAACCGTATTCATTAGCGTATCGAGTTGGTTTTCATTCTTTCCAAGACCTTTAAGGTCATCCAGGAATAGTAAGTGGCTGACTGTAGGAAATCCTTTCCCAAGTTCATATCCTACCTTCATATTACGTAAGAGAAGTTCCATGGGGATCAAACTAATGACAAAAGGCAAAGGGGAAAGACTATCGCCCTGGAAAATCCTTCTTCCGATTTTCACTTTACTTAATGCAACACCTCCTGAAGTTAAATTGGTTTCCCAATTCGTCATGCTATTCTTTAAAGCTGTTTGAATGTTGTGGGCTATTCCCAAACTCTCCAAGCATTTGTGTATCCATGAATGAGGCACCATACACCATGTCAAATGCTTTTTTATAATCTATCCACCCCATGGTAACGTTAGCAGTTCTTCGTTTGCAGTTTCTCAGAATCATTTTATTGTTCAGACGCTTATCTTTGGTGTCATGTAATCTTTTTCGGCAGCGTTTGTGTTCCTCAGGCAGCGAATTGTTTTCTTTCAAATGACAATTAATACTTCAGACAATATGTTAGTGAACAGTTTTCACATAACTGAGAGGCAAGTGATTGGTCTAAAGTTAGTCACTTCACCACCGTTAGTTTTATCTTTTATGATCAAGACTGTAGCGCCCCTTTCTCAGCCACTCAGGGAAGCTACCTGTCGTCAAACGGCCATTTATCATTGCTGCAAGACTTTGGTGAAAGTCCAAAAGGTTTTAAAACCAGTATACATGGACTCCAATTTGAAAGCTTTTTAACCCTCTCCTTCAGCATTTCAAAGGTGACTGTTACATCGTTCTACTCTAGAGGACACCTCACTTTCAACATCTATCGTCCATTCTGCATCATCTTGATGTTTTACTTCCTTTACCCAAAAGCCTTTCCAGAATGCATGGGATTGGTCAGCATTAGGTATAACATCATTCTATCTTTCAATTCCTTCTAGTTGTTCAAAAAGAAGTTTCTGGTTGTTTCTCGAACAGGTTGTTTTGCTGATACGGCTCAATTCTATCGCTGTAACGTTTAACTTTTGCAGTCTTAGCTACGACATGCTATTTCAGTGCTTCAATTACACACTTTGAACTTTTATTAATTATTATTATAATTATTATTATTATTATTATTATTATTATTATTATTATTATTATTATTATTATTATTATTATTATTATTATTATTATTATTATTATTATGTAAAATACACATAGAAAAAGTGACTTTAAACAAATAATCATACACAATAGTAATTTCCTTACTGTGTTTTTAAAATAGTAACTTCTTTCCAGTGAGCTTCTACAGAAAATATTACTTGACCACCTCAATTACAAATTCCTCTCTTACCCATCTCGCTTCATAAATTTTCCCGGACAACGCCAGAACACAGAGGTAATGATCACCCACTCCCGAAGCTGATAGCGTTTTAAGGATATATAACCATTTATTTTGTATCGAGAGCGAGATGTGTGCTTTTTATGCTGACACCTAAATGACGGGTGGGGCGGGCTGAAAATCATGTTCATTATCTATTCATTATATGGGTTCGTAAGAAAAATACAAACAGAGTGAAATTGATTTTTAACGGTCCCTAAACATGCAACGGTCCCGAACAAGTATAGTTAATGCCCTTGATCAAACATTAATATAAAAAGAATGTAAACCCTAGTGGCAATACGAAAAAAAAAAAAAAAAAAAAGACTGGCATAGGTGTAATTGGACAATTAAAATTCGAAATTTATCGTCTACGGGACCGTTAGATCAGTAGGTAATTATTTTATAATTACATGTTTTCTGTATATTTTCAACAGGAAAAGAATACCTCCAAAATGACCAAGATGAAAAATGGTTACGATTTCTTCAAAATGCTATCTGGTCCGATAGTGGATTTTTTATTTTCTGCTACATTTAAAAAGCCAACCTTTCCAGGCTGTAATCCCATGAAAAAGGTTAAATAACATTTTTATTTTTTGGGTGAATTAGCATTGAGTGCTGGATACAAATAACAGGCTTATTCCTATACAATATTACCGTACTTCCAGTGTTTGTATATAAGCACGATTATTTAATATCACTCTCCCAAAGAAAACAAATCAAATCAAAATACTAGACTCTACGTAATACGTTGCTGCGAAAATGCTCTTTCGTAGTTATTAAATAATACAGACGTTTAAGTGTTCATTATTATTTATACATTCAAAGTTACAGTTTACTAAAATAAACACTTATGAGTAATTAAACGATTTTTCCGGGCAACGACTGTGCACGGGTACCGCTAGTATATATTATATATTATATTATATATTATATATTATATTATATTATATTATATTATATATTATATATTATATAATATTTATAAATAAATATTAATTATGTTTCATGCTAACGCAATCTTCAGTGCAGGAAGTTAATTCTCAACGATCGGCGGGCACGAACTCCGATCACAAATCGCCACTGATTCGCAGTCAAGAGCGTTAACCCCTCGGCCATAGGAAATTAGCTAACAATTAAAGAGGAATTTAACTTTGTAAATAGCGAGTCGGCGGCTAATTTACACGAGCAGTGAAAGTGATCAACAAACTGTGATTGGATCTTGCATATATATATATATATATATATATATATATATATATATATATATATATATATATATATATATATATATATATATATATATATATATATAAACTTGGAAGAATACAGTTCTGTTGTTTTCGTCTTAGTTCTATTGTTTTCTTTACAGTTCTATTGTTCTATTGTTTTCTTCTTAGTTCTATTGTTTTCTTCTCAGTTCTATTGTTTTCTTCTTAGTTCTATTGTTTTCTTTACAGTTCTATTGTTTTCTTCTTAGTTCTATTGTTTTCTTTACAGTTCTATTGTTCTATTGTTTTCTTCTTAGTTCTATTGTTTTCTTCTCAGTTCTATTGTTTTCTTCTTAGTTCTCTTGTTTTCTTTACAGTTCTATTGTTTTCTTCTTAGTTCTATTGTTTTCTTTACAGTTCTATTGTTTTCTTCTTAGTTCTATTGTTTTCTTCTTAGTTCTATCGTTTTCTTCTTAGTTCTATTGTTTTCTTTACAGTTCTATTGTTTTCTTCTCAGTTCTATTGTTTTCTTCTTAGTTCTATTGTTTTCTTTACAGTTCTATTGTTTTCTTCTTAGTTCTATTGTTTTCTTCTCAGTTCTATTGTTTTCTTCTCAGTTCTATTGTTTTCTTCTTAGTTCTTGTTGTGGGTGAACCTACCTACCCTTTAATAATGACTAAATGGTAGCAACCGGCTACCATAAATACCGGCTTTTGCCGGGAGAACATTGGTAGGCACATTTAGGCTCTACGTGTTGAGTGAGTTTATTGCGTCAAGTTAGTATTTTTCTTAAATCTGTTTTTGCCTGCTCTTGTTGATTATTGTTATCGTTTTTATTGTTTTCACGTTGACTGTTATTGTTGAACTGTTTTCCCTTTTACGACGTTTTTTTTTCTGCCACGTTTTTTTTTCTTTTTTTTTTTTTTCTCAACTTTTTTTTTGTTTAGTTTGGTGTCTCTAGTTATTAACTAGATGGCGTCCAAAACGACTGAAAATTCGGAATGGTGCAAACCTCCAAAAATGTCTATAAATGTCAATGATTTCGTGGAAGAAGCAAAAAAATACGAACACATGGTTACTGAACAAGGAATTGCCGTGGATTTACCAATGTTGGCAGAAATTAAAAAAGGAACAGTAACCATGTTTGTTGTCGAAAAACAATTTAAAAAGTCCATCAGGGCCTCTCCTGAATTAATATGCAAGTTATTGGCAACTGCAGGATTCAAACCGCAAAGGTTAATCAAGTGTAAGGGATTTAACACTTGGAATGCTTTGTTTCCTAACGAAGAAATCTGTGCTAATCTCTCACTTAATCAAATTATCACGCAGGACTATGTTTTACGAACCGAGTACATGGGTAGAAGACGTTCTTCTATTTCTATCTTCAATGTGCCTTTTTATGTAAAAGGCGAACAAATTGGTGCATTTTTTCTAAGATTTGGCGAAATCACAGACGTCAATTTTGACGAATTTCCAGGTACATGGAACTTCGAAATACTTATCGACAAGAAAGCTTATGACAGCATCCCCTACTATTTACAAGTCGGGGAGGAAAAACTACCTATTATATTGGCCGGACGAAGACCCGTTTGTTGGTTTTGTGAGCAACTAGGTCATTTAACTTTTGATTGCCCACAGAAAAAATCCACTCAGAAAACGACGCCCCCGATTAACAGACCATCCAAGGCTGGCACCCACCTCGATCCTCCAGCTACAATTGGTATACCTATTACATCTACATCTGATGACTCCGAAGACGAATTCCCTGCTCTACCTTCTGCAGAAAAAGACGAGGGATGGATTATTGTTCCGGGAAAAAAAAACCCGGGTCGTGTATCTCTCGAAGAAATGAGAGAAAAAGAAATGCTTAAAAACGACCCGGGAAAAGACAGTTACATTAAGGCAAAAGAACTTAAATCTAAATTAGATAAGAAAGTAGGAAAAAAAGAGAAAAAAGAAGAAAAAAATTCAGCCACTTCAGATAAAATCTCTACCCCCAATCCAAGTCCCCAGCCGATCACAAAACCAATAGTTTCTAAAAATTCTAATTCTCCCAAATTAATGCCCCCTCCAATCACTGGCCCAATTTTAGACAAACAGTACAAGCTTATCCATCTAAGTCCGACTAAATCGTCTATAAAAATCACTTCACCTAAACCTTCTCCTTTTGTCTCCCCATTTAATACCCCCAAAAATACCCCACCTGCTTCACCCACAAAAAAAACCTCCCCTTCGCCTTTTCCAGCATCTCCTATGGGGCCTAGCTCCCCTTCCCCCTCCCCAATGGATGACATGCCCCCCCCCCTCCATCTATTACACAGAAGAGGCAGAGGAGCCCTTCTGTGGAAAGGAAAACTAAAAAAGCCACATTCCTTTCTGGGGAAGATATCTGCAAAGTGACATGCACCCAAATAGAAACAGTAAAGCATTACCACCTCTCCAATATAAATGAGCTCCTTAAATTCAATGAAGTCGGTGGTATAACCATTGAAGACCCTACTAATTTCCCCAATGCCCCTAGAGTCCTTACAGTGGTAAGGAAGAAACCAGAAGCGAAGGCTCTATGGCAGATGCTGGAAGAGGCGAACAACACTTTCAATTTCGCCGTTCCAATGGCCATCTTCAAAGATGAAGGTCTAGTCGTTTTAAGGAAAAAATGTTTTGGGAGGGTTCCCATAATGGTTACACCCCGCCCTGTATAGGATAGCGAAACTAACCTATCCTTTGGATGTTGGCGGCATCTCCCATGATGGTCAAATTAATGATCAGATGGGCAATCAATCTTTTGGGAGAGCCGTCGGCATCCTGACCACTGCTATGTTCGTTTCTGGAACCCAACTCTAAGGCACCCTCATGGCTCTCTTTCTAGCGAGTTTGAATGTCCGGGGCCTGAGGTCCGACGCTCGTAAATTTCGAGTCGCTACGGACCTTCAGCGCCTCGGAGTGGATATATGTTGTGTTCAGGAAACCCACTTGATTTCTGGGGACTATTTGGGTGCGCTGACTAAGGTTTTTCACGCTTATTCAGCGTACTTTAATTCTTCTGCTAGGGGGGTTTCCTGGCTGGTAAGCAAGTCTTTAGATGCGTCGTGTGACCCTAGCTTCATGGATCCGGAAGGGAGACTTTGCGTTCTGGATATTACCATAAAGGAGAAGGCATTTCGGCTCATCGGGGTTTATGCGCCCAATAGCCATTCTGAGCTCGGTTCTTTCTTTCGGCGAATCGAGCAGTTCTTGAATTCTACTTCTCGGACGGTCATTCTAGCGGGAGACTGGAACGCGGTCCTGGATCCCGATTTAGATCGTAATCGACCTAGGGGTACTAACATCGATCGGGATGCTATGTTATTTCGGGACTTCCTCGATAAGTTCGATCTTATCGATAAGTACCGGAATGAATGGCCCCGTGATAGGGTATGGACTTGGACAAATAGGCGCGGCTCCGATTCGGTACAACTTTCGAGTTATATCGATCGGTTCTTAATTAGGAGAGTCGATGTAGGATTAGTTGAATGTCCAAGTTTTCATAATATAGTTTACTCAGACCATAGACTTGTTCGGGTCCGGGTAAACTTAGATAGACCTAAGCCTAGTTTAGCTGGGTACTGGAAGCTCAACACTTCGTTGTTCGATGTGAAGGGCTACCAGGAACAGCTATTACTAACTTTACAGCGGGAATTGACGGGGGCTGTAATTGGGAATAGGAAGTGGATTCATTTTAAGGTTATTAGGTCCTTTACTGCCGATTTTAGCAGACGACTCAATCTATCAACTAGGGCAGCTAAAGTGGCACTAGAATCTAGATTAGATAGGGCGGTGGAGGTGGGGGATAGCTCTAGTGTTACTATAATTAAGGCCAAGCTGGCTTCTTTGGCTATCCAAGAACACCAGGCTTTAGTGATTAGGGCTAGGTTAAAAAGAGTGCCTAACGAGGCGACAAACATGGCTGCTGAACTGCGTGCAGAGGAGCATCGACATGCATTTGATCGTCATATCGCTCGTGTCTCATTGCCGGATGGGAGACTCGTGACCACAAACGAAGGTATTCTGGAGGCTTTTCGTTCTCATTTCCAGGATCTTTTTACTCGAGAACCCGGTTTGTCTTTAGCACAATTCGACCCCTATTTAGCCGACTTTTCTCGTCTTGAGGCGACCGAAGCGGCTAGGTGCGAAGGTTGCATAACAGAGGAAGAAGTCCGGGAAGCCTTAGGGCGGGTCGGCCTTAACAGGTCTCCGGGTATTGATGGTTTGCCCTACGAGGTGTATTTGAGGATGTCGCACATTTTTGTACCCTTGCTGACAGTTTTGTTTAACTCGTGGTTTAGGAACGGGTCTATTCCTCAGTACTTGACCATGGGTTTGGTGAAATTGTTACGCAAAAGCAAAAATGGTGGGGATGGGTTAGATAATTTTCGGCCCTTAACGATGCTTAATGCAGAGTTAAAGATTTTGGCCAAGATCTTAGCCAATCGTCTGCAACTTGTGTTGTCTGGTCTAATTAGCCCCGAACAGACTTGTTTTGTGAAGGGCCGGACCATTCAGGATAACTTGCACTCGATACGCTTGATCATAGATAAAGTCGACACTGAAGCCGCGCTGATCAATTTAGATCAGTCCAAAGCATTCGATAGGGTAGACCATCGGTACTTGGAGGCTGTTTTGTCTGCGGCCGGTTTTGGCTCGCAATTCCGCTCCTGGATTCGCCTCTTGTATGCAAACCCCGGTGTTAGGGTTGAAGTGAATGGCATGAGGTCTGGTGCCTTCAGTTTGTCCAGATCTCTTCGTCAGGGGTGCCCTCTTTCACCGATGCTTTATGTGCTTGTTTTGGAACCTTTCCTTAACAGGCTAAGGGTGAATCCGGTCCTGCGTGGAATAACTTTGACAGGTTCTTGTACCATGTTGAAGTACTCCGCCTATGCCGACGACTTGACTGTGCTTGTAACGAGCAATGCCGAGATTAGTGTCGTCGACAGAGAAATCAGAATGTATGAAACGGTGACAGAGGCCAAAATCAACTGCGGTAAGTCTATTGGCTTGCGCATTGGTGCTTGGAAGGGTGTTTCCTTGCAGGGACCCTTTAGCTGGACAGATGGGCCTTGCAAGCTACTCGGCGTCTGGTTTGGTCCTGATCTCCAGCTGGAGAAAAATTGGTCGGAAGTCCTGAAAGCGATTAGGGCAGCAGCTGGTCTGTGGTCCCGCAGAAATCTTTCGTTAAAGGGGAGAGCGGAGGTGTGTACTTTTCACATTTATCCGATCATCCTATATCGTCTTTCAGTGCTCCCACTCCCGTCGGATACACTGCTGGAGATGCAGCGGGCTCTGTTCAAGTTTTTGTGGCTTGGTAAGGCCCCTATGGTCCGTCGCGAGATTTGTTACCTTCATCCTTCTGAGGGCGGTCTGGGTATGCCTAGCATCGAAATTCGATGTCACACTCTTAGGCTGTTTTATCTAGACCGAATGAGTACACAATCTGAGGGAAACGGTGTCTTTTGGAAGGAAGACACCAAGAAAGCCTTTCCGGCTTTGAGAAGTGTGCACTTGGATGAGGGGGAGGCACACAGGTTACCCCGAAACGAGTGCTCCTTCTATCGCGAATGTAGACATGCGTTGAAGTTCCTTTCAAGGGTGACAGAAAGCCTCTCTGACATCCTGCTGTTGTCTCGAAAGGCATTATATCGGGTAATGGTGAGGGGGACTGTCCGAAATGATAGGCCTGAGGGGCTCGCTTTGACGAGGGGGGAGCTTCGCTCAATCTGGCCTTGGGCGCCTGGGTCAAGGTGCCTTGACAATGACGAGGCATCACTGACCTGGCTGACGATTAGGAATGCACTCTGGGTAAGTAAGAGGCTTCATTCAGCACGCTTGAGTAATTCTCCGACTTGTGTCAGATGCGGCGTTGAGGACGAGACCATAAGTCACGTCTTCGTTTTTTGTCGCATCGTCGTGCCGCTGATTAAGCTTGTTGCAGGCTACATGGTTCGTATTCTTAACGTATCGTCTTTTGACCTGGAACCCATTAATGTATGCAGCAACTGGGCTCCGACAACCGATAGGCAAAAACAGTTTACGCTTTTGAGCTTACTAGCGAGTATGAGAGTTACGATTTGGAAGACTAGGTGCAAGACAGTCTACGGAGCTGAGACCTTCACTTCTCTCGACCTTATTGCAATTTTCAAATATTACCTGAAGGCTCGCATTAGGGCCGAGAGAGTGAAACTCTCTTCGGCAGATTTTGGTGAAAGGTGGGTGACTGGAGCACGACTGTGTAGAGTAGCTGGCGCTAGATTAGAGTGGTATCTGGACGTGCCTTAGGCAGAGAATATTGGGTTCAGGAAACGAACTATGCTTTAATTTTAAGTTAGATTTAGACTTATTTTAAGTTAGTTTCTGTTTAATTTTCTGTTGATGTTTTAGTTCAACAATTTAGCTAGTGTATGATTGATTCCATTACATGCCCCTTTTATTTTGTCCTCATCCCACTCCCCTTTTTATTTTCTGCCCCACTCCCCTTCCCTCTCCAATTAGGTGACTGAGTGCCAAATTTGCCGGAGATGCAGGTCACCCTTCGATATTTTCGAAGGAGGTGGTCAGAATAAAACGTTGGGGCCTGCATCAACCACCTTTTTTCGAGTTTTCGATTTCGACCGGCAAATCGGCATCTCGGCCACATTTCAATAACGGGGGGGGGGGGCTTTTACTAATCTTTATTTCTTTCACATTGTATATATCATATTTTTAATTTTTAGTCCCCCCCCCGTTGCATATTTCTTATATGGGTTTTAAGTAGGATTTCATGGTATGAATTCTTATGGTGAGTGGCGATGGATGTATAGTATGAATGCGGTATTATGGTAAATGATGGTCATGATTGAAACTAGCTAAGTTGAGTTTTTTAAGTTAGAGATGACCGATCCTTTCCCCACCCCCTTTTTGGCCTTGTGCCACATTTTGTGTATAATTTTATATAAATAAATATTTAGGCACATTTAGGCACTAGCACTGCCAACACTGACTTGTGTATAATTTCTCTATTCAATACAATTCGTTATTATTATCTCTAAACCTGTTGTTATTTTATTTCATTGTTGGTACCCCTAAACGGGTCCACAACTGGCAACGAGTGATTCGTAAAGGACTTCGTTGGAAACACTGTGGACCTTGCAACCTGTGAGTGATAAACAAGTGTCAACAACACGGTCAACCTTCGAAAAAAAAAAAAAACTTCTACCCGTTTGAACCCCCCCCCCAAAAAAAAAAACAAACAAACTGTGCTTTACAATTTTCGGGAAGATATTGGAAACATCGAATACATTCAATTTTGGGACGAGTCTGCCTAACAAGAAATAACCAGTTTATATAATTACTGGAAGAAAAAAAAAAGTAAGACAGATTTTACTATTTGTGTTCTTCGTATTTCAATACGGGATTTTACCTCGTGCAACAAATGAAATTGGAATACCATGTGCTTATAAAACTGAAAGGTTTGAAAAAAAAAACAAAGAAACTCCATACTACAAAAACCTATTTTCGTGTCTGATATAGTCAAACGTATTTTGCGAACAGACTTGTCACTGTAAAATCGTACAGTCGAAAAAAATAAAATCTGACAAGTAAAACCAAGTTACTTTCTTGAATAACTAGTCAATTTTTTATATAGCCATTGCTTGCTATTTTGCATTTTCAGCCTACACTGAAAGGCAAACGGACTTATTGGAAAAAAAAAGTTCCAGATGCGAACAAAAATACAAATAATTTGTTAAATTAATTACCCAATAAGCCGGATTAATAAAATCGGTTTTTTTTCTCAAGGAACTTTGAAAAAAAAAAGATTAGCAAGTGCCGGTCGAATTCGAGACCCGAATGACGCAGTGATTAGAAGGAGTTGAGTTTGTTATTAAACAGTAAACATTTGAAAAGAAAAAATAGTGAAGGACTATTTGTGACTAATTCTTTTTCAAGAAAGTATTTCTTTAATCATGGAAGATTTCTCGAAACAGATATTGGAGATGATTAAATTTCAATCAGAACAACAGAAGGCAAACGATGAAAAACATCTTGCTCAACGGAAGGCAAACGATGAAAAACATCTTGCTCAACAGAAGACAAACGATGAAAAACTTCAGTCTCTACAGATCGAATTTCAGTCGCAGCAAATAAGTTTGTTGAAGTATTTTGAGGAAAAGAATTTAGCACAAAAGCGAGAAGATAGAAAATCTTTAGACGAACAATTGATTGGGATACAAAATTTACAATTAGAACAACAAACTCAATCAGAGAGAAAATTTAGAACAGCTTGCACAAGCAATGATAAATACGACAAATGGCGACAGCGACGCGTTCAACCAAAATGCAATATGGTCAGCTATAGAAACCTTCAACTATGTGCCGGAAGAGGACCTAAACTTCGAATCATGGTACCGTCGATATCAGGATTTTTTCTACATTGATTGTAGCACATGGTCGGAAAAGAAAAAGGTTCGTTTAGTTCTTCGTAGACTAGGTACGGCAGAGCATACAAAATTTGTCGATTATATTCTGCTGAAGAAAACGGGCGAACTATCTTTCAATGAAACCATTAAAATGTTAATGGAACTATATTGCCCCAAAACAAGTTTATTCCACAAAAGATGGAAATGTATGAACCTAACGCAAAAAGAAAGCCAGGATTACTCAACGTTTGCTTCGATCGTCAATAAACATTGTGACGACTTTAAGTTATCATCCCTGACAGCGGACAATTTCAAAGTATTAATATTTGTTCAAGGGCTCGTCTCGCAAAACGATGCAGAGTTAAGAAGACGTGCAATAAGCAAACTTGAAACCGAGTCAAATTTAACATTGCAACAACTGGCCGAAAGCTGTCAACGACATATTTCCGAGAAAAAGGAAGCTAAAGAAATAGAGGAAGAAGCAATTTCTAATATTAAAAATGTTTGTCGCTTTTCAAAAAAATCATACTCTTCGAAGGAAAAATTCAGGAAGGATTTGCCTCAAAGGTCGGATGAAAAATTGCCAAACCACCCTTGTTGGGGTTACGGGGACCTACATTGGTACCAGAAGTGTTCTTTTAAACGAACAAATTGTGACAAATGCCATAAAATGGGACACAAAGCCTCACATTGCAGAAGTAACACTAGAAAAAAAAGTTACATAAAAACAACCAGAATTAATGGTGGCAACCTAAACATACGAAAGTATGTTACGGTAAAAATGAACAATCAAGATGTTATTGGATTCAGATTGGATTCAGCACTTCCAGCTCTGGGATTCGCCGATAAGCGCCTATTGTCAACGAATAGAGAACTTTTCTACTGAAGCAGAAAAATTGAAGAAGGATTTGAAGAGTCATCCCCCAAGGTGTTTTCTAATGAATTAGGACGCTGTACTAAAATGAAGGCGAGTTTTGAACTAATTGAAAATAAGAATCCCGTTTTTAAGAGAAAACGAAGTGTACCATTTGCTTCTCTTGAAAAAATTAATGCAGAAATAGACCGGTTGGTGGAGAAAGGTATTTTAACACCAGTTGATTACTCGGAATGGGCGGCCCCAACCGTCTACGTGAAGAAAAAATCTGGAGAGATCAGAGTGTGTGCCGATTTCTCAACCGGTTTGAACGATGCGCTGAAAGATTATAACTATCCTCTGCCGACTCCAGAAGAGGTTTTCACAAAATTAAACGGTGGAAAACTGTTCTCAAAAATTGACTTGAGTGAAGCCTATCTGCAAATACCTGTAGAGGAAGATAGCTCTAAGCTTCTCTGTATTTCGACACACAGGGGACTACTAAAGTTCAATCGTCTCCCTTTTGGAATTAAAGTGGCCCCGTCGATTTTTCAGCAGGTAATCGACACGATGTTGAGCGGGCTCGATTTTTCGATCGGCTACCTTGACGATATCTTAATGAAAAGTACGAACGTCGGGGAGCACCGTGAGCACGTAAACAAAGTATTCGAAAGGATAAGCGATTTTGGTTTTACACTCAAGGAGTCAAAGTGTGAATTCTTTCTAGAAGAGATCAAATACTTGGGACATGTCATTGATAAGAATGGAAGACGTCCCGACCCAGAAAGATCTATAGCCATCAAGAATATGCCCGAACCGAACAATGTTACCCAACTACAAAGCTTCCTGGGTCTCGCAAACTATTACGAAAAATTCATTCCCAGTATGCACAAATTGCGAGCCTCCTTAAATGAGTTACTTAAGAAAGATAGTAAATGGGAATGGTCCGCCGACTGTCAATCTGCATTTGACAACCTAAAAACGAAGTTAACTTCAGAATTATTTCTTACTCATTTTAATCCAGAGCTAAAAACTATTGTTGCAAGTGACGCCAGCTCTTACGGCATTGGGGGGTGCATTTTGCATTAAAAGTCCGGATGGCTCGATGAAACCCATCGCGCACGCTTCAAAATCTTTACTTCCTGCAGAGGAAAATTACTCTCAGATTGAAAAAGAAGCGTTGGGTATTGTGTTCGCAATGACCAAATTTCACAGGTATCTACACGGCCGTCATTTTATCCTACAAACAGACCATAAGCCACTTATCACCATCTTTGGATAAAAAAAGGCTTGCCAACCTACACAGAAAACCGCCTACAGAGATGGGGTATAATTCTGTTAAATTATGACTTTGAGATGGAATTTTTACCGTCAAAAAGACTAGGACACGCAGATGGTTTATCGCGGCTAATCCCAAAGTACACGGAACCGCTCGAGGATACAGTTATAGCATCCCTTCGGTCTGAATATGACTATAGTAAAGTACTGTGTAACACAAAGGAGCTGCCAGTCACACTTGGCGATATACAAAAAGAGGCAAGAGAAGATAATTTTATTATCGAAATTAAAAATAAATTACAAACAGACGATGAGAAAACGAGAAACATTTTCAGTCTGTTGCGACACATTATTATACCGGGAACGAGTAGTAATCCCAGCTACGCTATAAAAAAATCCTGAAGGATTTCCATAAGGGGCATCCCGGAGCGACACGCATGAAGAGCCTAATGAGATCTTATGTGTATTGGAAAAACATGGACAGGGACATAGAGACGAAGGTGAAGGCTTGTGCGGGCTGCGCGTCGACAGCGACAGCACCACCTATTCAGTACTGTCCATGGCCAAAGGCAGAGCAACCATGGTCCTGGATTCACATAGATTTTGCGGAGCCATTGGAAGGCTTCTACTATTTAATTATAGTCGACAGCTACTCAAAATGACCGGAAGTTGATAAAACCAATGTCTTTAATTAATTCTATTTATAATTTTTATTTAGATTATTATTATCGCTGATTATTATTATTATCGAAGGAAATATTTGAAATACATCTGCAAATCTGAAAAACAAAAAACAATCATGAGTGTATATTTGGGAATATTGATTTAGTAGAAGCTTTAAAAGAAATTACTTATGTAAATTTGAAAGACGCGTGATATTTGGGGAAGCTTTGGAATGGGTATATATAGGAGCTGATAGTTAGATATAAAAAGAGAGCGATCAAAACTAATAATATAGTTTCGGGTTCAGACAGACAGACAGACATATACATTATTATTATTATTATTATTATTAAACTAGTTATATATATATATATATATATAATATTTTATATAAATATTTTTATTTTCCCTCCTGCTCGCTTTCTTTCTCTTTATATATATATATATATATATATATATATATATATATATATATATATATATGGTTATTATACGTTTAGGTAACTTGGTCAAATGAACAGAATATGAGAAACTTTCTGTGTTGTAGCAAGTGAAGTTATATTATAACTGCTCAGATTGTGGTTCGGTGTACGTGATTCCGCTTAATGGATATCACCGTGTATTATAATAAATAGAATTAATTAAAGACATTGGTTTTATCTATATAATTGAGAAATCAGCTATGCTGAGTTCGAATCCGAAATCCGAATTAACTATTGTGTTCAATTCCCCACAGATATCACTCGGAAATGTGTGAACCCGCAATGAAGGGGGAGGTATTCATATTGCACGGAAAAGACGTTGTCAGTCTATCTATCCTAATTTCCATAAAAGATGCTTGACTGAGCTCTAATCTCTGATTTTTTTTGTAAGACATTCACAGCAAGAACACGTCTTGTTACCATAACTGCAAAGAACTTCCCTTTCTACCCCTTAATATCAAACATAATTTCCATGAACAGAGTTTCTTTACAAAATCTTCCCATCTGTGGAACACAATACAACGGGGCTGCTTTATTGTAGACTACAACATGGTCATCTTTAAATTCGATGACAACACATATTTGTGATAAAACGTCCCCATAAGTAAATTTCCTTAATCCCATTCATCATTTTCATTCCTCTCATAATATTTTCATCATTTAACTGACAATCCATCACTTTATTCTCGAGTGGCTTCTGGCCTTGACAAGTGATGACTCATTAGTGATAAAAAATCGTGTGTAATAGTTGTTTACAAGAGTTATTGTGTTTCAGCATTAAGTAACACCAAAAGGGTTGATATGGCGTAAAAGTGAGAAACAAACAAAAACGTACCTCGTGAACTGCACGTCGGATGTTTTGGACTTTTGGATTCTTTTCATGACTGGGTAAACTTGACAGACCCAAGCTAGAGAGAAAAATAAACAAACTTATGAAGTAAAGTTGTCTGTATGTGTGTCGCGGCATCACAATTAAACGGTTGATCTAAGAGCCACACTAATTGCAAGATTCGGATCAGCACCTTCGATCCGATGTCCTTATCGATGTGAAAGGTTCATGAACCTTTTTTAAAACTCATTATTCCATATTCAAAATACGTAAGAATAACAATAGAACCAAATGTTCCGACATTTTTAGCGTTCTCTTTACAAGTCGACCGAAAAACATACTTCTGAACATTTTCACTACTAACAAGAAAAATAAATAAAATAAATATATAAAAATAAGTCTAGATTGTTTTTTTTGTTTTCTTTTGTTTTTTGGGTTTTCTTTTTATCCAATCATCATTTAGCTCCTTTGAGGAGATTTTTATCACATAGTTTCTTCGTTCAGGCGTCCTATTATTAAGTTATTAAAGCATTTTTAACTTTAAGTAGGGGTGGGACGTAATGGGTGAAAATTTCAGATTCATGCGAGTAGTATTTTTTTGTGTTCATTTATACATAAATAACACTAAACAATCAAACATTTTGAAAATTTTGCAAAATTCAGAAGGTGCAGGCCAATAGTTTTTGGCTATTTTACATTCATGAAAACCCTTTCACAGCCTGAAAATGGTCCTAAATTAAAGTACTATATCAGATTTAACTATCTATATCCATTCATAGCTTTTGATGATGTTTTAGAACCTGCAATGTCGCATGAAACCACTTTTTCACCGAAAAATGATGGATTTTGAGTCCCGTGGAGCCCTAACGGCTATTTTTGGCCTGCACCTTCTGAATTTTGCAAAATTTTCAAAATGTTTGATTGTTTAGTGTTATTTATGTATAAATGAACAAAAAAAAAATACTACTCGCATGAATCTGAAATTTTCACCCATTACGTCCCACCCCTACTTTAAGCTTCGCTTTCACAAAGAGAATAATACATCGAGTCTTCTAGGTAACCGGTAGCGTGAGTGTAACCACTATACACTCTCTTATTTCCGATGGCGCAGAGGTAAGAGTCCTGACCGATGATCATAGTTAACTGAAAATGATAAAAAGTTCGGGTTTCGAATCTCAGTGTAAAGACACTGTCAATAGTGTTTTTTATATTACTAGAGCTTAAAATATATAATAATTTAAGAAATATTCCGAATTATCTTTAAACAAAAAAAACATCTTTATTCATACACTTGTTTCTGCCCATTTCAAAACACACATTTTTCTTGATAAATAATAAATAATATGGAATTACCTACAGGACACCATCCTCGAGTGTCTTCGGTCTCTCTGTAAAAGGGTTTGTCAGGAATACCTGACATGAGGATACTTTACCCTACAAGTAAACCCTGACCACATATTCAAACTAACATAGTATTCGAAGCCCAAATAAGATCTCGGTTTGGCTACATGTCTACACGAGGAATAGTGCATATTTTCCTGGTGATGTTACCTTAAGTAACAGCACTTAGCTGGATACTCCACCAGACTAGATGAATTCTTGTTCTGGAATCCGGTAAGACCAATAGACCAAAAGAAAGATATACTATAACTGGTCAATTGGGGAGAGCAACATTAATGGTCTTAACTTCTTTACTAACCTAACTCAACGTTTGAGAGATAAAAGAGAACTTTAATAAAATATTCGAATATCTATGTATCTCATATAGAGATCAAGTGTTAGCTCCAGGAAGGTCCCGGTATATTTCTGAGAACTTCGACTGAAGTAAAATGAAACGAATAGATAAATTCAAGATATGTTTGCAAAGAACATTAACTGAGAAAGCCGTTGAAAACATATTTTAAATTTATTAATTATCAAGAAAAAAAGGTGTACTTTGAAATAGGTAGACACAATTATACGAATAAGGATGGTTTTACAAAAGTAAATTCGAAATATTTATTCAATTATATATATATATATATAACTAGAAGAACACTTGTTACACGACCTATAAAATAAATTACCGAACATAAGAGTTTTGCACCACTTTTCTGTCCTCTTACGAAAATTCAAATCAAGATATAATGATACTAAACCTTATGTTAGAATTCTTATTACAGTTTTGATTCAAATTGATTACATGGTTTTGATTCTAGAATATGTTTAAAATGTAAAGCTTAAGCTTAAGGAATCTTAAGAATAAATTGTAATTAAGGGAATCATACTTAATTTGTGTCTAATGACTATGCATAAAAATTAATGCACATCTGAAATATTTTAAATTTCAAATCGTAGGTTGTACTCATATTATGCTACCCAACCTTTTAAAATGCTCCAAAGAAATGAGAAATTTTGGGAATATTTTCTCTCAAACCGGCGAAATTTTATGCCGATGGGATATTTAAGCTTCATGATAAATGGACTAAGGTTATAGCACATAATGGAAATTATTTTATTGAATAAATATTACTAAGAAAGGAGAAATCTTATATCTATCCTCTTTGTGTGCTTAAAAAACGCTCGAAATTTTCCGGACAACCTTATATATATATATATATATATATATATATATATATATATATATATATATATATATATATAGTCATCCAGGTAAGGTTTATATCTACAGGGTAAAAATCCGGAGAATTTTGTTGTGTTTATATAATAGTTCTCAATAATAAATCGAGCTATTTACTTATAATAAATGTTTTATTTATACAAATATAGCATGGCTACACACTCAGAACATGTTTCAATCGAAACTTTAATAGCTCAACGCCCTCAGGCTTACAAGTCCGTTCTTTATTAGACGTCCATGTCGTACACTCATTGGGTTATGTCGTCCGTTCCCTCATCCCTGCCCTGAATAGGTGCTAAAATAGGGAACGCTAACTTTCACGTCATCTCTGATGGAACGGTCGCCAAATAGAGAGAGAATTATCTCTTCCCCACGTAATTTAGCTGCCTTCCGTTTTACTGATGTCAGTTCTAACTCCTAGGTGTCACTCACACTTTTCCATTCAAATAACGGCTTCTGTTATATAACAATGTGTGGCTATGTGTTTATCTACATAGTTCATAAGTTTCGCGATTTAAAAGGTTAATCAAACTGTTGTGTTACACTGATATACTCAAATAATACACGTTAGAAATAGTGTATTCCACTGAAATACACTAATTTTTCATGCTTTAAAAAAAAAATGAAAGTCTTTTTGAGAAAAGATGTTCGTGTAGTTTCTGACCCTAAACAGACACGGGCTTCATTTTATTTGTATAGGTTATTAACTTTGTTCTTCCTGAGATTCTCCTGGATGGCTCTGTTCTTGAGGAGAAATCGACCTTGAAACCTCTTGATCTTTCTTTCTCATCAAATCTTTTTTGGAGTTCATACATTAGATCGATTGTCCTTTCTCCTTCTCGTACAATTAGTTTAATTTATCGCCCCAAACATTTTCTCAAATTTGAGGCTATTCTCTATCTCTACAAATCTACCATCAGACCTTGTATAGGTACTGTTGTCATACTTAGGCTGGTAAATCTGTCCCATTTGAGGGTTCTTGATACGGTTCAGAAGCATATCTGTAATTTGGTTGGGCCTACCCTTTCTTTTTCTCTACACTCTCTTTCTCACAGAATTGTCTGATTTGCTGTCTTTGTTCCAGCTCGTTTGACTCGTTGGTCTAGTGGTCTTCATCAATTCGCTGTTCAGGTACCTCGTTGTGATACACCTTATTCTTATAGCTTATTTCCAAGAACTGCAGCCTCGTGGAACTCTCTTCCTGTTGACCGTTTCCCTCCTATCTATAACCGTAGAATTTTCAAGACTAAAATCAATAGGCATCTTCTGTCTTTGTGTTAATCATCTTCCATTCTTTTTAGCTCCTTACACCAAATGGCTTCACACCTTGTCTGGAGACACTTCCATTAAACAATCCGGATTCAGAGAATACAATTATCTCTTATACAAGCGGAATATTAATTACTTCCCTTATTGAGCTCTTGATGGGCTTACTTTTTGGCTAGCCTGTTTTGAGTCCAGTAGATTGAACGCTGGTAGTGGGATCTCTTTCAGGCTTTGTTTGTCTGATAACTGGTAGAAAATGGAGGTAGTTAAGTATCCTTAGTAGAGAGCGAGGTCATAGTGCTTTTCTGGTCGGCACTTTTTTTGGGTGATAGTACAGGAGACTGAACTAAGAAGTAGCTTTTTGCAAGACTTCGCTAAATGTCGGGGTATTCTCAAGTGCCATGTTGCGCATTGATTTGTGTGCTTTGAAGTATTTCTGGCGAGGATTACTGGTTGCACCACTGCTATGCTAATGTATCGGCTATAGGTTCGATTATTTTGCCATTGAATTTATCACTGTCACTTAAAAGACTATCTTGTTTTGAACTGATTCTACCTATCTTTCTCTTTTTTGTTATGATGCTAATTTTAATCTTTAAATCTTTTGAGCTCCTTACAGCCAGAGTGGCTTCATGCCTTACCTGGAGCAACTTCCATAAAAATATAAAAATGCAATACTTACCTCGTACTATCAATAGGATTATCAGAATTATCAATAATAAAGTCTTTGCCCATCGTATAAGTGCTCTCCACAGAGCGGTTGTACTCCATATACGTCAAAAAGCCCCATAAATCATTGTCAAGTGCACTGGCCACATCCTTCTGTGTTTTTGCAATAATACTCTGTAAACGTAGAATTATAAAATATAGACATTTATCTTTTATAAACATGAAACTACATGTATGTGTATATAGGTGTGTCTGATGTGTATATATAAACATTAAACTCAATGTGCGTGTATATAGGTGTATGTGATGTTTATCTATAAACATAAAACTCAATGTATGTTGGTATGAGTGTGTGTGATGTTAATCTATAAACATAAAGCTCAATGTATGTTGGTATGAGTGTGTGTGATGTTGATCTATAAACATAAAACTCAATGTATGTTGGTATGAGTGTGTGTGATGTTAATCTATGAACATAAAACTCAATGTATGTGTATATGAATGTGTGTGTGTTTGATGTTTATCTATAAACATAAAACTCAATGTGTGTATATATAGGTGTGTGTGATGTTTATCTATAAACATAAAACTCAATGTATGTTGGTATGAGTGTGTGTGATGTTAATCTATGAACATAAAACTCAATGTATGTGTATATGAATGTGTGTGTTTGATGTTTATCTATAAACATAAAACTCAATGTGTGTTGGTATGAGTGTGTGTGATGTTAATCTATGAACATAAAACTCAATGTATGTGTATATGAATGTGTGTGTATGATGTTTATCTATAAACATAAAACTAAATGTATGTGTATATTAGTGTGTGTGATGTTTATCTATAAACATAAAACTCAATGTATGTGTATATGAGTGTGAGTGTGTGTGTGATGTTTATCTATAAACATAAAACTCAATGTATATGTATATGAGTGTGTGTGATGTTTATATATAAACATAAAACTCAATGTATGTGTATATGAGTGTGTGTGATGTTTATCTATAAACATAAAACTCAATGTGTGTGTATATAGGTGTGTGTGATGTTTATCTATAAACATAAAACTTAATGTATGTGTATATGAGTGTGTGATGTTAATCTCTCTATATATAACTCAATGTCTGCGTGTATGTGTGTTTGTGTGTCCCCTATAGAAAATATACATAAACCCTAAAAGTTTATTCATATATAAAATTTACCGGGAAAGACAATGGACATGTTTCCGAATCTCTAAGTGCATCTCTAATGGAGCTCTGAGGCATACACTCCTTAAAACATCAAATATATCCTAATTTTATGAAATTTACATCCTAGGGAAGTGGTCTCGATTCTCTACGTTACCTTCTATCTGCCAAATATCTACGTGCTTACACAACTAAGTGATCTATGAGGACAAAATAAATAGATGGTAACATTTAATGCTGCTAAGACAAAGCTCTTTTCCTTTAACAACTACCGAATGATATGGCAAATAACACCCTACTTGAGAATCCAACGTTTAAACTCAGCGGCCTAACATTCACAGGAAGCATGAATTGGAACAAATACATAGAAGACATTGCCAATGCTGCTGCAAACAAAGTGGGCTCTCTCTACCGTGCTAGAAAACTTCTCACACCTGACAATATCCTATATCTCTACAAAGTCACCATCCACCCATGCATGGAGTATTGTTGTCACATCTAGGCTGATGCCCAATCCACTAGTCTCTCCCTCTTAGACAAGGTAAAAAAGAGTCGCTAATCTAATAGGTCCCTCACTATCCACCAAGCTCCAGCTCCTGTCCCATCGCCGCAATGTTGCATCCTTGTGTTTGTTTTACAAGTACTTCAATGGAATGTGCCCCGATGAACTTGTTGCTCTGTCCCCCCCCCCTCGACGTAAATACACTGGACCAACACGACAATTAGCTAGCTCCCATCTACTCACTGTGGAGGTCCCCAGATGCAGGAGAGCCTTCTTCCAATAGCTTTTTCTATTGAGCTGCCAGACTTTAGAACTCCCTCCCTGCTCCCCGTTTCCCCGACTGTAACGACTTGCAGAAATTGTAAACTAATGTGTACAAGCATCCTGCTGCGCAGCCCCAATTTAGGATGCTCCCAAAACTTTCACCTTAATTCTCATTTGTTCCTTACGCCTACAGTGACAACTTGCTTTGTTTCGGGGTGAACTAAGTTAGAAAAAACAAAATAAAAAAGAAGAATTCCCTTAAAACTTCAAATACGTATATCGGATTTTAATGAAATTTAAACCATATGTATAAGACAATGATTCAGAGAGTTTTTCACCATTTCAGCTTCTTCCGACCATATTAGGGCGCGAAACGGGAGGAGGGGAGAAGTAAAAAGACCCCCAAAAGTAATATGGTGTTATGAGTCTTGTGAAAAGTACGTATTAGTAAATCTCACCCAATCCCGAGCAACATCGGGTCTTCTTGCTATTATTAAATAAACTTAGGTAGACACTGCGGCATAATTTACCTATACCTTTAGTTCATATTCTAATAGACACTTATCATATGTCCCCTTTTGCCGGTAATCATTCACGCTATAATAAAGACCAATGTGTATTTGTTTATATATATATATATATATACATATATTTACTTCCATCTGGTAAAGCAAAAGTTAGCAAGTAAACCTCGTGCTTTTCAAGTGGAGAGGGGAAGTAAGAAAGCAAATTGGAAGCCAGACAATTACCTCAGGCCTGAAATGAATTTGGAAAAAAATACTCCACTCTATAATAATAAAAAAATCAACGGGGGTGTTTTATCTTTAGGTCATCAGAAATGACAATGATAATTTATAAATGAAGAATTAATTCTATGATGTTATATGACTATTTTAGTAATATATCTACATAAATAGCGAGTTGGAACACTGACGAAGCCTAATTTTTACCGTCATTTTTTGTCACTAGTGAAGAGATAATTACAATACAGGTTTTAAAAAATAAAAGTTTTTTTTTATTCAGCTCATTATACTCTCCGGCCTTCTTCATTTGCCTTTTCTCGAGATATTTGAGCTAAACTATTTGTTTAATAATGTCTAAGTATATAACACCAACCAAGACAGCGGTTCGAAATATGGTAAATGATGGAAGTAATAAATGAAAATAATAATTGAAAGTAAGCGCAGGGGACGTCCTCGCTACCCAGTAACAAAGTTTGTTTTAATTCCACAGCTAATATCTGCCCAATTGTTTGTTTTTGTGCATACATTTACTAACTCTCCTGTACCTGGTACGACATTCACCCTGGACGGGTTTAACCAGCTTCATCTAAAGGAGGAAATTTTCGTGAGAGTGGCAAATTCATAAGCGGTTCCCAGTCGCATGTATATCCCGGTTAGGGGAGATAACAACGTTAGGTTTTTGCAGTTCTTTCAGACAAGTGTCGACGCTCTTCTGGATACAGCGCCTGGTATTCCCAAATGGTCACCTATCTGGTACTGACCAGGCTATACATTGCTTAACTTCGGTGATCTATCGAGAACCGGTGTGTTAACGTTATTATGCCGTATAACTCTCAACTGACTTTTGTTGTTTATTTTTCAAATCGACCCACAACTCACAATACTGTATTCGAATTAGAATTTACAATACACTCATTGATTGGTCAGTGATTGTCTCTCTTGTTCCTCCAAGAGTCATATGGATTGGCCCACAGGTAACCTAATCACTGTTTCTTAGGGGTCACGTGAGTCAGCCTGTAAAAACTCAAACGTTTGTTCATCCAACCTCTTTTGCCAGTTTTCTCACCTTGCTTGACGCTGGACTGACCGCATTACGACAGAAACCCATTACAAGGCAATTAGCGTGCCAAAAATCATTGCTTCCATCACGCAAAGAGACATAACGAACGGACGCAAGCGTGCATGCAGTTACCCGAACAACCTTTCTAAGATAAGTTCTCATGAAGGCGCGTATTCGGAAAGCCTCCTCATTCTGACCATTCACCGTTTTCTGTTGTGAACCATTCTTTATTACTTGCCCAAGTAAAGCTAGTACATTGTATACACTTGTTTCCCTTCTTTCCAAAAGCTGTCGTTATCATTCTGATTTCACCATCTTCGAGGATTATTCCTACATACTCACGTGCGAGAATCGATCTTTTTTTTCGGGGATAAACAACCACCATAATCTAGCGCACTTTTCGTCACATTTAGTATCAGCACCTACCCCCCAAATCCAGTGGCAATCTCATTACATTCATGTGCCTTTTGTTGGAAATTTTGAGCGGAAACCTTTCTTTATTAAAATCTATGAACATAACATCAACCAAGACAACAGTCCGAAATATGGTAAATAGTGTAAATAAGAATAATACATCGACTCCGAAATGGAGAGTGTTGGTGATGCAATGGATACCAACGCTGACTATGGAATCAGTTAAGTAGATTTCAAATTTTAAAGTTAGTTGGATCTATTAAATTGATTTACACTGGGAAAGGTATGCACTCATCGACCATGCTATGCGTAAAATAGCAACTTATTTTGAAGCAACACCCATTCACTCTATGTGTTTAGTTTCGGCACTAAATAATCCGAAAACGGGTTGATATGCCGTAATGCAAACAGACCGAACCAATCAGAAACATCTTCAGATTTTAATATTATTCTAAACCACTTCCCTTTCACTTTTTTAACTATCCGCTCGAAATAAGACACGCCTTTTATTTGCTTAATTACCACTTTTATATTTGATTAAGTGAATTTGAGAATACGCTTGATTAAATTATCAATATTTGTGAAGTTATATGGCTTTGAAATTATATAATCATATAACTTCAAAGTTATTGTTATAACTTTGAAGTTATATGTCTTTGAAATTATATATGAACTTATATAGTTATATGGGTTTGTAATTTATTCTGTTATTATAATCCGGAGTATTCTTGCTATATGCATTACACACACACATTAAGTTCAATGCACTTAGCTAATCTTTCAAAGAACTGAGCGGCATATGTTGGCGCACAGCTCCAACGGCACTTGAACAACTGCAGCTCATATTTGTTCTTTAAGTTCAGCAATCAAAATATACGATTTTCGCTTTCAAATGATATATAAAATAAAAGAAATTCGTAAGTATCAACAAAGTTACAGACAAAAGAAAATATATAGTTATCTATGTCGGATTCTATATAAATTTCAATTTTATTTACCTGATATAAAGCATTTTCTTCTGTCGATGAACTGGTGGAATAATTCCTGTTGAAAAAACAATTAAAATGGTTGTTTTAGGTAAAACTGCATTTTAAAGGTGCCGTTCAACTACGAATTTATAAGGACTAATTTAATTTCTAAATACAGGTCGTCGTCGACTTACGACTGCATGTGATTTGGGCGTAAGTCGACGACAAATTGTAGTAAACTAAGTGAATAAATGTGAAACTTTTATTTTCATTCATCACACCTATATTACCATCAACATGGCTCACTATTATTTAAATAAATAATATAACATATTATTATAAAATACTGTATATATAGTAGAGAACAAAGACCCAAACATAGCTATTTGTATGCCTAATTCGAATAACTATCTTTTAACAGTTTATGATAAATTAATGTTTGGTGTTACTCATTTATAATATTACTGTGCTATTTATATATATATATATATATATATATATATATATATATATATATATATATATATATATATATATATATATGTGTGTGTGTGTGTGTGTGTGTGTGAAAAATGACAAACGGAAAACAGGTTAAAGTGCAGGAGAAAAACAAAAAACAAGAGATTTGACCGGTTTCGTTCGTGTTAGCAAACGTCTTCAGAGAAAGTGAAGATTTGGAAATAATTTTATTTTGAAAGGCACACACATGGGAGAAGGAAAAGATGATTCGATTGGACCATATGAGAAGACTTTTAGTGACATTGAAATATGACAAGTGGGTGACACATTTTTTTTAATTTCTTATTCTACTTTTTATATTTTATTTATTTTCTTTCTCTTTTTCACTTTCACACCTACTGAGCTAGTATAGAGGAGGTTTTATTTACTCCTCCCCAGGAGTTAGGCACAAGGCCAGTTTTATCTTACTCCCACAAGTAAGATGTGACCCAAGATCGGGTCGAGCAAGTGGGGTTAAAAGCCAGCGCTCGAGAGGTGAGCACTCTGGCCATTTAAAAATTGCCTGGGCAGCCCCGTCGGCATTCCCCGGTAGGGGCGCCTCAAGCAGTAAGCAATAAACTTACTCCTCCCCAAAGAGGGGAGGCAAAGCCTGGGAGGGTGGACCTCCTAGAACTGCACAGGACAGGCGTGCAGTATCCATCGGAACAGGGGAGGTGGTAAGCGGAGGCGTAAAGGCGATAAGAGGGAAGAAGACAGAGGAAGTAGCTAGGATAAACACAACATAGGAGTGGGCATAAAATTGATACACCAAACGTGAGCACCCAAAAATCCCTCAGAATATATATGAAATAAGTCTGCTAAGTTGTCTCATATTAAGTTTTATAAAGCAATAAAAATCTTAAATGGACAGTCTAGAAAAATCTGTTTTAAGGTAAAACTAATGTAAATGATATCTTATTATGAGAAAAATGTTTTTTTTTTAAGTGTAAGATGATATGAAATACATGTAAGAAAATCCTTAAGTAGGGTTAAGTGTAAGAGAGATGTATTAAAAAGATCAGATTAGCTATGAGACTTGCTATTATCTCAAGAATTTATTTATTTTTATTTTTTATTTTTGTAGATATTTAATAAGGGTCGCAGTGGTGTAATATATTGCATTGTTTTAGTGCGATTTTTGCTAGGTGCCTGCTTAGGGTATAAGATCCGAGCCTGAGGTTGATGTTCGATGGTGATGCAAAGAGTATAGTCGCGCTTTCAATGAATTTGCGGCTTGAGAGAGAGTGTTCGCTTTTGAAGAGAGTGCAGTCTGAAAGTTTAGATTGTGGGTGAAAGTGTTCCTGTGTATCACTAGAGCGTTAGTGGAAATGTCGTGTTTGAGGTCCCGCGTGTGTTCGTATATGCGAGATTTTAAGTTTCTGGACGTTTCCCCAATGTAAAAAATTGGACATGCGGCACATTTTAATTTTGTAAATGCCGAAAGAGGGAGAGGTGTCTTTAGGGGAGGTCGGTAGCGAGGTTTCGTATATATATATATATATATATATATATATATATATATATATATATATATATATATATATATATATATATATATATATATAAGTAGAAAGGAGTAGACACATTTTAAACCATTGTTTCGTAAAGGTATAAACATTTCTTGAATAACCATAACAATGTAATTTGTTGAAATAAATAAATAATATTGATTTATTTTAAACTGAGCTTTCGAATATAAAATATTCCTCGTCAGAGCAAAGAGTTTTTTTTCTTCTTTTTTTTCCTTTTCATCGTCTGGTGGTATTAGCTTGGTGAGAAAGAATGTATGTCCGTGTCTTTGAGCGCGGTTACGCCATTTTGAATAAGTAGAAAGGAGTAGACACATTATAAACCATTGTTTCGTAAAGGTATAAACATTTCTTGAATAACCATAACAATGTAATTTGTTGAAATAAATAAATAATATTTATTTATTTTAAACTGAGCTTTCGAATATAAAATAATTCTCGTCAGAGCAAAGAGTTTTTTTTTCTTCTTTTTTTTTTCCTTTTCATCGTCTGGTGGTATTGACTTGGTGAGAAAGAATGTATGTCCGTGTCTTTGAGCGCGGTTACGCCATTTTGAATAAGTAGAAAGGAGTAGACACATTATAAACCATTGTTTCGTAAAGGTATAATTTTTTTTTGAAAAACCATAACAATGTAATTTGTTGAAATAAATAAATAATATTGATTTATTTTAAACTGAGCTTTCGAATATAAAATAATTCTCGTCAGAGCAAAGAGTTTTTTTTCTTCTTTTTTTTTCCTTTTCATCGTCTGGTGGTATTGACTTGGTGAGAAAGAATGTATGTCCGTGTCTTTGAGCGCGGTTACGCCATTTTGAATAAGTAGAAAGGAGTAGACACATTATAAACCATTGTTTCGTAAAGGTATAAACATTTCTTGAATAACCATAACAATGTAATTTGTTGAAATACATAAATAATATTTATTTATTTTAAACTGAGCTTTCGAATATAAAATAATTCTCGTCAGAGCAAAGAGTTTTTTTTTTCTTCTTTTTTTTTCCTTTTCATCGTCTGGTGGTATTGACTTGGTGAGAAAGAATGTATGTCCGTGTCTTTGAGCGCGGTTACGCCATTTTGAATAAGTAGAAAGGAGTAGACACATTATAAACCATTGTTTCGTAAAGGTATAATTTTTTTTTGAAAAACCATAACAATGTAATTTGTTGAAATAAATAAATGATATTGATTTATTTTAAACTGAGCTTTCGAATATAAAATAATTCTCGTCAGAGCAAAGAGTTTTTTTTCTTCTTTTTTTTTCCTTTTCATCGTCTGGTGGTATTGACTTGGTGAGAAAGAATGTATGTCCGTGTCTTTGAGCGCGGTTACGCCATTTTGAATAAGTAGAAAGGAGTAGACACATTATAAACCATTGTTTCGTAAAGGTATAAACATTTCTTGAAAAACCATAACAATGTAATTTGTTGAAATAAATAAATAATATTTATTTATTTTAAACTGAGCTTTCGAATATCAAATATTCCTCGTCAGAGCAAAGAGTTTTGTTTTCTTCTTTTTTTTTTCCTTTTCATCGTCTGGTGGTATTGACTTGGTGAGAAAGAATGTATGTCCGTGTCTTTGAGCGCGGTTACGCCATTTTGAATAAGTAGAAAGGAGTAGACACATTATAAACCATTGTTTCGTAAAGGTATAAACATTTTTGGAAAAACCATAACAATGTAATTTGTTGAAATAAATAAATAATATTTATTTATTTTAACCTGAGCTTTCGAATATCAAATATTCCTCGTCAGAGCAAAGAGTTTTTTTTTCTTCTTTTTTTTTTCCTTTTCATCGTCTGGTGGTATTGACTTGGTGAGAAAGAATGTATGTCCGTGTCTTATTATTCATGACGAACGTCCCCCAGCCCCCAAAAGGAGGAGTTAATACCTGTGATATTATGACAACAGATACTATACTACCCACCTTCTTTTAAAGATAATACAATAATAGATTAAATCATTTTTTTCATTCATTTAAATTTTTTTTATGGTTCCTTGGCCTTTTGGTTAAGATCAAAGTGTAGTATCTGTTTTCAGCATCCCAGCGACATCAGACGTTTTACTATCGACGAAAATATTGCGTATGCATAAGAAATATGATAATGCAGAATTACAACTGTATATTACAGAATATTAATTTATTAGGAGCTCTTTATAAAATAAATAGGCAAATTAAGAAGAGCTAAAACTGTTTGTGGGCGTTTGAAGTCTACTATATATGGCATTTCAAGATATTATGTAGCATCATAGAATTAAATAAGCACAACCGCTTGTGATGTTAATATAGTTAGAATGGATAGAAAAACAACTTTCGCATTTATTCATTTATATATATATATATATATATATATATATATATATATATATATATATATATATACTAGAAGAATACCCATTCTAGAACGGGTATAAGCAATGAATATAGCATTACTTTTAATGTTTTTCTATCACGAAAATGACATCATACACTTTGGTGCAGGCGAAACATGCCGAAAAGTCAGGCTGTCGATAATGAATGATAGCTTTCACAAACGTTTAGAAAACTTTAAAAATTGTTTGAAAAGAAGAAAAGAGAGGAACACGATCCGATTTATACTTAAACTGCACTTTATTCAATATAAAAAAAACAAGAATTAATTCAAAAAGGATAGTTAAGTTTTTCTGCGTTAAAGTAAATAAACATCACGGGTTTTTATGGATTTAAAAAATTCGTTTGATTGCGAACAATCTGAAAACAATTTTTTGTACATATTTATCAAAATAAAAACATGCAATGTCAAGCAATTAAGATAAAAACATTTTTAAAAGTTATAATATAAACCTCTTTGTCGTTTATAAACTATTGTTTGTTACGATGTATTTTAACTTTTAAGCAGCTGACAATCAAATACTGAAATTATGAATTCAGGGAACACAAACAAAAATAATTAAATAACAAAAAATACAAAACAAACGATAAACAATTTAAAAATGAAAACAAACGATGAATAATTACAAAAAATTTAAACCAACGATAAGTTAGTTCTAAAGTTTATATTGAAGCGGTTAGCTCCCAAAATGACTGGCAAATTTTATCGACTAGTCTTTTGGATTTACCAAGCAGCGACAGGGTGAATTAGTCCACTGTATTAATTTGCTGTTTGATTTCTTTTTTTTATTTTGAAAATATTAATTTGTTTGCTGTTTTTTCGCGGATTATTCTATATTGGATTCGTCCTTATTATAATGTTTAATTTGAAATATATTTCAATTTCATTTTTAATAAACATTGTTTGGTTTGATTATCTGTTTCCTACAAAAACATAACCTCGCTTAACCCTTCCAATAACCCTAAGTCTGAGTGGCAACATTTAAAAAAGTCTTTTTAATATTTGTTAATGTAGATTTGAAAAATAAAAATTAAAGCAAAAAAGAAAATCCTCAAAAATAAAACAAATTAAAACGGTGGATTAATTTGCCCTGTCACCGTATGGCAAAGTAGACAAAACTAGTCTATAAAATTTGGCAGCTATTTGGAGAGCAACCCTTTTCAATATAACCGTTTTAAATAAAAATAAAAAATGATGAAAAAGTTAGTTTAAATTTGAGAAAAAAACGATAAATAAATTAATTTAAAATGAAAACAGGCGAAAAATTAAGATAGAAGAATAAAATTCAAACAAATAATTTCAATACAGACTAACAATAAAGTTACTAGTGCAGAAATAAATAATAAAAAAACTTATTAAAAAATCTGTTGGATAATTTAGTTGAATGTTTGAAAATTTCTTTTACTGCTAAATTTGTTCTTAGTAATATTATCATTTTTCTTACCACAAAAATTATATAACGGAATTTAAAGTGCTCTAAACAAGCATTCTTTCAATTTGTTTTCAATACTGCGTATATTACGAGGTCGTTTTTACGTTTTAAATAGAAAAGTAGGCTTTAAATATCAATGTCAGTGCGAATAACTCAACACACATATTATTATTATTATTATTATTATTATTATTATTATTATTATTATTATTATTATTATTATTATTATTATTATTATTATTAATAAATAAATATTTGTATATCTATAGACATATATATATATATATATATATATATATATATATATATATATATATATATATATATATAAGAAACGGGTTGAATTCCCGATTCACGTCGTCTTCAGCATAGTCTGAAATAGTAAATGATGGAATTTCTTCAAAAAACATCCAACTGTTATGAAACGCTATGTACACCGAATTTTGAAATGGAGAGCCGACGAGAAACGCTTAGGACAGAAAAGCCGTTAAAAGATTCTATATTTAGAAGTAAAGCAAGAAAGAAAGAAAGAAAGAAAGAAAGAAAGAAAGGAGTGGAAAAGTAAAAAAATTAAATTTATAATAATAAAATATTACTTTTATATTTATATATATTATTTTCATATACATATATGTAGAAAATAATTGTAGAAAATAATTAATTAAGGTACGCAACTCTAATTAATTAAATAATCTAAAAAAAGGGGAGGTAACTATTTATCATTATATAAAATGTATATATATGTTTTTATGAATTACGATCACTTCAATTAATAATTCTCAATTCAAAGTAAAAACCTAAATATAGATAAATATATAAATAAAAAATATAAATATAGATAAATATATAAATACATAAATAAAAAATCAATATATACATAAAAAATCAATCAATATATAATTAAAATATCAATATATAAATGAAAAATCAATATGTAAATAAATCAATATATAGATAACAAATATAAATATTTTTACTATTTTTTTAATATATTATATTATTTTTTTAATATATTATTTTTTAATATATTATTTTTTTATATCTTTATATTTTTTATATATTATTTTTATATATTTTTTAATATATGTTTAAATTTTTTAATTTTTAAATTTTATTTCTCAAATCTTTATTTATTTATTTATTTATTATTTATATATGAATTTTATATATTGATTTTTATTTATATATTGATTTTTTAATTTATTATTTATATTTATATATTGATAATTTTTTATTTACACATGCAAGTGTTTGTGTGAGTGTGTATATAATGTATATATATATATATATATATATATATATATATATATATATATATATATATATATATATATGTATGCATATGCATATATGTACGTGAGTGTGTGCGTATGCATGTAAGTGTACATGTGTATGTGTATATTTATTTATTTTTGATTTTTTATTTATATATTAATTTATATATTGATTAATTATTTATGGTTATATATTTATTTTTTATTTTTTATTTTTTATTTTTTATTTATATATTGATTTTTTATTTATGTATATGTATATATATATATTTATATATTTTTTTTATCTATATATATACATTTTTTTATCTATATATGAATTTTGAATTCTTATTTACATATGAATTTTTTTATATATTGATTTTTTTATTTATATTTATATTTTTGAATTTTTATATGATTTTTTTTTATTTATATATTGATTTATTTATATTTCGATTTTATATTTACATTTATTTTCATTTATTATTTTTATATGTATTATATATTTATATTTATATTTTTTATTTATATTTTTATATCTTTATATTTTTATATTTTTTATATATTAATATTTTTATTTATATTTTTATTTACATTTTGACTTTTGATTCTTTATTTACATATTATGATTATATTTATATATTGAATTTTTCATTTATATATTGATTTTTTATTTTTATATATTTTTTTATATTTTTTTATATTTTTTTTATATTTTTTATATTTTTTATATTTTTTCTATATAGAGATCTTTTATTTATATATTGATTTTTTTTATTTATATATATTTTATTATTTATATATATTTTATTATTTATATAGATTTTTTATTTATATTTGTTATCTATATATTGATTTATTTACATATTGATTTTTCATTTATATATTGATATTTTAATTATATATTGATTGATTTTTTATGTATATATTGATTTTTTATTTATGTATTTATATATTTATCTATATTTATATTTTTTATTTATATATTTATCTATATTTAGGTTTTTACTTTGAATTGAGAATTATTAATTGAAGTGATCGTAATTCATAAAAACATATATATACATTTTATATAATGATAAATAGTTACCTCCCCTTTTTTTAGATTATTTAATTAGAGTTGCGTACCTTAATTAATTATTTTCTACAATTATTTTCTACATATATGTATATGAAAATAATATATATAAATATAAAAGTAATATTTTATTATTATAAATTTAATTTTTTTACTTTTCCACTCCTTTCTTTCTTTCTTTCTTTCTTTCTTGCTTTACTTCTAAATATAGAATCTTTTAACGGCTTTTCTGTCCTAAGCGTTTCTCGTCGGCTCTCCATTTCAAAATTCGGTGTACATAGCGTTTCATAACAGTTGGATGTTTTTTGAAGAAATTCCATCATTTACTATTTCAGACTATGCTGAAGACGACGTGAATCGGGAATTCAACCCGTTTCTTGTCAGAAACCACTGGTCCATGTCTGATTAAAATCTGTATTTAAAAATAAAAATATTACGCTCTTAATTTAATTTAATTGAGCACTCTACTGGTATTTCCCTTTTATTCTTTATTGAGTATATCTTTATTGAGTATTCCTTTATACTTTATATATATATATATATATATATATATATATATATATATATATATATATATATATATATATATATATATACAGTACCGTCCAAAATTAAGAAACACAAATGAAATCTTCTGAATCTAAACAAAATTATACATCAATTTTTGTGAAAATTTCACTGAATATACACATTATGTAGTTAGACTTTTACCGAGGTTTTCAGACGAATTAAAATAATATTTTCAAAGTTATCCACCATTTTACAGATTTCAAATGTCCAAAATTAAGGAACAAAATATAATTTTTAACTAAATCACATTAGGAAGGCAACAGAGACTTAATATTTGGTACTTCTACCTTTGTTTTCAATAACTGCTGCACATCTACAACTGCGGGATTTCTCTAAATCTTGACATTTGGCCACAGTTATCTTGGCCCATTCATCTTTTAGTTTCAGCCACAAGTCTTCGATGTTTTCCGGATTCTTTGCCATAATATTATCTCCTAGAGTCTTCTATAAGTTTTCTATAGGGTTCATGTCAGGACTCTGAGCAGGCCAGTCCATTACCTTTACTTCTTGATCAGCCAGATAATTCATGACCAGCTTTGCCTTATGGGAGGGAGCATTATCCTGCATAAAAACAGGCTTTTCGATACCAGAATTGTGAAACACTGGCAAAACATACTGTTCTAAAACATTCTTGTATACAGTGGCATTTACTCTAGTATTAAAGCGTACAAGTTGTGATGTACCCTGCCACAGTGGCGTAGCTAGACCTTTTGCCGACCGGGGCGGTAGTAAATTTTGCCGCCCCCCCGGCATTTGGGTGCCCGGAAAATTCGTCCATGGATAATTCGCCCATGGATAATTCGTCCATGGAAAATTTTTTGCTAGGTAGGAAAACTGGTCCATTATTATTAAGTTAACATTATTCTTAATTTTCATACCTTGCGAAAATTAGTTCTACGGTATCTAATTTTCCTAAATTCAATTAAATTAAAATTAAAATATGAAAACTGATTTTTAATATTTTTTATTCATTTGAGATTTTATCTGTTTTCCTTTTGTTTTAAGTAGATGGTGGGGGTTGCCCGGGGTGATTTTGTCCGATCCCCCAGCTAGCAATTGTAAAGTTTACAAGGAGTTATAAAAAGTATGCTACAAAAACAAACGTTTGGACAGTAATAAAATTAATGAATTCAAACTTTCGCATCTAATGTTATTTCCTCTTTGATGTCGGTGTATATACACCCAAATATCCAACTTTCTTTTCGCACCTATTCGATAAAAATTTATATGAAAGTTCCCCTTTAAGTATGAAATCTTTCTGAGGTCATTTTGTTTTTTTGGTGCTTGGCCGAAGCCTAGGCTTGGCCCTATCCTGTTAGGTCAGCCGGTCACTGAGTATATCTCCAGAAATAATTAATGCTTGCATTTTTTAAACTTAGTGATTGAAATGAATTAAAGCAATTTATTCTCAATTAATGGAAATTTTGTTCAAGAATTAAAACCAGCCATATATATATATATATATATATATATATATATATATATATATATATATATATATATATATATATATATATATGTATGTATATATGCGTATTTATATATGTGTATGTGTGTGTATATATGTATATATGTATATATGCACGTATGTATGTATATATGTATACGTATGTATAAATATATGTGTATATGCACATATATATGTATATATGCACATATATAGTTATAAAATAAATACGTATTTATTATAATGCTCCCATAATGTTGAGCATAATGAGAGCCGAAAATGGCAAACGGCCGTAAGCGAATATAGCAATGGTCTTGTTTAAAATTAGATCTTGTGTACAATTAGAAATATCTTGCAGATTTCAACAAGTTCACAATCTTGCAAATAAATACGCTTTTCTTATACCGTCAAATCTGCTTGATGATAATTATGATTGTCAGCTTGGTGGATTTGACGAAGATATAGAAAAAGAGAAATTCTTTGCTGAAAAGAAGAGGTTACAGTATGTTGTAAAAGCTTCAGAAAAAGACAAAATCGATGGACCTCTTGAACTTTTGAACTTTATACAAAGATACCAACTTGGGGATTCCGTCCCTAATATTGTGATCTTGCTGAGAATTTTCCTCACCAGAGCTATTAGCGTTGCTAGCTGTGAGTGCTCTTTCTCAAAACTGAAGCTCATAAAAAACTACCTTAGATCAGCAATGAGCCAGACAAGACTTACAGACTTGGCAATCCTCTCAATAGAGAGGGAACTTGTCGAGGAAGTGAATTTTGATAGAGTCATTGATAACTTTGCCGAAAAAAAGGCGCGAAAAATCTGTTTGTAAATTTTCAACCGACTTGATGCCTTGCGACAGTTCTCTCACAAAAAATAAATTTATAGCCTTATTTGCCATTCATAAATACATTTGTTTAAAATATATTAAAACTATTTTTAAAAGAGTTGAAACGTTATTAACAACAACAAATTTCTGAAAACCGAGCGATTACACACACGGATTTAAAAAAGCAAGACGTTTTTTCTCTTCGGAGGGCTCGCCCTCTTAATAATAACATTATGAAGACAAAGAAAAGAAAACTACATCGGACTATTCTCTCCTTGATACATCCATGTTATTTGGCGAAAATTCGGACTTTAACAACAACGACAAAAAAGTAAATAAAAATGATTTTATCATTTCATAACATTTTCAGGTTTTCAAATGTTCTCATTTAAATTTATTATTATATAAAATTATAGTATAAAATTTCATATTTTTTGTTAACTTTTGTTTTTTTTAAATTTTTTTCTCTACTTTCTATTTTTACCCTCTCAAAATGCCGCCCCCTCAGGTGTGCCGCCCGGGGCGGCCCGCCCCCCTCGCCCCCCCCTAGCTACGCCAGTGCCCTGCCATGATATCATGCCGAAAACCATCACGCTACCTCCACCAAATTTAACAGTTTTTTTGATACAGCTAGGACCAAAACTTTCGCCTTTTCTTCTTCTTACAAATTGTTTTCCATCACTGCCAAATACATTACATTTTGATTCGTCACTCAAATAAACTTTTTTTTCAATTTTATTCTGACCATATAACATGCTTTTGTGCGAATGCCAATCTAGCTGCTTTGTTTTTTTTACGTATTAGCGGCTTTTTTCGAGGAGATCTTGCAAAAAGACCTATTTTGTGCAACCTTCTGGATACAGTTTGCCGTGAAACATTCGTGACACCTTCCATTTGTTTAGAAATTTTGCCAGCTGTAAGGAACCGGTCTTTTAACACTAGACGTTGTATAACTCTGTCCTCATTTGCCGTTGTCTTTCTTGGTCTACCAGGTTTCTTTGTGTTATTAAACTTTCGAGTTTCTTCATAGAGTTTGAGAATTCGGCTTACAACACTTTTTGAACGTTTCACACGTTTTCCGATTTCTTCTCTTGTCAACTTTTCCTTTATTAATTTGACGATTTTTGCTTTGTCGCTTAAATCAGTTTTATTTCTTTTTGACATGATTGATATTGCGTGACTTGCAGCAGTGATGATAATTAAAGTTTAGAATAATTATTTCCATCCTTTTATACAAAAATAAACCCTACTGTTTTAAACTTTAAACAATTATTTTTCCTTAATGTTCCTTAATTTTGGACACTTGAAATATGTAAAATGGTGGATAACTTCAATAATATTCTTTTAATTCATCTGAAAATCTCGGTAAAAGTCCAACTACATAATTTACATATTTAGTGAAATTTTCACAAATATTAAAATATAATTTATTTGAGATTAGGAAAATTTAATTTTTGTTCCTTAATTTTGGACGGTACTATATATATATATATATATATATATATATATATATATATATATATATATATATATATATGTGTGTGTGTGTGTGTGTGTTTCGCGTTTTTATTTTACACCTCAGTACTGAACTACGTAATCGTATCGCCGGTCGAACAATTCGAATTCCGTTTACAATGATTATGAACCCTGATCTTGTAACCATTCGGCCAACGCAACGATCACGCTTGAAATTCGCGAGAAATGCGCCTTGTATTCTTTAAATGTAAACACACGTACTGTGATTCTAAAGAGAGTTCTATCTCTCAAGGGAGAACCATGCAACGTGGCTAATTTCTGAATCATCAATTTATCATCTCTCGAATGGGCTTAACTTTATAAATGCTAAATAATTATGTATATATATATATAATGGATATATAATAATAATAATAATAATAATAATAATAATAATAATAATAATAATAATAATAATAATAATAATAATAATAATAATAATAATAATAATTTAGGTAAAACATCCACAGGGTAGTAATCCAAAGAATTTCAACCGGGTTTATAAAAAGTGCTCAATATCAAATAGAGCTTTTATATATGATTATTTTTATTTACACAGACATGTACAAAATCTGCGACACTAGCATGTCGATGTTATCGATCAACAGCTATATTTCCAAATATGATCTAAGGTTAAGATCGGATTCTAACTCTGCCTGATGAGATTTCAGTTTATAATAGCTGTTGATCGATAACATCGACATGTCAGTGTCGCAGATTTTTTACATGTCTGTGTAAATAAAAATAATCATACCCCCCCACACATATATATATATATATATATATATATATATATATATATATATATATATATATATATAAAGTGATTGAATAAAGAAAGGATAAATTATCAAATAGTTTCTTAAACTATGTTTTGTGACTTTCAAGAGAGGTTATTTAAATGAAAACTCTTAGTTTTTTTAAATTACAATAGATTTATATTAAAGATATGTAAGTTATACATTTAACAAGAATACTTTGAGCTCAAAAGCCGCCAGATGGCGGGGAGTTTTTTGTTTGTTTAGACATGAAAACGTAAAAGTTCAATCCGATTCAAAATAAAAACGGCAAGTTGATGTTTTAAATAACACCTTGAAGTTTTTATACGCACATGAAACATAATATCAGTTATTTGTGCCTACGTTTAAGTAATAGATGATTCAAAGAAAACACCTGTGACAAATATTCAACCGCAACCCGAAGATTATTGTGAAGGAGTCACTAACTTTGAGGATAAGATAACATCAAAGGAAGAATGACATACTTACGAATGCTGTAAGCTTTCATATAAATTATCTTACTTGAAAATGAAGTTTTTTTTATGCCTTCTAGGTGAAGAAAGGTGTTTAGTATGTAAGAAGAAATTGAGTAGCCATGTTTGTTTCAGCTAGTGCCGTATGATTTGGCGTGTGGCAGTGTGTGTACATTTGGTAGGCATTGTTGATGTGTGTGTATATTAGCTTGCTCTTGTTTTGTCAGTGAGAAAGTTTGTATACGTTTGTTCGGTGAACGGCGTGTGTTAGGGTTAGGGTTAAGGTTAGGGTTAGTGGCTATGTTCGAGAAAGTCTCTAGTCATGTGTGTGCTACTTGACCAATTTTGAATCCGGAAGAAAAAAATCGGAAAAAGCAAAAAAAAGCTGTGTTTAGGTTTTTATATTACGCACGAAATCAGGAATTAAATATTCTTGTGCTCGGTATTGGTTAAAAGGAACTGTTGATTTGAACCTTTGTTGAATTAGGAATCGCTTTCCTTAGATTAAAGAAAATCCCTATGGATTAGAACATTTTAAAACATTAAAGGTAAGATAAGATATGATTCTCTTTAATGGTGAGATGAATACATAGACTTTAAAATGCGTGGTTTAATCTGAAATTGATCGTAACCATGGACATATAGCGTGGATCCTGGCTTACTTTCTGTCAATGTGAATATGCATGTGACAATGTATGTCAGTTCAGTGGGCATTGTAGACAGTGTGAAAAGATTTGCCTGAACTTGCGTGTGCGTGACTGCAGTAGGCTTTGTGTGTATATGCTGCCTTTTGTTGATGTATGCATAAGTTGATTGTAGTCGTTTAATTTCACTACCCCCACAAGCCGGGAGGAAGAAGGGTAGTTGTGTCTTTACCGTCTGTCTTTTATTTGACTCTATGTGTCTTGTTTGTGGGAATGTTGAAATTCTGTTATTTTTTTTTTGAATAGATAGGCAACTGAATTCCAGGAGTGAATTCCGGCGAGCGTAGTAAACGGCAGGTCACGTGACCGTTACTTTCGCAATTTTATATTTTTCTCGCTTGGAGCCTGTTTTTGTACGAAAATGAAACTGCTTTTTAATATTTGTTTTTGGGGCGTGGCTTATGTTTTCGCTCACTCAGTTGGTCCATAAATATATAGGATTTGGATGCTATGTTTATTCTACAGACATTAACCGGAGTTGCGATACCATAATAGGTGACCTGGGTTCTGTTTCATGCCTACATCTGATGGTCACTTGACATGAATGTATTGGTCATCTCAGCCAACAAAATGACGATGCTTCAACGTGAAATTTGTGTGTACACTCCGCATAACGTGGCTGCAACGATAGATTACAAATACGTTACCTTGAAATGTTCCTATTTACTTGATTCCCTACGATGACAAATTTAGACACAGGGTCGGTTTTTTATGTGGGGAAAATCCAGCTCCTCAAAAGGGGCACTTTGGATTGGAAATAAAAGACTTCTCATTCACTGACCTAAGGCAGCATAGAGCAGATACTACAGGCTGTTCCTTATCAATGTTACATTAACATTCCTTTATAATTAAAAAAAAATCACATTCTATTTTATTCGTCGATTTTAGTCTAGTAACGAGTAGGGAATATAAATTAATTTTCTGAGCACGCGGCTGTTGCTAAAAATCACCGTGTATTACATTGGCAATAACGTACGCATCGCAAAATACAAGACGGTTTAAAAGACGCGTGGAACAAATATATTTCGTTTATTAATAGCTTGTCTACGACAAACTATTAAAACAACAATTTAGACATGCATATATAGATTAAACATACAATTAAATACATCGTTCTCATAAACAGAAAAAATGCACAAAGTTATTCCTAAAAAGATACGATGTAGATACGAGAGTTGCCACGAGATCACGTGTTTACGACAAGATTTATAATAGCAGTTAAATGTAAATATTTATAATTATAATAAAACACAACTATTAGGGTACCCGCCAGTGGAAAATAAACTGGAAGGAAAGAGAAAAGGGAAGAAAGGAAAAGATTGAAAATATGAAACAATTGAAAAAAGTGCTGATGAGAAAAAGATATGCTGTTGTCCCACTGCAAATACACGCTATCTTCCATGTTGTTGGTCAGTTTGTATGTCTGTGGAATAAATATTCATTGAGTGGCCCAACATCCTTATTCGATCCTGAGATATTAGCGTTGAGTCTCAGGTAGATTTTACAATATTTATTTCAAAAGTGCTGAATACAACGTATGGTTTCATAAGAATGATAAATACCAAATTCTGGCGATTGTCAACAATTTCCAACAGAGACAAAAAAGGTGTGAAGAAAAAGCAAAAACAAATAGCCAACAAATAACGGTTACCAAAGACAATAAAAGTTACTTTTAACTACCTGCCTTGTGTTTTAAAGTATTTTAAAACGCTTTTATTAAAATTTTGCATCCTTGCATTCGGAACTTTGTAAACCCGATCGATTAAAGATGGCGTCGGGTTTTACTCGATGTGAAACCTCGATGTCGTAGATTTAACAAACTCAAAAATCGAAAATTAAACAAAAATACAGCTAATAACTGTTACCAATCGGTAGAAAAGGTATATTTTTATTAGCTGTATTTTTGTTTAATTTTCGATGTTACACATCGAGTAAAATCCGACGCCATCTTTATTTAGAAGTCTCTGAATGTAAGGATAATAAATGTAAATAAAAGCGCTTTAAAATACTTTAAAACACCAAAAAATTAGGCAGGTAAGTAGAAAACTAACATTTATTGCCTTTGGTAACAGTTATTTGTTGCCTATTTGTTTTTCACGCCCTTTTCTCTGTTAGAAATTCTAGACAATCACCCGAATTTTGAATGACTACATTAAAACGCGTACTATTATATCAGAGCTATATTTGAAGTGATGTAACCAACGTTTGGAAGCGATTCTTTCCTACCATTCAATAAAATTGTTTTAGCCACTTACCTTTCATATGTATGTCTTCGACGAGTAGGCGGAGTAGGTGTTTGCGTGGGAGCTGGCATGGAGTATATCGTCCGGGGTGACCTCGGATCCAAATCATAGGGCGGTGATTGAGGATTGTTGTATGGAGAAAAACTAAATCCTTGGTTGTAATAGGCATTCGAATGGCTCTGACTAGGATGAAGGATCGGGATCGGTCCACTGTTTGCCATTGTTCAGGTGTTGGTGAATCTAAAGTGATAATGTTTAAGATATTCAAAAGAATGACGACGACAGAACAGATGACCGAAATAATACGTATTTATGTCTTTCTCAATTTTATTTTTTCTATGTTTTAGCCGGGGATGGGGCGTCCTACCGGATGACATTCTCCCGCTATTTCCGAGACTCCAACAGAGAGAATTTTTAAAGATTCTAACCGTCCCATTAAGTACAATTGTTCGGACCTCTCTCGCACTTGATTCACTGGGTATATATTCGCCAAGTAATTTTCCAATCTAATAATTAATCTCATTCATCCACGTTGAAGTCAACCGCTTTTGCAAAGTATTCTGCCTTTGAGAATTTAAGTAGAGATTTTCTCGTCTCTGATAACATGATCAGTTCCCCCTCCTCCAAGATTTCTACGCTTTAAGCACTCCATATCATAACAATACAAACAAATTATTATTAAATACTATACAATAATACGCTTATTTACGTTTGTATGAAAGTTACGGAATTGGAAGGTATGATGTCCGACTATGATTGCTGGAATGATTTAAATCTTCCTAAGGTTCCAGTTTATTTTCATGTCGTACGTATGACCTTGGTATTTATTTCGCCGCCCCTATCAGCTCTGTTTAGGCCGACATCATTCGGGACAGTGATTTAAACTAGGGCCGCTACCCTTTCCCTCTTGTCCCCTATCACTGTGGCAGGTTTAACAGCTGCGTTTTCTAAGTATGTAGCTGTAGGGAGTGCATAGTCACATGTATGTTTGTTAGTTTATATGTACATCAATCAATTTATCAGCTGAACATTTGCAAAGTGCACTTTCGATAAGGTGCGCAGAATAATATAGCAAGGGGACGCCAGCAGTGATCAGCTTGTTGCTCTATCGTTATTTCCATGGTAAGTGCTCGACTGAGCTCTACTTTCTGGTTTTCTCCTGTACAGCATTCACGAGATCTCGTCTTCTACTACTACTGCAAAAAAAACTTCCTCTCTTCCTCAGTCTACTTAAAACATCACGAAACTTCCACAAACATAGTTTTGTTTCAAGAACTTCCCATATGAGTAACATAATACTACGGGACTGCTTCTTTGATGACTAAAACATGGCCGTCTTCAAGGCCAATATCATTAAATACTTTCTAGCCGTCCTCTTAAAGAATTAAATTATGCCAATTCCACCCATCGTTTCTAATCCTCTCATAGTATTGTTCATCATCCAACTGACAATCTTATTAACCCTTATCATCGAGTGGCTTTTTAACCTTGGTAAGGGGTGACTCTTTTGTGTAAAAAAGAGCAGGCAGTAGACACTACACAGTACTATCAAATTTACTTAGACTAATCTCAGAGAATTCAAGCAAGCTGTTTAGTGCTTGTTGTGTGTGACTGTAACTTTGACTTCTTCCTTATTCCTTGCGGAATCTTCGTTTGAGACATCGTCACGATTCTGGCACCATTGTAGGACCACGAAGCGCTCAGTAGTCCAGATCGCTTCCTCATCCATGATCCTGTTTCCACGTTGTGATTAGATCCCCCGAGACATTAGTTGTTCTTTAGAGTAGGTTCGTCCGGACGAGTAGTGGACAAGCATTACTAGTACAAATATGTGCCCTCTGGTCGCATATTTGTGCTAGTATGTTTCATTTACGTACAGCGTTTAAAAGATCTGCTCACATCTGCACCTTTCGTATTTGATCAGACAATACGCATACGTTTTACGCATCTCCCATGAAAGAAAAATAACAGTTAGTCGAAAGCTCAATAAGCAAATACAACAACATGACATTTCGAAATGTTTGATTTTTTTCTGTTGTTTTTTTTTCCTAACTTTTATTCGCCCCAAACAAGACATATTGCCACTGAAACGTAAAGGGGATACTTTGATTAGGCGCCAGATTTATAGAGTTGCGCAGCAAGATGATTGTTGACATTACATTTAAATTTTTGCACGTTGGTACAGTCGGGGAAACAAGGAACAAGGAGGGAATTCCAAAGGCAAGCGGTCCGAGGTAAGAAGCTATTGGAGTATAAAGTTTTCCGGCACCTGGGGACCTCTACAATGCGTGGGTGAGATTTTAATGCTAGTATGGTTGATTAGGAGGGTATTTACGTTTAGGGACTACAAGTGCAGTAAGTTTGTGGGAGCAGATTCCGTAGAAGTACGTGTAAAACAAGTAAACGGATGCAACATTGCGGCGATGGGACAGGGGCTAGAGCTTGGCAAACAGTGCGGGACCTATTAAGTTAAAGACTTTTTTGGACCCTTTCCAAGAGGGAGAGACTAATGGTTGGTTCGACAGCCCAGATGTGGCAACAATACTCTATGCATGGGCAAATAGTGCATTTACATAATTTTTCTAGCCCGGTAGAGGGAGCCTACCTACTTTTCAGCAGACTTTGCAGTGTCCTCTATGTATTTATTCCAAGTTAGATATATGCATATGTTTATATATTTGTATATACAAGATTCACTTTTAAACTAATCAACCGATCATTATGAAGTTTAAAACACAGTTGATATGCGTAAGGGGGCGTAATGTGGGCTATATTTTGTTTAATTTTATTTTATTCAAACGAGTTAAAAATGAATGGAATCCCACGTGAAAATTCAGATAGCTCCGATTTTTTTTTTGAAATTGCAACAATAAGTATTAAACATCAATTAATAAATATTTCACTAATTTCCGTTTCTTCGCAGGAATTTTAGACGGCATAATATGGGCACAATCGCCTATTTGAAAATTCAAATATTCTAGATTGGCATTGAATTTGATCCATAGTTATTAGAGACCAATTAAGCAAGATTCCCTGAATTTCAATTTCTTCTTAAGACTCCTTTAAGGCTAAGCTTTAAATTTTAGACATATTCTAGAATCAAAATCATGTAATGGATTTGAATCAAAACTGTAATAAGATTGAGTATCATTATATCTTGATTTAACAAACTAATCTTTTGACATACTATAGAATATTCTTTAGCATTGCATAGATTGAGAGAATCTGTGAGTATTGTATAGTGTATTTAAAAATAACTACGAATAAGTAAATATCAAAATTAAAATTGAAAAAATTTCGTTTGAAAGAAATAGATATACAATAGAAAGCAGACACATCTGCTTGAGAAACAAACAGGGAGACAGGCTGAGATAGATAGATAGATAGATAGATAGATAGATATACAGATAGATAGATAGATAGATAGATATACAGATAGATAGATAGATAAATAAATATACATACAGATAGATAGATAGATAGACAAACATACAGATAGATAGATAGATTGATAGATAGACAGACTAGCAAATATATGTTCCCTACGGTTGCATATTTTTGCTCGGCTACCGCGTCACCTCCTTCTCTCTCGCTGTCTGCGAGAGGGTGTTCCTATTTACTTGTCTAGAATAATCTAATTGTGTAAAAAACACTACATACAATACACGTTAAAGCTTAATAAATTGTTTGGACCTATTAAAATAATTTTCAACGCTATTGATAATGTTTACACATATATTTATTTATTTATTATTATCGCTTATGTTTGAATTCATGTTCTGAAACAGGACGTAAATAATAAATCTATCACGGCACGCCAAAGCTATACTTATTTTGTTAAGGTAATGTTTTAAGATCCATTTATAAGAAAGTGCAAATAGCTCAGGTGGCAGAACGTCAGACTGGAGGTTTTGGTTTCGATTTCCGGTTATGGCGGCCTATTTATTTGTTAGGAATTTATTATTTAGTATTAATGCAATATTTTCCATGAAGAAATCTGACTGACTGACAGACAGACACACACACAGAGAAAGTGCCCATTATATTATAATGGTATATATATATATATATATATATATATATATATATATATATATATATATATATATATATATATAGATAGATAGATAGATATAGATATAGATATAGATATTGAGATAGATAGATAGATATAGATATAGATATTGAGATAGATAGATAGATAGATAGATAGATAGATAGCTATATAGAGATGGTAAATAGGAGAGAGAGGACGGGCGACCCTGATTCATTGGAATGGTGTGTGAATACTGACAAGGAGGCGAAGTCACGCAAAACCTTGGTGGGGGGTTGTCTGAATGCATGCTACGAGGAAAAGTCGATGTATCGAGCATCGTCGTGTCTACCACTTCTCAACCCACTTGACCGACTCACGATCAGCATTGTTCACAACGTTAGCAGTATGCCCCCCCCCCCATTCAGCCATAAACGGCGAATTTGCTCGCATAGACACGCGGCATTGTATCGTTTGTTTTGTTCCATTCTATTTTCAACATGAAAACTGAGTAATTGATGCCCGAGGCGCACCCAGCAGCACTAGATATCGTGATGAAATATGCATCACCACCTTATCATCCTGTTACGTGCCTTTGCTTGTGTCTTCACATATTTGTTCATATCTTTAATAGATAGGGCACACTTTACTAATGAGTCAACACTTATCAAGGCCAAAAGCATTTCAAGGATAAGAGTTCATTTATGTCCTCGAAAAGGCATAACAAATAAATAAGGCAGACACATATGTTAAAAAGAAGAATACGGTTATGTTAGAGCAATACAATGTCGTCATTGTAGCGTCTGTTACTCGACTCGCTGAGTGGATTACAATCAAAGTATGATATACTTATCGGAAGAGTTCATTGTGTATATGAATAGGGATGATACCACAATAGTAAACGAGAGGTATGGACTTTCAGTTGAATGATGAATATTGTGAGAGGATTGAACATAATGAGTGGTATGAACAAAGTTTTATTACGATTTGTGGTATAAACACAGTTTTATTGTGATTTGTAAAAAAGTATTTATTGACATTGGGTTTGAAAACGACCATGTCGTAGTCTGCAGGGAAGCGGTCCTGTAGAAATGTGTTTCACAGACGGTGGATTTCTTGTAAAGAAACTGTTCACGGAAATTCCGCTTAACTCTATGCACACCGAAGAAGAAGGGGAAGTTCCTTTCAGTTGTGGTGATAAGACGAGTTCTTGCTGTTAATGCCTTACATGAAAGAACTAGAGATTTGAACTCAGTCGGGCAGCGTCCATGAAAATAACGGCAGAGTAGAGACAGACTTTCAACGTCTCTTCTGTGAGAAAGGAGAGATCTTCACTCACTAGATTGCGAAGTCGATTTTTACTCTTGTCAATGCAAAAAGGAGTGGCACTACTCCGGATGTGGCAGAAGATCTCCATCTCAGGACGTATCTTACTTCATTCTTTATGATCATAACCTCGACCAAAGAAGTTCTACTTTGACATCCTCTCACAGCATTGTTTGAGCCATATAAGGGTTTGCTGTTATTTTCACTATTCACAAACGTTGGACTGTTGTCTCCATCTTGGTTGTGTTGTATTTGTGTTGTACTTATAAGAATGACGACAAACACTGATGTATAAACATATAATGATATTCATTTTTGAATTAAATAAAATAAAAAAAATTACATTTAAAAAAAAAAATAAAATATTGAAATATTAATAATATTGACGTCAACACAAATAATTAAAAAAAATTTTAACAGAGAAATTAAAAAAATAATTCTTTTTGTTTTTAATTTTAATTAGATTTTAAATTCATTTCATTTTTACTGCAGTATATCCCGCTGACAACGGTCTTCATATGCGCGTTTGAACTTTAGTTGAACATAATCTGACGAGGGGAAGTGTTCCCGAAATATCATACTGTACGGAGATTCAGGTAGGACAAAATATAATGTAAATAGATACTGCTACTACTACTACTACTAATAATATATATATATATATATATATATATATATATATACATTATATTAATAAAAAAGGTGAAGCTACATAACTAGTGCCACCGTTAAATGTCTTGATTTGCTTCTGTTTGGTGTCTATTCGTTACACCTCTGCATTGTATTGCCTTCTATGAATCAGCTTTTGATATATATAATGATATATGATATATTCTTATTGTTCACTGGCGGCGACGAGTAGGGTGAGTGATTGAGGTCTGAGAAGCACGGGAATTGACGGAGGTCGATCTCTCAAACTCGATAGCTTCTCGATCTGAATTAGAGCTAGTTTATATAACGTTATTGGAACGCCTACGCATCCACCTATAAACGTTCATTTTGGGATTTCGCATTCGCTGTCAATGTAACCACGACCCCAGCGAATTTATTTAGTGACGCGTGTATTCGCGTTTCCAGATACCCGTTGCAGGTGTTTTTTTCATCAAATGACCAAATATTTTAATTTCCGAAGAGTCGTGTTTCCGTGTCAATAAACCGCGTTTTGTTTCTTCCGGTCAGGTGTGTGTCTGTGTCAAATAGGCTTTATTCCTGCCAAGTGCCATTTCCGGATATTCAGCAGTTGTTGTTATATTCAAAACGTTACACTTCGATCTTTTCTCGCCTTCTTTAGTTACCCTTTGTAATAGTAGGTTATTTTCTGGGATTTCAAACTGAATCATGTATTTAATCACATTCCGCATTCCGCATTCTTACGCGAAATATATAACATATTTCGCGTAAGTTATTTTGTCTTAATTTACTTTGTAGCAAATTTATACGGGGGATGTGTTAAATTACATAGGAAGTAATGTTCAATTTCGAAATTAGATTATGTAGAAACGAATTTCTTATATAAATTAAGTAAACGTGTTCAAGGAAGTAACGTTCAAAACAGGACGTCGAGATAGAGTACGTTGCACAAAAAAGAAAGTCTAGTCTTCCTTTTTGTATTTGGACTGCGGTACCGAACAGAGGTATTTCGCATACCTCCCTGTCTCCCCACAGGAGTGAAGACTAATATTGTATATTATGATGCTAAGAGCAATTTAATCAATAATAAATCAAACAGAAATATTTAACCCGAGGCGAATGTGCGCTGTTGTTATTAACAACTATTACAACCGTTGCAATAAAAAAATTAGAGTGACGTCACCTATTACAAGCTATTAAAAGAAAGAAAGGAAACAATTCTACAGACACGACTACTCTTACTCCTCCTCCTTCTCCTCCTACTACTACTACTACTACTACTACTACTACTACTACTACGGCTACTACAGATAAGAACATTGAACAATCCCATGCACGCTGCTACGATCAACGTGTCAACAATTAGACAACAGCACAGCAGTTTACGCGCGTGGCCACATTGATTGCAAGACGAAGAATCGCTACGGCCATGCAACAACATCACTAGGGCTTGAACTCACAACCTTAGTCAGAATTCACTCTATAACATCTCTTAACCAAAGCTTTGATCCACTCGTACAATCTCGGATGATTTTAGGGCATTTATAAACCTAACATTTCGTATGATTATTTACGCTTACTCATATTGTATGTTTATAATTTAGTTGCTGTTATTATTATTACCATTATTATTTCAAATTCTAGGATTATCTGCCCCTAATTCCTTGGTTACTTGTTCTCATATTGTACTCATATCTATATTTGAAATACTTAAGAGGTGGCCGAAGTCCTGCACATGCGCTGATTGTTTGAGTTTCCTGACCTTTTAGTATTGCTCTTTGTCTTATATTTTAACTTCATCCCGCAGAGTTTGGCGATCTCTTCTTTTTCTCTATATACACGATAAGCCATGATTGATTCTCCCCAGACTACGGCATTTAGACGTTCGTTTAGTCTTACACTCAGTGAACGACATTATGTTCGCTTCCATAAGTGCAGTCGTTGGTCATGTTTCATGGGAGGTCTGATTCGGAAGAAATGTATTTGAAGAATCGAACTACTTCCGGTCTGATTGAGTTTCTGTTGTTTCCGATCGGCATCCAAATCATTGTTTTAGCTTATTATCCTCAACCGTTCGATCTGCTTTTGTTGGAACCGATGTTATGCTCGCATCGCAGGGTAGATGTTGCGTTGGAGGTATTTTTCTGAAGCTTGATATTTCTTGCTTGTATATGTGTGCGGCCACTTGTGAATTTTTTCCAATGTTGTAGAAAACGGAAAACCTCTTTCTTTATATTGTACAGCAGGGCTACACGGCGTTGTCCGGTGGCATAGATAAAAACAGAAGATTTAAAAACTGTAAAACTTCTATCTCACTCAGTCTATATATTCTCAGTAACGTTTCTATTTGAAAACCTCTCGCCCTTCCCATCCTCTACTTTTCATTTATTCTCTTTGGTCAACACACCATTCTCTGACTGTTTTAATATCATGGAAAGAAAGAAAGTAAAAAAGAAAGTAAAAAAATATAATGTACAGTTTGACCTAAATTTCTATTTATAACAAACAAATATTCGATTACGTCTTATTTTTTTTATGTATCTTAAATAGTCGTGTCGACTGGGGTGTGTGGTCTCATTATACACACATCACCAATCCTCGACGTCTCGATCAATTCACACGGATAATGGAGGATATATTAGCTTTAGGACAGAGTGATAATACGGTTACAAAGATCAGAGAGGGATATACATTAAGAGGTTGCTCACCGTGCCAGAGAGAGAGAGAGAGAGAGAGAGAGAGAGAGAGAGAGAGAGAGAGAGAGAGAGGGGGGGGGGGTCACCATTTATGCTTGTGTACATTGTTCGCCCGAGCCACCCCCATTCGGTTTATTTAGACGAGCAGTTTTTACGTGACCACTTCACTCGAGGGGTTGGCAGGAAAAAGATAGGAAATCACTTTTTCAGAAATGACGTCATATTCTTAACTTCTGTTTACCTGCTAGGGTTGTCCTTTTGACCCCTGATTCGCCAATCATTCCACTTGCTCTATCGGGATCCTGCCGAATCGGAACATGTACATTTTTTAAGTGTATTCGTGTGTAATTTTGCAGATTAGTCCAGACACACATACAGTCCGACCTCATTTTATGTAATAGACTAGCAGTGTTACCCGGCGCTGCTCGGGAACTTTGAAAAGAAAATAGAATAGTAAAAAAAAAGTATTTGTAACATTTTTCGCGTAGACCCTGTCTCTCTTTCTCTCTCCAACGGTACTTTTTGGACGCTCCGTTCTCCCCGACTGCTTCTTTCTCAAATTCATGCGCAAACTTTTACTTAAATATAATAGAAAGAAAGAAAACAAGAAATAATAATAAAGAAAAAGTAATCAACACTCGACTGCGTGACATAGTTTCGGTGTTGTTCTTCGAACATTTACTAGTAAGAACGAAACAAATGATTTTTTCTGATTCCCATGCACTACTTTGGTCCATGGTGACCCCACGCGAATGAAAATTAGAGTATAGTTTTACTTTATCAGCTCTAGGATTTTATGAGAAACCTTACGCCTCCATCCCCAGCCCATGATACCAGATGGCCTTTTCTATTCTGACTTTTACATTTTATAATATACAATTTTTCGGATGGGGCCCAATGATTGGGTGAGATGGGGGGGCGGAGGGAGCATATATTTGCTAGTATTAATAATGGAAAAATAATGGAAAAATTGCATAGGAGACAAAGAAAACGCCTTTGAAAATACTTAGAGGACAATATTAACGACTATAGCGAATTTACACTATGTCCTAGCAATGACTCTTTCTGCCCACAGAGAGCGGATTTTCAAGCCGTACTATATAGTCTCAATAATCTTAAGATGGTAATTATAACAAGTGGAGACTGCTTAAGATGGAAAACGAATCCCTCCTGTAAGCAACAACAATATGATGTTCCGCAATAACAGAGCGAGACGAACAAACCACATATTGCTGCATCCCAATCTCTAACTACTGGATTGTACTTACTATATAATCAGTGTCACACTGACTATTACAATAGTAAATGACGAGACTGCGAACTAGGATATCCTTGCGAATAGATGTTAATAGAAATTAAGTAGAGCACACGATATGGTTTCACGAGCAAAACCTGTTTTCAATTTCTAAGAGACAAGAGTGTTATTTTCGCTATGTAGACGATATGTTAGAAATCTTTAATAACGAGGCAAAATTTGAATCTTTTGGCGCTTCAAATAAGACTCACCGATCATTTAACTTGATATTTTTCTATGTCCTTGTACATAAATCCAACAAACGCTTTGTTACATATGTATATCTAAAACCCTAAAGTTTGATTCCTTCTGTCATAAACAGCGTCAGATTAACATAATTACAGCGTTGACTCACCGAGACCAAACGTGTTTCTGAAATTAAATGTATTATTTGTACGCTGTATGATAACAGATATTACCTATGGGATGAGCAACATTTGATTACTTATGAGGACGGTTTATAACAAGTGTTTATTGGCATTATATTTGAACACGACCATGCTAATTTTCGACCTCACAAATGAGTAAGTAAACCCAAATAAATTGTTTGGGACTGATTTCCCAACTGTATTTCCTTTAAAATAATTTATGGTAAATTGAAATTAGTCCCAAACAATTTATTTGGGTTTACTTATTTATGAGTTCGGAAAATAGTTGACGATTCATTAACGTCAGAGTTGCTCGCCATTTTGAGCAGGAAACGACAAATTTACCAACTTTGTTCATCATCCAACTGACAATGAAGAATATTGCGAACGATGGGTGAAATGGCTAACGTTTGATTAGTTTAGAGGGCAGCTCGACAGGCATTTGTTGCCATTGGACTTGAACACGACCATGTTGTAGTCCACAGAGAAGCAGTCCGCGGTAATGTTCCACAGATAAGAAGTTCTTGGAAAGAAACTCTGTTCATGGAAATTTCGTTTGCTGTTGTTGTTTGTCATATTCGGTAACCTTTCGGAAACTTTAAGCTGGGCTTTTTATTGAATGAATTGCGGTAGATTGCGAATGAAGAAGGGTTAAGGGACTTGAAAATGAGAAGACATGCCTAAACTAAAATGATCACACCGCCAAACTTTACCAAACATGTTGCAATGTTATCGAAGCGAAATTCGACTGACATATCGAATCTCATGAATTTAACGAAACAAATTCCAGGAATAGATGGGTAGGTTTAAATATATCGGCACATATATCGATGTTTTGTTTTTGCAATGGAACACACGTGGACCGTCTACAAATATCAAACGAACACATACACACAGGATAATTTTGAATGTTTATTTATTTTTAAAATGGAAATCGCTCCAGACAAGGCATGAAGCCACTTGATGTAAAGAGCTAAAAATATTACTGCAAGGTCAAAAACTAACCAACGATAAGTGTTAGATGGATATATTCTGACCCAGAAAGCAGCAATTCTTCTCTCTGTGTCAGAAACATCGCCCATGGAATGTGAGGAGCAAAGGACAAAATAACGGAAGCGAGAGTTACGAGGCTACCGAAAGTAAATCGAAAATTCACTTTCTACTCTCCTAAAACAAAATGAGTCTTTAATGCAATTCCCCATGAATAAATCAAGATCTGTAATAAAATTGCCAACCATTTGGTTATTTTGTGCTGAAAAGAGTTTATCATAAAAATAAGTCTTAACGAGTGTTATCTTGAGTTTTGAGTAACCCATAAAACCGTGACAAATCGCCCCAATAGATCTGATAGAATTGAAAATATGTGAAGACAAGCCCAAACTTTTAGCTAATATCCCTTCTCTCACTATCTCTTTATCTTTCTCCCCCCCTCTCAGTTGCCATGAACGGTTGGTGAATTTGACCTAAATAAAAAATTTATGCAATTTTCCATAAATAAATGAAAGTCTATTTGTAATAATTTGTCATTTGACCACTCTGTGCTGAGAAGAGTTTATGATAAAAATAATAGGTCTTAACGGAGTGCCATCTTTGAGGGTTTCGAGTAGCCTATACAAACGGGGACGAATCGACTTAGAAGGTCTGATAGAATTGAAACTATCAGGTTGGAAAGAAAGTAATGTCGTTTTTTTCCAACACGTTTATTTCATCTGAAACATTCACATTAGGGCATTTTTAATCTTCACAATAATTTTCCATCATTTTATATGACTTCTGTCCAACGATCAACTAGCTTCTTGATGCCTTCTTCAAAACATTTCTCTGATTTTTAGAGAAAAACAAATTTAGGTCATTTTTAGTTGGTCGTCATTTTCATAAATTTTATTGTTTAAGTGATGCAGCAACGTCAGGTGAATAAGGCAGATGAGGCAAAACTTCCCAATTGAAACTCATGACCTTTTCCTGCGCGAGTTTTGCTGTGTGAGGTTTCGCGTTATCATTACACCCTTCCTATTGAGTAATGCTGGTTGTGTTTTGATAGAGAAATTCTTAGATCATCCAGCTGCGAACAATATTTTACTTCTGGAGAACTTTAATATCTAGTGGTCGTTAAGACGTTTTTGGGAAAATAAAGGGATGTTGTAAAGGATGAACTGTGATGAGGCAAGAGAGGAGTGTGTCAGAGTTATTGACAATTTTGCACGTCGTGTCCAGGTGGGCTTGCAACGCAACGTTGAACATTTATAAAATATTATTAAACGGTGATAAAGCAAAGATGGTTGAACCTTCAAGTTTATTTGTACCAATATGGTTGGATTTCGGACAAGTTTATGAATTTTTGATTAAGAATTCCATGGGTTGCATTTGCTGGGTGTACCCCTGTATTTGGGGTTGTAGGGGCTCTAAAATCTGTTTTACTTCTGAATTTATAATGCTATGACAACAACACTGGATTCATACGTAGATCATTACTGAACAAACGATGTTCCTGGAGTTTGATGACATCATCATTGGTACTCAGCTGTGTCAAAATATTGCCAAAAACGCTATGAACATGAAACAGTGCAGAGATATAGATACTGCACTGAAAGAAAAGAAAATTATATTTGTAATAATATTTGCCATAATTATTATAATGATGCCATCAAACTTTTACCAAAGTTGATCCTATGTTTGCACTTTGTTCAACTCATGATTTCATGCTCACACGCACACATACACGCACACATACACGCACACACAGGGACATATGTTCCAATGCAATGCACTTGATGAACTGCAGTGCCCTTAGTAGATAATCTTCTGAGGGGGTTGCAACTCACCACACTTAAAACGACACTTTCGAATGCTTGTCGTGACACTTTGGTCATCGTCTAATCAGTATGAGGTGTTATCCTGAATGGGTTACACACTCCGCTGATCTTAACCACCCCCAGATCTGTATCTGTGGAGTTATATCAAAGATAATATCTATCAAAACAATGGCCAGACTATTCATGAAGTGAAGAGGGCACTCATAGACCAAATCAGGGTCGTGACAAGAGAGTGCAATGTGTCAAAGTTATTGACACTTTTTGAACGCAGAGGTACACATTTTGAACATATCATTGAGTACGACAAAACAAATACTGTTGGAAATTCATGACTGAAACTTGGTGGACAAGTCACGCAAGGAATAATCTTTTTGTATAAAATATAGTTGGATTACAGAAAGGTTTGTGAATTTTATTAACAATTCTGTGGGTGGCATTTGTTTGGGGTAACCCTGTACTTGGGAGTGTAGGGGCTTTGTAATTCGGTACAATCTTTATTTAACTGCCTCCCAACGAGGGCAGAGTAAGACACAAGTTCGGTCTTCAATGTGAGGAAAATCCAGCTCCCAACAAAAAGATCACTCTGGATTTTGACAATGATAAGAATTGACTCAGTCTAAAAGAACCCCTTTCACTGTCCGAGGACAGAAAAATGAAGAATCAGAACAGATACTATGGTATAAGTCTGTGTTGTCAATGCTCTACTTTTGAATCACGAATGCCATGAGAATAAATACGGATTTACCTCTCCCCCCAAAAAGCCTGTTTTCTTTCGTTGATTTTATCAGATTTACAACAATCCCGTGTCCTGAATTGCTACTCCTTTTCAGGACTTGCAAAACATTTCCGGCACAGAACACTTGACGCTTGAATATGTACAGAATTTAAAATAAAAACGGACTCGTCGTAATCTTTACAACAGAACTGCTATTTGTAAAAGTAATGGTACTTTTAGTTCAGATTTGGAAAGATTAAATAATCTAAAATAGATACATGACATTCGACGATTTGTTTCCACTGCTATTTATCAGGTTTATTTGATAGGTCCACTGCTATTTATCAGGTTTATTTGATAGGTCCACTGCTATTTATCAGGTTTAGTTGATAGGTCCACTGCTATTTATCAGGTTTATTTGATAGGTCCACTGCTATTTATCAGGTTTATTTGATAGGTCCACTTCTATTTATCAGGTTTATTTGATAGGTCCACTGCTATTTATCAGGTTTATTTGATAGGTCCACTGCTATTTATCAGGTTTATTTGATAGGTCCACTGCTATTTATCAGGTTTATTTGATAGATCCACTTCTATTTATCAGGTTTATTTGATAGGTCCACTTCTATTTATCAGGTTTATTTGATAGATCCACTTCTATTTATCAGGTTTATTTGATAGGTCCACTGCTATTTATCAGGTTTATTTGATAGGTCCACTTCTATTTATCAGGTTTATTTGATAGGTCCACTGCTATTTATCAGGTTTATTTGATAGGCCCACTGCTATTTATCAGGTTTATTTGATAGGTCCACTACTATTTATCAGGTTTATTTGATAGGTCCACTGCTATTTATCAGGTTTATTTGATAGGTCCAGTCAAACATCTGCGAAGGTGCCGCTCAGAGCACCCTTTCCTGCATTGACATAGTTTCAATACAAAACCGACTTCGAAATCTAGTGGGCGATGCCATCTTCTCTTTCCTGCAGTTTCCTTCTCACAGAAGAGACGTTGCTAGTATTTCTCTGCTCTATCGTAATTCTTATGTTAGGTGCTACAATCTATGCCCCCTTGTAAAACATTCACAAAAACTTATCAAGCTACAACAACTATCAATAATTCCCCTTTCTCCCTCTGTATACCTAAAACTAAATGGAACTTCCATGAGCAAAGTTTATTTCCTATAACTATCCATCTGTGGAACACAATAACACGGGGCTGCTTTCGAGTTGACTACACCATAGTAGTTTTAAAGTCCAATGTAAACAAATTGTTGTTGAGCCGACCTCTTAAATAATACATTTCTGACCAGTTACAACCATCGTTACTAATCCCTTTTATGTTGTCTCACCGTCCACCTAACAAACTTATTAACCCTTATCCTCGAGTGGCCCTTGGGCCTTAATAAGCAGTGACTTATTAGTAAAAAATACAAAGAAAGAAACAAACAAGATTTTATTAATCGTTGGAATAGCAATTCGAATCTCATACACCGACTTATGTAGTTCGTTCATCATGATATCATCCTCTCAGCCTCTCATTTGCATATTTATTTATTTTTAAGTTTCTAATGAATTAATATTTTCTAATCTGTTAATAATTAAATACATGCGTTTATTATTTAAAAAAATAAATTTGGTGTTGGTGTGGTTGTTGTTGTTGCTGTTCCTATTTACTTCCTCCCACGAGAGCAGAGTTAGGCACTATGTTAATGATTAACGTGGGTAGAATCCAGCTCCCCAAAATGGGCACTCTGAATTGAAACTAAGTATATATTAAGTACAGATACTACATTTTGCTCCTAGCCAAAAGACTAATGAGTTATATGTTGATAGTGATAATGATGATGATGATGATGATGATGATTATAAATTAAAAATTTGTCATAGAAAAGAAATAAACCTCCTCTAATCTTTCTAAATAACAAAAAATATTTATCTTTAATATTCTTTACATATTTTTTTCTTTTATAATAAAGGTGAAAATGACAAAGTACCTATTTCGAATTACTCAGTAATATAAAAGTGGAGTATTTGACCAATCGACGTCCCACCGTTATGTTTATTTATTTCATTAGATAACCAGTTTTAATGGGGAATTCATTTTCATTTTTATGCTGAAACAAAATAAAATTTATCAACGTTGAATATCTGAACCTTTTTGTTGTTTTTTCCTAAAAAACAAAATTTGACGATGTTCATGAACAGTATATTTCCCCCATATTAGAATATATCAAATAACACTCATCATTATTTAAAATTTGCTCTAAATTACCAAAATGTCAAATGAAAATTACTTCTTTGGTTTCTGTAAAGAAGACTACAGCGTCAGTAATTGCCACCTGGAGGGCGCGTAGTTTTTGCTAGTATATATATAAAATTAAGTATGTTTATATGCTTATATATTTGTATGTACAGAATTCACGCCTAACTTAATTAAACAATCATTATAAATTTTGGAACACAGTTGCAAAAGGTCCAAAGGTGGGTTGTATTTAGTTTAATTTTAGTTTTATACAAAGAGAAGTAAATTTCAGTTTTTCAGTGAATTTTAAAGGATTTTAAAAGGCATAATATGAACACAACCTTCCACTTGAAAATTCAATATTTCAGATTTGCCTTGAATTTGATTTATAGTCATTAGACACTAATTAAGCAAGATTCCCTGAATTTCAATTTCTTCTGAAGAACCCTTAAGCTTCAACGTTAAATTGTAGACATTTTCTAGTATGAAAATGATGTAATGCATTTTGCATCAAACTAAATATATCCAACATTACGACCCTATTCGCCAAGCAGCTGTATTCCCAAATTCATAGTGATCAATTAATTAATTTAGGAGTTATTCTTGTACATATGCATATGTATAAACATATACATATACCTAACTTTATAAAGAGATATCAGATATCGAAGAGTGATTTATTCGTTTTTACAAAAAGCCTATCAGTATTAAGTAATCAATATGTTAATTAGCCATACCATTTAATCGGTGAACCACGATTTTTTTGCATATAAATTGAATACAGTATTAGATTTAAGTAGATAGGAAAAATGTGTAATAGAAGACATTTTTTTCTGGATGGTCGTGTGTGTATGAGAGAGATAGAAAGAGAGAGAGGGGAGGGGGAGAGAGAGGGGGAATGCTATACGAAAAATACACAGAAATAAGGGGTAAGAAATGCAGGTGCTCAGAAAAGAGTGTTTTATATATATCAAAACATGTGGCTTGCAAAGGTTGAAAACAAAAAAAAAATACTTGTTATGAGGATAAGTGTCTTTGCAAAACAAAAGGGATTCAGGGAGCGTATGAATGGTTATAACGGCTTGGTGACTAAAAAAGGAGTCAGAATTAGTTTTAAGTAGCGCCACTAAAAATAAGCAAACACACGTTCGTCGAATGTTAAAGGAGCTGCGGACTCTATACAAAGGTACTCAAATACAAGGTACTCAAATACAAGGAAGGTAGTAATTAGCTAAGCTAGTCAGGAAGATTTAATCGATAATTAAGTGCTATGAAATATTCACAGGACAGAAGAGTCGCGACTAATATCTTTCCTACCCAACTAAAAATCAATTAAACTTTCGCCTTTATATACGCACGAGAATTTCTGAAGTGGATCTGAAATAATGACTTGATAATTTTACACAGACGATTCTGATTGGCTAAAAAATATACATCTGCATTTATTAATCCAATCATAAGTCTGCGCCGAGCCATATGCGTACAAGCGATTTTAGGCATTTTTATTTTGTACATCACTAGTGACGTTGAAGGGCCGATAATAAATATGACCACACGGTGGTATATTTACAAGAGTGCGTATTTATTTATTTATTTTTAATTTTCTTATCTTTTGATTTTTGCTGGGGATGGTGCATTCTCCCGGATGCCAGACATTCACCCGATATTTCAGACATTCCAGCCGAGAGATCTTTTTAAGATTCTAACCGTCCCTTTAAGTGCTATTGTTTGTATCTCTCTTGCACTTGGTTCACCGGTTATATTCGCCAGGTAGTTTTTGAAATTATTTTTCATTAGTCCGGTTGCTCCTATAATTACTGGAATGATGGATGTCTTCCTGCGATACCAGTTTCTTTTCATGACGTACATAAGACCTTGGTATTTCGTAATTTTTCCCTTTCAGCCCTGTTTAAGCTAGCATCATTAGGGACACTGACTTCAACTAGGGTTGCTACTTTCTCCCTGTTGGTCCATATAACTATGTCAGGTTTAACAATTCCATTTTCTTGATATATAGCTGTAGGAATTGCATAGCCATAGTGGATGGTGTCTGACTTATTTCCAACTGTTCTTTCTGTTATATGCTCCCAGGACTTGCTGCTACACAGGATATTTAACTTTTTACATATAGCCCAGTGAAGATATTTGCACACTCCGTTGTGTCGCATTGTATAGTAGCCATCCCCCAGCAGAACCTTACAACTGGATGCCAGGTGGCTTACACTCTCCACTTCTGTGTATTTACAGAAATACAGAATAGTATGTTACATAAAGACTGCCCTGAGACGTCGTTCAGACTTTGTCATAATCTCCTTTATACCTAGTGTATGGAATAGTCTATATACATGAAATAGGGTAGATCACCATGAGACCATAACACCCCTCTTTTTAACCTTGCTCTGTATAAAGTCAATACTTTTTTACGCTTTATTTCAATGAAGTCTGCAATCTTACGCTTTCTTTTTTATCTTCGATGTTCAGAACCTATTTTGCTGGATTGGTATCTCAAATGTGTCGAACACAACATCCATTAATTTCTCCTCTGGAGTATTATTCTCGACATCATCTGAATATCGTTTCTCATTTAGTTCATGTGTCTGGTTTTGGTGCTATCAGATAAGGCTGTCTGAAGATACTGTATTCCTGATAAAAAAATGCGCCAAACATTTATGTTATCTTTTTCCTTTCCCTTTGCAAAACTCAATCATGTTCTGCAAAACAAAAAAACAAACAATTTTCTTCTACAAAACAACCAAACAAAACACAGTGAATAAATATTTGACGATATATAGAACTTAAAGCATAAAATTTTACCAAAATGACCGTATTCGGCATTAAATAACCCGAAAAGGGTTGATATGCCGTAACACAAAAAAAACAAATCAATCATGTTGTTGTGAATAAATTTGGATCATTTTACCATGCAAATCATGTTTCCAATCTGTTTACCCACTATTCCAGTTTCCTAGTAGGATTTATTGTTTTTGAACATCCAAAAAGAAAACTTTTTCTCCAACTTTGAAGAGTCTCTTTGTGACTTTTTTCCACGCCCCGGTGTCGTATGGGTTGGCAATAGTCTATCGAACCTAGTTTTAATTTTCTTCGCAAACATTGCTTCGGCTGGCGTCATGAAAGATGGAACATTGTAATTTGTTTTTTATATACTTGCAAAAATTCTTGTATGGCCTTTTCAGTAGGTGTACCCCTCGCTTTCTTAAGCGCTTATTTGATTGTATTCACGAACCGTTCTATCTGACCATTGTTTTTTCGCGTGGCACAGCGTGATCGGGATATGCTCTACTGTAAAGGTTTGACAGAATATTTTAAATTTACTAAGCGTGAATAGCCTTCTGCTGTCTGATACAATACAGTCAACGACCCCGAACCGGGCAAATAATTCATGTAAAAAACTAATGGTTACTTCCGTAGTTGGTTTCTTACATTTAAACTTTGAGAAACTATTTACTACTATTAGGTAATAGAAACTACCCAATGGGTAAGCAACACTTATATGGATCATAGACCACGGTCGGTCTGAACTTTATAGGTGTCTTTGCTGCTAAAGCAAACCTTTTCATATTTTCACCGCAGTTTCAATGTATTTTTCATGCTTGTCCAATACACATAACTTCTCATGAGACGTTTCATTCTCAAAATGCCAGGATGACCGACATGAAGTTCTATTAGTATTCTTTTTTGTAATACTGTAGGAATAACCACTCGATCGCCGCACATAACTACTTCATTACAGATTGAATACACTTCCGAGATTTGTCCGTGTTGTGTGCAACACGTGTCCGAATAAGTACGGGGTCTTGCCGCCAGTGTTGAATGATTGTCGAATCGGCGACTAAACTCAGATTGAACTTCTGTGGAAGGATCCTTATTGCAAACGAACACACGCCGCTCTATCGTTCACAGTGCTATTGCTTCAACTTAAAAGGAACCAAAAAACGAATTACCATTTCAAAAATTGTTCGCCCTACCTGCCACATCCTTTATATATTTTTTATATATATTTCCTTCCATTTTCTTCAAATTCATATTTAACTTAGTATCGTAACATTCCTTCTCCTAGCTCTTCGCCTACTATTCACTTCTATTTAACTTGCTATTCCCCACCGCTTAAACCACCCAACTACATGTTTACGAAATTCCCTGCACCACTCTACATTCCAGAAACTCCTCGACCCCCCCCCCCATCGAATAACCCGCCTTGGCAAAGTTTCTTTCATCTAAGACTCATTCTCTCCTACTTTCGCCATCACTCAGTTCACTACATACCCTCTGTATTCATTTTACCTAAAATCGCTACTAAATTATTTCAGCTGACAATCTTTTTGAAAAAATACACACATCATCCCCTCCAATCGTACTACGCTCCCCCACTCTTATACCATTTCCTAACTCAACTACGTCGTATTATATATTCCCTACACCTACCACTGCATCAATTGCTTGTATATCCATTGCTTCTGTTAAATTAACATGTATTCTTTGACAAAGTCCACTCATGAATGAAATATATTGGATTTATCATGTATTTGTGTTAATCTTTTTCTGTTCTACTTATTTTGTGTTTTGCTAATATATTATTTTCATTTTACACAGAGAGGGCGCGATAGAGAGAGAGCGAGAGAAGAAAGAGAAAAAGAAGGAGATAGATAGATAGATAGATAGATAGATAGATAGATAGAGAGAGAGAGAGAGAGATAGCAGTATGTATCGATAAGTATCTATTGAAGTGAAAGGCACGTATTCTCTGTAGAAATGTATAAGTTACCCCTTCAACATGCCGTCTCCAAACAGGATACACTTTAAAATTGTCCTTGACCCTATCGTTGTAAAATTAAGGATTGTCAACACTTATCCGGATTTTACTCAGAAATAACAAATACTTTCAAGAACTTAAATCATAAACATGAATAATAAAAAACACACACGCATATTTACACACACACACACACACACACACACACACACACACACACACACACACGCACACATCCATATATATATATATATATATATATATATATATATATATATATATATATATTACGCCAGACCATTGTTGACATTGGATTCTTGGAACTAATAGAAAATGTTATAAATCTTTTGATTTATTAATAACTATTCATTCTCTCTCTCTCTCGCCCGCTCTCTCTCGCTCTCTCTCTCTCTCGCTCTCTCTCTCTCTCTCTCTCTCTCTCTCTCTCTATATATATATATATATATATATATATATAAATTTTATACGTACATAAAAGTAATCTATGGACACGTGTTTCTGGCTATCATTGGTCATCAGCTAGCTAACTTGGACAAGGATCGAACCTTCGATATCATTATCTATAATCTGGAGTCTAAACGCTACTACTACCAATAAAAACAATTAATAAAAATACATAACTTAAATATTTAGGTGATAAAAAGCGCATATATTTCCGGGCAAGGTGTCATGGTCCGGTGGTAAAACTCCACACTATAGACAATGCTATCGAAGGTTCGATCCTTGTTCAAGTAAGCCATGCTGATGACGGCTGATAACCAGAAACATATGTCCATTGATTACTTTTATGTACGTATAAAATTTCTCTTCCTAATCACGCGAGACTAGGGAATTCAGGGTCATCATTTAACACTGCCGATACGGAAGATCTGCAGACTTTGGCCCAATATTCCTTTTTCGAACACTTTTTGCAGTTTGAGTTACGTGTCGGGTAAAGGCGACGCGGATGACGTGAATACCCGCAAAATAAACAAATTTTCTTTCGGCCTCGTATATTTTTGTGTTGCAGCCAGACTTTTATTTTCTCCTGAAGAGATTATTGGGGGCGGAAATCATACTCTCCTGTTGTAGCACGCGGAGTGTTTTTCGGCTTGTTCAAGAGATCTTGCCATCTCGCATGCTTCTCGAAAAGTTAGGGAGGATTTCTCGAGAAGTCGTTGTCGAATTGAAGGGGAGGAAATACCGCTAATAAAAGCCTCCCGCATATACTGTTTTTTTTTTATTTACTTCGGCACTCACAGCCTGGAAATTGCATGTTTTAGCAAGGTTTCCCTAATGTAACACGAAAGAATTCACTGTTTGCGTTGATTGATGTTTCTTAGTGATAAGTTGGTGTCGGTTGTAGACTATATTAGCAGGCTTAATGTAGGCCGCATCCAGAGTACTTATGACAGAAGTGTAGTCGTTTGTGCAACTTATGATACTTCTGCCGATATGCTATTTATCATACATAGAAATCGGTTTGAGGGCTTCCATTTTTTTCAACGCCGTTAACAGTACGCAGGTGATTCATGAAAGTAAGCTTTCAGTGTTTTTTTTCATGGACATCGTTCCAGACAAGGTATGTAGTAACATGAAGGTGAAACACTAGTCTACGATAAGTGTTATATGGTAGATTCCGATCCAGAAAACAGCAATTATTCCCCCTTTGTCAGAAACACCGGCCATGGAATGTGAGAACTAAAGGACAAAATAAGAGAAGCGAAGGTTACGAGGCCGCCGAAAGTAAACCCAGAGTCCACATTCTACTCTCTTTCTGTATTTTTCCTGCGTTAAGGGCTGTAGACGCAGTGTCGAATCGGTTGGGACAAATTACTAAAAATTAATAAAAAATAAACAGTGAGGAGGCACTCTTAAATAGTCTTGGGCCTAACGAAAGAAAAAACTGACGAACGAGTTCATCCAGTAGGAGACAGGTGAAGAATATTTAAAATACTGATGATAGTCTATGTGAGAACTCCTAGTGAGTTGGTGATAAATCAATCGTGTATATCTTGATATTTTGTTTGTAATGTTTCATTAATTAAATCGTGTTAAATGGTAAAGAGGGAAGAGGGCTGAGAGATACGAACCTGTGATTAGTTGAACAAGAACACTTAGAGAAATAGATAGATAGATAGATAGAGAGAGAGAGAGAGAGAGAGAGAGAGAGAGAGAGAGAGAGAGAGAGAGAGCGGGGTGAGAAAAAAGAGGCAGGGAGCACTTTAGAAATAATCAGTTAAGTCCATTTACTGGTGAGAACGCTAAGCTATCAGGCTCTTCTTCCTTATAAAAACCTAAAAAGAGAATACACAATGTAAAGACATAGGAATATGATCCGACCGTTTGGACGATCTTAAGAACGGCATCCAAATGTGGTACGATCGTTTGCCGGGGAGTGTGACTTCGTGGGTCCGCGCCGTGGAGACGTCTGTAAAAGGGCTCTTATAGTCCCGGCAAGGCACAACACTAACTCTCGGATTAACGATAGACATCTCCCTTTAATAAAAGGGTTAATTATACCCGGCTGATTATTTCGTCGTTACTGGCTGCATTAACAGGCGTCATTAATTCTCTTCCGAGAACTAATTATCTGGCTGGACGGCTGGGCAGGAAATTGAACGTTTTGTAATGAAGGCACACACCATTTTATATATAAAAAATATATAGTTTATCCATGCCGAAGAACACATTTTAAAAACTGAGTTGGTGACTGCCACAGACACGTGTCTGTTCATACACAGTGAGAACAGCAAACTGCTAAATATCTCTTTGCCGCAGACTACGTGAGAGAACGGAGGGGGGGAAGCAGAATATACATCACACAAAGAAAGACAGACAGAGATAAGGTATTGTCAGCCCACCAGTTGGGAGGTGACGGTGATTAAGTGGATAACAACGCGGACTGAAGACCTTGGTGTTTTAAGTTCGAATCCAGTCGATTCCACAGTACAACTTTGGCAACCTTCTCGTGGTCCTTCCCGTAAGTACCCGATGTCTTTCCAGAAAGATTTCTAACTAGAAAAACACCGGGGAAACTAATACCAACACCAGAATCATCGGATTCACACGAAAGAAGAAGAAGAAGAAGAAAAAGAAGAAGAAGAAGCCCACTAGTGTTTTATTATGATTTAAACAATTTCATCTGGGTTTTCTCTTTCAGCTGTCATTGTTCCAATTTCAACCTGTCTCGGTGACAGTCGATCTGATCTCTCAACCCATCACATGTATCTATCACTGAATTGATTTGACACCGACCCTTAGTTTTCTAAAACATGACCGAAACTGGCGCGTTTGAAGTGCAGAGAAATTTTGAATGTGCTCGTCTCTCCGTGTTGCCGTCCAGGTTAGATACAACGGTCCACGTGTGGGGAATTGCAGCTCCCCCAAAAGGGGTCACTCGTTGTGTCAAAACAACCAACTCGACCGGTAACAATGATAGTAGAATGAATAAAATAATGTTTGAAATATTCTACGTTGTTCATGGGCATCAATTAATTCACGCAGTCGAGCCACGAAAAATTACATCCAAGATGCCGACCCAGACCTGGTTCACACGTGGACTCCAAATAAAACCACCTAGACAATAACGGAGAATGAAAATCTAACATATGATAATTTGATTACCGTGATCAGTATATCCGTTATCGCACAATACTTAACTTAATCTAAAAATATCTAACATTCGAATCAGCCATTACTCAAAGTACGTATTTTAAAAAAATAAAATAACACCCGTCTTTCGAATCAGCCTTTTTATAACATCACTCGATCTTTGACATATTATGATGATTGTATCACTAAACTTAAACAACTACGCAACGACCAGGTGATACTGACATTAATAAATATCTATTCTAAAGTGATATATTTTTTCTACCCGACAAAAAAAAACTGTCAGTAAATATTTTTCATAAAGCGTTATGGGAAATTACTAAATATTGAATGTTCGTATTGATTTGGGCACATATGTTAACTCTATTATTTTATTAATAATGAATGAAAAAGGCCAGATAAAGTACGAAATATTTCAAGTTCATTCATTGATGAAAATCTGTTTTTTTTTATCTCTGAGCTGAAGCATTGGTTTACGCCTGGTAATCTTTATGCATTTAAATAAAGAACGAACGTCTGTTTGTGTGTATGTGTGTCGAGTTAAAATTCCCAAACTGATACAAAACAACAACAAAAATATATGACCAAGATTTAAATCTAACCGCTACACAGGCTCTATGATAGACTTATGAACGTAATTGGGTACAGAATCAATTAAAATACAATGACCCCACAAGATCACATACAGGTAACACCACATGTTATTGAGATAATAAGCCTATAATGGACCATCTGCTTGATTTGATACCCATTAAACCAACATTTTAACTGATAAGAATAAGGAGGGGTTCTTGATTAGACATCATTCCCCCCATTAACTAGTAAACTACAATATAATAACAATTTTATACTCAAACACAAGCACCCTCAAAATAAAAATAAATATAAATATAACATAGATCCTTTAATAACAGTAATACACCCCAACTCTGCGAATCAATAACAGTCGGCTACACCACAATTTAACCCACTCGCAGATCTATAAATAAACTACACTACACACAATCACCCCTAAATACGAATACACCATAGAAACAGACGAACATGTAACCGCCGTAATCAGCAATTAGTAAAGTAATTAAGCAATATTTAAATAAACAGAAAATGCAAGAAATTTCATAAACTACCCCCACCCTACGAAAAAAACAAACAGTGATGATAGCACACAAACTAGTCATAGAGGGTTAAGAAGAATGGGAAAACCGTGGAGGAAGAGCACTAACCAGACCTCCACTGGAAGAGTGCGGAGAGTACTCGGACCTTGGTGAGGCTTATTGCTACCAAATCCCAGAGGACACCAATTGTCGTTACCAGCGAGAAATCAATGGTAAGCGGCTATTGCAATACCGCAAAGTCATTGGCAATGGTTATCGAAAAGAGGTGAAGAGTACTGGAAATCTGGGGAGGCGTGTTGTCACACAAACTGCAGGGAATACCACCGGTTATTATCATTGAGCAATCACTGACAATGACTTGTGCGATAACTGCTAGTGAGTACAAATAATAATAATCATATTAATAATGATATATAGAAGTATTATTATTCTTTATTATTCCATAGAAGTATACAGACTTATTGTTTGCTATCTAATTGACGTACGTGTTTATCACACGTATATAGGTTAGATGGAAAAGCTTTAAAAAAGGGAGTCACTCTTTCTCTAAATGCTTACAAAGACATTAATAAATATTATAGAATGATCGAATCAACATAGCGTGACTTTTAACAGTTAATTATAAATTACGGCTAACGCGAACTACTAAAACAGCTAATTACAAGGATTACAATAGAAGTTTTTTCAAAACATAGCTCAATCCCAGAACTAAAGATGTATTTTATGTGATTAAAGTATATAGGAAAAAAAGCCCCAGGGAAATAAAGGTCGATTCACTCACATTTAATATAATAATAGATTTATTATTTATATTTCACATAAAATATTTACTAGAAAATATAGTACATCAAATTAGTTTCATTAAGTATTTGATATCTTAACATTTTAAAAGTTATTCATTATTTAATATAGAAAAAGGAGCAAGGGGGAAACGTAGAAACTCAATTGAAGATATCAACATTTCACGCGTTTTTATTTAAAATCAGATTTGATTGGGAGCGCAGTGAAACGTCACAATGTACTCTTATCGGGTTTAAGTGTAAGATGTTACATAGATTTGTTTTTTACATCTATCTATGTACATAAGTGTTTATGAATCTATCGATATATCTATCTATTAATTGATCCATCAATCAATCAATAATTTGTTCTATTTATTCTTGACGATGTGTATTTATTAGATCAATTATATTGATACATTAAAGTATGTCAATGATTTTTGTACTCATTTTCATGACGTACAGTCGCGGACACACACAGACACACACGCATACACATATATACCTACCGGTAATGGAGATTTGGTATCTGTCTATCTGAATACGAATTTATAATATTACTTCTACATCTGAAGCCGAAGCTATACTATTACTTCTATATCTGAAGCCGAAACTGTACTATTACTTCTATATCTGAAGCGAAACTATACTATTACTTCTATATCTGAAGCCGAAACTATACTATTACTTCTATATCTGAAGCCGAAACTATACTATTACTTCTATATCTGAAGCCGACACTATACTATTACTATATATTTACTGGTCAATTCAGTTTACTATACTATTTCAAACTAATGTACTATCTTTCAACACTTAATTTAAGGGGTGGGTAATGTAATGTCTGTTCTATTGTCATGCTACAGCCCTCCTAGGCTTTACATCCCTTTGGGGAGACGAATTAGTGTAGTATTTGTGCTGTTCTCATGATGCCATTCCTCCAGACATTACCTCCTTCTTTGTTTTGGCGAGAGGAGTAGTGTAGTATCTGTTCTGATACCATCCCCGCAGAGATTACTTTCTCTTTTATGAGGGAGGGTGGTTAGTGTGGTATCTGTTCTGTTGTCATGAGCCCATCCTCCCAAGCATTACTTCGTCATCTGAGAGGGTATTGTAGTATGTATTAATATTGGAAATTATTTCCGACATTATGCTATGTATTATGCTGCGTTTTTTTTTTATTGCCGCTAATGTTTTCGCGGGTAATATTAGTAAACAAAGGATTTATTTAGTCCGCGAGGCTTGAGATATACAATGAATACCACAAAGTAAAAAATGAAATACGTACAGGATTAGAACCTGTGTCTTAGAAGAGGGACCGCTTCACGCGTTAGGCGGTCCCTTTTAGCAGAGTTTTGATACAATATTGTTTTGTTTTTTAATCTTTATTTAAATTGGAATTGTTTTCAATTTTAATGTTACTCATAAAACCAAAAAACTGGAAACAAAATTTATGAATAATAACAAAATTTATGAATAATAACAAAATTTATAAAATGGAAAAAAAAAAGAACCGACATGTTTGTTAAATTGCCTAAGTTGAGTTGAGTGCATTCATTAAAACCTGTTTTTTTTTAAAGTTATCATGTAAATTAGACACCTCCTTTACTCTGGTAAATGTAATTGCTTTGTTTTAATATATACTAGCAGTCAACCCCAGTGTTGCCCGGGATGAAATTGGGCCTTGTGTAGTCCTGATCCCACGACATATATAGTAAATTACAGAGTTATATTATAATGTGATTTAATGTGAGTTTTGATTTCTATAAAAATCGATCCGAACAATATAAAATAATTGTTTTTCTATTATCATTAATTATATATATATATATATATATATATATATATATATATATATATATATATATATATATATATATATATATATATAATCAGGCTTTGTTAAACAACACGGAGTTTTAGCGTTTGTATAGCTTTTTTGTGAGGTTTTCGAATCGTCGAGCAATTCTTTGGATTTCGGGTGGTAGTTTATATAGAATTTCGCCAATTGTTCGTAATTCGGCCATTTCTCTAGCGCTTTTAACCTTCTTGGGCGTCCTCAGGAGTAATTTTTTTTTTAAATTATAAATGAGAAGACTTGAGTTATCGTTTTATAGATATCTTGAAGGGTGAATGAAGGGAAATAGAGGGTGTGGTTGAGTTGATTATTATTGTATGTTTACTTTTTTTTGTTATATTATATTTTATTCCATTTGTTTGTTTGTTTATTTTGTTTTATTATTTATTTATTTATTTATTTATTTATTATTATTATTATTATTATTATTATTATTATTATTATTATTATTATTATTATTATTATTGTTATTGTTGTTGTTGTTGTTGTTGTTGTTGTTGTTGTTTATTTATTTATTATTTTTTATTACTTTATTTTCATTTAATTATAAAATATGTTTAGTATGTTAGTACCGGTGTTGAAAGCTATTTTGTTAATATTGGGCTGTTTGGTTTTAATGAATATTGCTTCTAGTATTTTCAGTCGGTTTATGTAATAATTTTTGTGTATGATTTTGGTGTTAGATGTTAATATTTTCCGTGCATCGGACGACTGTAGTGTTTTGTTATGTGAAGTAATGTGACGTTGGATGGCACTAGTATCGGATAAATGATAAGTTAGACGTTGATATATATATATATATATATATATATATATATATATATATATATATATATATATATAGAGAGAGAGAGAGAGAGAGAGAGAGAGAGAGAATTGTTGTAGTATGGCCAATATAGGTGCTATGTACTTGTTCTGTTTGGGTTGTAGGGAGACATTCCTTAAATAGGCACGAGAACATATATATAACATTAGTTTTGCTGAGGGTAGAATTGGCTGTGTTAATAATTAGGTTATTTGTTTTAAATTTTGGGTAATAAATTGGTCTTTTAATACTGGTCGTTAGGTTTAGTGTATCGTTGTATTATGTGAAGTATTGCTAGAGAAATGGTCAAATGACGAACAATCGGTGAAATACTATATAAATTAGCACCTGAAACCCGAAGGATTGCTCGACGATTCGAAAACCTTACAAAAAAAAACTATACAAACGCGAAAATTCCGTGTTGTTTAACAAAACCTTCTTAAATAATAACTTGCTGCCTATATATATATATATATATATATATATATATATATATATATATATATATATATATATATATATATATATATATATATACTGATATTATAATGTACTATATTACGTATATATCATTTTGTTTCGGTATTAACTTAAATAGTGCTCGATGCATAAATAGAGCTTAGTAGTAGTATAAAAATATTTCAAATTTCAGAGCTATCTTGAAGAATTCCATCAATGGAACAAAACACAACTTTTTCGATGCATCTCACTTGCCATAAGCATCTATCTATCTATCTATCTATCTATCTCTCCCTCTCTCCCTCTCTCTCTCTCTCTCTCTCTCTCTCTCTATATATATATATATATATATATATATATATATACTAGAAGAATACTCATCTTAGGACGGGTAAACATAATTACCTTTTACAAAGATTAAAATCAAGATATAATGACATTAAACTTTATATCTAGAATCCTTATTCTTTTTTTCATCAAAATCCATTACATGATTTTGACTTTAGAAAATGTCTAAAATTTAAGGCTTAACCTTAAGGGGCATTATAAAGAACTCGAAATTCAGGGAACCTCCATTCATTGGTGACTATGGATTAAATTAAATTCAAATCTGATATATTTGAATTTCCAAATAGATGGTTGTACATATATTATTCCCCCTAAAACCCTTTAAAATAGTCCAAAGAAACAGAAATTTAGGGGAATATTTGTTAATTAATGTCTTATACCTATTGTGAAAAATTCATAAAAATCGGAGATATCTGAATTTTCATGAACGGTTTTCATTCCCTTTTTACCGCTTTTCATAAAACTAAATGAAACTAAATATAACCCAAATTACCCACCCTTTCACCTTGCAGCTGTGTTCCAAATTCATAATGATCGGTCATTTAGTTTTGGAATGAATTCTATATATGCAAATATTACAAATATACACACACACACTTGATACACAGACACATATTTATATATATATATATATATATATATATATATATATATATATATATATATATATATATATATAAATATAAAGAAAATAACATACTATTATCGAATATTCAAAATAGTATTATTGGTTATTGTTACAAAAAGCAATAGTTTTTAACCCACATATTTTTTTAGGCTGCGAGAAATGTAAATATTACTACTTACCCAAGAGAAATCCAAAGGTAAGTTATAATAGGTATAAAGGCGACTGAATACGATCGCTATTTGGTCATGGGTGTGTGTTGTTTTTCAGGTCAGTTAAGTTTACACTTGGCTTGTTCTGACGTATGCCCCCACTTTTGTATGTGCTATAAGCGAGAAGGAGTGCGTACGTCTCTCTGCTTTTACCTGGCTATAAGTCTCTATTGGGTGAGCCGAGCTGATAACGCTATCGATGTCGTCAACAATTACTCAGCACATAAAATAAACTACGCCGACCTGTGGAGAAAAATAGTTTTTTTTTACATACGATAAGAATGTATGTCATTTCGAAGCTTTCAGTTTAAAAGTATACATTTGAATGGCGTCGATTAACACTATCATAGTAGATCGATCACCTCGCCACCCCAAGGCAAATTAAGACAATGGATCAATATTTTTTTAAATCTAAATAAATGACTATAAAAAGACAAGACGTGATAGATTTAAGAGTCTAACGAAAATATTTCAGTTTCTTGTAATAAATATGTCTAAAGCCTATTTTTTAATTATTTTATCAGACTCTCAATTTACTATATAACAAATATGTTATATAGATCCAGAGGAGGTCATCTGTACCCTGGTTGAGAACCTTCCGTCTAAATGCGTTAATTATGTTTTCAAATATGGACACTAACAAATTATTCCATAAACAATGTTTCTTTTCATGGACTTCCCAACTGTGAAACACATAACCACGGGACTACTTCCCTACAGACTACAACATGCCAGTCGTTAAGTCCAATGTCAACAAATGCTCGTCAAGCCGTCTTCTTCACTAGTAAAATACTGGGTACTTTTGCAGTTTACGGATCGTGCTATTGAAATCAACTGAGAAAACTCTCAGTTAATTTCGATTTTTACAGTATCTTTTGTTTATTAAATTGTTAGGTGAAAGTACAGAATAGTTAACAAAGCCACCTCTCTCTATGTTAGAATGGGTTTCTAAATAATAACGTTATTATTTGAGCACGGTTCGTAAACTGCAAAAGTACCAAATGTTGTCCATTCCGTCCACCCTTTTCAATCTTCTCATGCTGTTGTTCGTCGTCCGGCTAACAATCTTATTAATCCTTATCCCCCAGTGGCTTTTAGCTTTGGTAAATGACTATAGATCAAATTTAATGATAATCTGAAATATTCGAATTTTCGAATGGGAGATTGTGCCTATATTATCTCCCCTAAAACCTTTTAAAATACCCCAAATAAACTGAAATTTGGGAATATTTATTAATATTTATGGCGAATACTATTGCTACAATGTCAAAAAAACGATCTGGATTTTTACGAAATAACTCCCACTCCCTCTTTGCCCCCTTTGTAGAAAACTAAATTAAACTAAATATAGCCTTCATTACAAACCTCATGCTTAGCAGCTGTGCTCCAAAATTTCTAATGATCGCTGAATTAGTTTAGGAGTGAATCCTATACATAGAAATATATACACAGACGTTGAGCCTGGCTAGTACTAAATGGGTGACTATTTGGGAACACCAGGTGCTGTATGTTGCCTGGAGAGGATATGGCCACTACCAGGTTCTATCATGCCAACAGAAAAGTTAGGACAGATAGTGCATCTTTCTGACTCCCCAAGGACGTCCCCGGACGTTATAAAAAGAAACTGTCAACAACAAAAAAGAAGAAAAAGAAAAAGAAGAAGAAGAAGAAGAAGAAGAAGAAGAAGAACAACAAGAACAAGAACAAGAACAAGAACAAGAACAACAACACAGATACCTAACTTTATTTATATATATATATATACTAGTAGAATACCCGCCCTGGGACGGGTATAAGCAATAAATACAGTATTTGTTTTAAATTTAAAAAAAAATTGTTGGGGTGGGGGGTATGGTATTGTTTCGGTGGCACCCGCCCTAAATTGTATGGTTATAAAAATGTGCTCACATTACATACCCTGTTGTCTAGACTACTTATTCTATAATTCATAATGATAAGTTTAGGATTTTACCAATCACATACATATTATCGACGCCCACGTGCGCCAGCGATCCTGTTAAAAATGTATTACTTAATACAACTCAAAATTTGGTGTAGAGCAATTCTTTTCTCTGTTAATTTTTCTTCTATCTAACTTATTTCAAAAGTTGTTTTTAGGGTGGGTGCGAGTTTGGGTGGGGCGCACACCCTAGATGGTAAAGTTTACAACAAAAATAATGTGCTCATGTTACTCACCTGGTTTCCGAGAATATATATTCATAATGATCGGTTCATGGAAAAATAAATAAATAAAACAAACATTTTATATGCATCCCCTAAATGTTCACATTTACAAAAAAAATAATGTGCCCATGTTACCTACTGTATTTTTTAGAATATATTTTCCAAAATCCATAATGATCTGTTCATTAGTTTAGGAGATCACACATACCTAATTTTATAAATAACTTGTCTGCATAAAACTATTTAAAAAAAAAACAAAAAAAACTTAAGTCCCAAGTCGTTCAGTGGAAAAGCACTCATGTAAGTAAATTTAACTTTTTCAGTTATTATATTAGTTTGCTTCTAACATTATTTAAGGGATCATCAGTTGTTTACCATGAAAAACTGTTTCGGGAATTTAATATATATATATATATATATCAATTAAGGCAAGGAATAAAGACGTTTGTGACATTTTTTGGGGTGGAATTAAATGAAGACCAGTGACAAGTTTGGGAGAAAAAAATTGGGGGTGTCACAAGTTGATCACATCAAGTCCTAGAAGCCACTCCTTTTGTATACAACGGGGGGGGGGGGTTTAATGACTTAATATATATTGTTTCCAGGACTTTAAGGTTGGATAACGAATGTGATCTACTTATGACAGAAAAAACTGTCACTAGTGTAAGCCGACGCACATTCGGTGCTATTTATAAGATGGTGAGCAATAGCTAACCCGGATGTGTTTACTAAATTATTTAAATTATTATGTCGGACCTGGCGTATTGCAGGGGGGGGGGGGGTTGTTTTATTCTGGATTCAAATCCCAATTTTTTTTTACCAAACTTGTCACTGGTCTTATTTCACTATTTTAAATTTTTAATCGTAATTATTTCCATGTATTTACTCTGATGAGTGTGGAGGAAAACCGGCGTAGTAGATTTATGTATTGATTTTTTTCTTACTCTTGTTTTTACACTTTTCAATTTAATTCCACCCCCCCCCCCCCAAAAAAAAATGTCACAAACGTCTATATTCCTTGCCTTTATTTATTTATATATATATATATATATATATATATATATATATATATATATATATATATATATATATATATATATAATACAAAAAATACTATATATATGTATATATAATACAGAGAATTTCTCTCACTCTCTCTTTCTTTCTCTCTCTCTCTCTCTCTCTCTCTCTCTATATATATATATATATATATATAAATAAAGTTATGACAATATATTTATGGCAATTAAATTACACAGAGGTCCCACGTTTCATTCCAGTATGGAATCGTCAGGCTACGGGAATGAAATGCGGACGCCTCTGTGTAGCTTAATTGCCATAAATATATTTTCATAACTTACTACCGAGCTTTACTAACGTATTGAGCAATGTTGAAGTAAATACTTAAAATCGATACACAATATATTATATCTCCTTATAATATTATATGTGGATACATAAAATAATATATATATATATATATATAAATATATATATATATATATATATATATATATATATATATATATATATATATATATATATATATATATATATATATGACACGTAGCTACAAAGGATATTCCGACAACGTTCGTTGAATCTCTAGTCAGTCTTTCTATATGTGCCTCCATTTGCAGAAATAGAACTTAAAATTATCTTCTTGACGTGTTAATGTCTCGTAGCTGATTAGTTATGGCGCTTGTTTGCGAAGTCTAGGTTGATTCTGTAGCAGGGGTTCTAACCTTGCGACTGTCTGAGATTATAATTTCTTTACACTGGTGAGAGCGAAAGCTTGAAACACTGGCGTATGTAAGTAAAAATAATTTAATATTATTTACTGAAAATTAATATATATATATATATATATACATATATATATATATATATATATATATATATATATATATATATATATATATGGTGTAAGGTGCACGATAAGTCATGAAAATGAAATGTCGTGGTAGACAAAATGTGTTAAAATAAATATTTGTTTTTATCTATATACGTACACGTTTCATCCTTTCGGAAATCGTCAGCACAGAGATGATTATTCATGCCGATCGCAGGTTTTTAAACGAAATCATGTTTATAACTCAAATTCCGACGCTTTAACCCACACGGCCACTATAAATAACCTGATAAATAAAGGCAGCTGTCGTCATGTGTTAAAATGCTGAAGGAACATGCATTTAAGCTACGATGACGCCTATGTTAATACTACAGTGTATAGAAGAACAAATAATATATATATATATATATATATATATATATATATATATATATATATATATATATTATTTGTTCTTCTTTCCACCTTATATTTATTTATTTATTTATTTATTTGCCCTGTTTGTTTCAGATTCTAGATTTTAGATTTTTGTTTTTGTTGTTTAGATTTTTTAATTTTTAATTTCTTAATTTTTAATTTTTTTAATTTTTTAATTTTTAATTTTTAATTTTTTAACGGCCTTAATTTTTGAAATGTTAAATTTCTTTCCTTCTTCTCTTCCTCCACTTCATTCTGTCCAAATATGATCTGAGGTTAAGATCGGATTCTAACTCTGCCTGATGAGATCTCAGTTATATGTCAGTGTCGCAGATTTTGTACATGTCTGTGTAAATAAAATTATCATATATATATATATATATATATATATATATATATATATATATATATATATATATATATATATATATATATATATATATATATATATATATATATTACGCTCTAATTTATAATTTTTCTTAATAATCGAGCGGGGTTCTCTCACACTAACCTTTCTACGTAAGGTTAGTGGGAGAGAACCCCAGGAGAGTGCTCGATTATTAAGAAAAAAAAAAAAAAATTACAACGTAATATTTATTAATGATTGTTTACAGGATATCAGATGTTGTTTCTCTCTGCTGTAATACAAACATAAATATATATATATATATATATATGTTATTGTTTATTATCTATGTACGTATACGTTTCGTCCTTAAACCGGGACTCATCAACATAGATATATGACTATTCTCTACCGGTCATGCGATTCGAAACCCTGGATTACAAGTATTTTTCAACTCTAATCTAACGTTGCTAACCGCTCGGCCAATTCTGAATAGCTGATAAACAATGATAATTTAAACACTTTTTGAAGCGGCTTGACGTCCATATATATATATATATATATATATATATATATATATATATATATATATATATATATATATATATATATATATATATATATATATATATATATATATATATATATATATATATATATATATATATATATATATATATATATATATATATATATATATATATATATATATATATATATATATATATATATATATATATATTGTTCCAGAGCAATAGTATATGGATAAAAAAGACCAAACCGCAAATATTGATGTCGTGATTGGGTGCTACGCTACGACAGTTCGAAGGTTTGCGAGTTAACAGGAATATATATAAATTAATAAGCCTTCATCTCTACTGAACAAGGCAAGTATGTATATTTACAAGTCACATGATATTTCATAACACATCACGCAGAAATTTAAATAACATGAGAAAAAATAATACATTTTTTTTTCAAAATAAGGTTTTAACATACAAATAACATGAATCTAGCAGAAGTTATTTTTAGACATAACCTCTAATAACAACCCATATAGAAAAGAAAACAATGCGATATTATATATTAATAAACCGTCTAACCACCTACCCGCAGCTTTCAAACAAACCCCTAAGTTGATAGGTGTTAGACGAGCTACTAATTCCATCAATATAAATATATTCAAGCAACACATAAAGGATATGAACACCATATTAAATGTTATAATTATATCCGCTAATTTTTATTAACGGATATATTGATAATATTCAATAATGATAGTAGTAGAAACATAAATAATAGAAAACAAAATATAATCTGGTTTAACCCGCATTATAACAGCAAGTTGAATACACAAATGGGAAACTATTCTCTAGGATAATAGATAAATACTTCCCTAAAAAATTATCAATGGGAATAGCATTAAACTTAGTTATTGTTGCACGGATAACATGCAATCAATAATAAATAAACATAATAAAAGTAAATAACGATAATGATAATAGCGGTACCAATGCTATTGATGTCAATAATAATAATACTAATAATAATACCAACTTATGTAAATGTAGAATAAACATAATTCCTCACTAATTAATAAATGTTTAACAGCTAATGTAATAAACAAAGCAACGGTGAATGATAACATGAAGGACGAACAAAAGTACGAGCAACAGAAAATAATTTTCAGGGTACATGTAATAACCACATTGTCAGGAGTAAAAAATGCCACGATAGCACCACACTATCTAAATATATATTGGAACAAAAAATAAAAATATTAGCTTTAATATAAATTGGTAAAGCATAAATCAGATCCTCCTTGCAATATTGACAGTAGAAATTTTAAATTATGCTGAGATGGTGAATATCAAATAGTACACGTGAAAAAAAAACCCAAAACAATTAATTAACCAAAAACAAGAATTAATAGCTAAATGCTAACACACACACACACACACACACCCACACACACACACACACACACACACACACACATATATATATATATATATATATATATATATATATATATATATATATATATAGTAAGCTATGAAAATATATTTATGGTAATTAAGCTACACAGAGGCTCCCGCGTTTCAGATCCTCCTTGCAATATTGACAGTAGAAATTTTAAATTATGCTTAGATGGTGAATATCAAATAATACACTTAAAAAAAACACCAAAATAATTTATTAACCAAAAACAAGAATTTATAGCTAAATGCTAACACACACACACACACACAAACACACACACACATATATATATATATATATATATATATATATATATATATATATATATATATAATAAGTTATGAAAATATATTTATGGCAATTAAGCTACACGGAGGCTCCCGTGTTTCATCCCCGGGGGAATCTTCAGGCTAAAAAAGCGCGGGAGCCTCTGTGTAGCTTAATTGCCATAAATATAATTTCATAGCTTACTACCTTACTTACGTATCGAGCACTGTTGAAGTAAATATTGAAAATTAATCCATAAAAAATTATATAAAATTTTATTTGGATACATGAAATACTATATATATATATATATATATATATATATATATATATATATATATATATATATATGTCAATAAACATTTGTCATATACCGTCCCCATGTCGTGGATACGTTCTCGACAATCAGTCTGACAGTGACTTTGTTGCTGTCGGGCTGAGGTGTGTTCCTGTTCCAGTATCAGGAAATTCACCCTTCCAGGCTTTACATTTTCTTTGGGAAGCGGGTAGTTTATCGCTAATCGTTTGAGGCGCTCCTAGAAGGAAATGCTGACGGGGCTTCTCAGGCATTTTATAGGCCAGAATACGCTAATCCCAGTGTACTGGCTTTTCAACTTAACATCTCACTTTGTGTCTGACCTCCTGGATATGTAAATAAAATAAGTAATTAAACTTTGTTCATTCCATTTATCATTTAAAATCCTTTCATAATACTCTTCATCATTAACCCTTATCCCCGAGTGACTTTTAAACTTGATAAGTGGTCCCCCCTATTAGTAAAAAATATAAACAAATACTTGCTTAAACCCTTATTAAGTAAAAAGAATTGTAATATAAAAACCAATCCTCCAAATTATTAACAATGAATATTATTTATAGAACAATAAAATAATTGTAATTTAGTATACAAATAATTAGCGATTGATATATTAAAAAGTAAACAAATAAGAATGGTAGAATTAAAAAATGAGTTTATATTAATGTTTAAAAGCATTAAGATTTAATATGCCAACAAATAAATACATAACTTAAAAATATATTTTTAAAAATAAACAAGAGTAGATAACTCCGGTCTTACCTTGATAGAAAAAAAACCACACCACGCTTCAATTCTGACGATCAAATAACACCATGAAACTGCAGTAAAGTGTTAAAGCTAACTGCATTTTATTACTCACTGCATATAATTGTTTGAAATGTCGACTACTATTGGAAATGTATTTTGCATAACTTTAAAAAATAATATCTGTTCCTAATTATGACATTGATGTAGAGCACTCTTCTAGTACAGTATATTGTAGCGGTCTTCGGTTGTGAACATAAGGATTTACAGCATCTAATTCTGCGTTCAGAAGACCAAGAACATATCGGCTCTTCTCAAGAACAATTGAACGTATTTCTGCCTGATGTATATTTTCATTCCACAATTTACAAGGGTGCATGCACTTGCTACAAGTTGCTAATTAAAGCGAAACATCTCATTTTTTAGTATCATGTTGTAGTCATGTGATTCGAATCAATTCTTACCTGGTTTCAACAAACAAACAAACATCCCCTGACTATTATTAGCATAGGTATTTTAATAGGTATCACATTACTGATACATTAATTGCCTGGCAAAATTGGTTTATATATTTTTGTTCTTGGCTTAACGCTGAATTAATTAAGGTGTACAGGCAATTATGTAGACTTGAAACTATGTGGGCAAACCAATTTAGCAACAACATTAATATTATGAGCCGTTGCTAAGGGATACCTTTTCGTCGGCAATAATCGTAAATATTTCCTGGTTGACAAGTGAGAAGGTCGGGTTGATAGTAAAAGGTTACTCGCAAGTATTACGCTGAAGTTATAACCTTGTGAAAGTTTGTTTCATTTTATAAAAAGCTCTTACGACATGATATAAATCTGGCTGATAGTTACATTTAATAGCGGCTCAAGGGTGAAGTAACCACGTGAACTTAGTATCATGAAAATAAACGAGTATTGTAGGGACTAAGGCAATATCAGAAAAAATAACAAATAGGTATCTGGATTTTCACGAAGGGCTTCCACCCCCTTTTTACCCCCATTGCATGAACTAAATGTAGCCCACATTATGACTCCTTACGCCTAGCAGATATGTTTGAAAATTCATAATGATTGCTTAATCAGGAGTAAATCCTTTACATACAAATGTATAAGCATATAAGCCTACCTCTCTTTATATAAATAGAGATAATTATCAGGAAGACTCGGCATTGCCTGGGATCGAATGAGAAGCTTCATGTCATTTTTCGCCCAGCCCATTACACAATGTTAGCTTTTTTTATTCTTATATTATACATGTTATAATGTTCATTTTTTTTTGGGGGGGGGAGGGGGGTAAAAGGGTTGTAGTGTCCGACGATGTTCTCAGCATTTATTGCATTATAGAAGGGGTCCGTGAAAAAATAAACAAATAAACAAACAGACAGGAAGTACAACTTTATATATAGACATATGAGAGATGTGTGTTTCTCCTTTTTTTCATTTTACTTCAGTTATCTCCCAGAAACCAAGGGGCCCCTTCCTGAGACTAACACTTACATTTAATTAGGTCGTTACAAAAATAATGGCCGCCCGAAGTGCTGGGGTTTAAAAAGTCACTTTAACACAGAATTTGTAGTTTATTTCTGTTAAATTTTAACATATATGATAATTAATGTGTTCTCGATAATAATTCGTAACATTTTTTTAGATAGAAAGTATTTTTGAAAATCCTCAATGACGAACATGTCAAAACATGACCTTCGGCTTCTTATGTTGCATGAGTTCAAACGTGGGCACAATGCCCCCGAAACTTTTACTAATATTAATAGAGCATGGGAAGATGGCTCCATAAGCGATCGGATAGTACGAAGGTGGTTCCAGAAATTCTGTAGTGGAGATGAGAGCCTTGAAGATGAAGAAGGTAGAGGACGGCCGTGTAATCTTGACAAATAATTGCAAGCATTTGTTGAGCAAAATCCACGTCAGTGTCAAAGAAATGTCTCAGACACTTGCTATCAGCATTGAAACAGTTTCGCGTTATTTACAGAGTATTGGAAAGGTGAACAAAATTTAATGAATAAATGTTTGTTTCTGAAATCAGCCATTATCTTTGTAACGATCTAATATATGAGATACATAGATATCCGAGTGTTCAATCAAGATTCTCCCCCACCTCTCAAATTTTGAGTTAGTAAAGCAGTGAAGAACACGATTTCCCCCCCCCCCCTCCTTAATTGGCCACTTAACTGTGTTATAGTTTATCTTTATTGTGGCCCTTTTTTAGTCTTGCCAGATTCCAGGACAAGGATTCATCTTGTCTGGTGGAGAAGGTGCACAATTGCTCGGATGAGCAAATGTGTAGCCGTGTCGAGGGGATCTTATTTGGGCTTCGAATACTATGTTATTTTCAATATTTGGTAAGGATTTACTTGTAGGGTGAAGTGTCCCCGTGTCTGACTGTCCTGACAAACTCATGTACAGATAGACCGAAGACACTCAAGGATGGTGTTTAGTAGGTAATTCAAACTTTCTAGTAGGTAATTCAAACTTTCTAGTAGGTAATTCAAACTCTCCCCTGTTCTTTTTTTTAATTTTCGTATCTTTTTGTTTTTGCTTAGGATTGGACATCCTATCAGATGGCAGACATTCACCCGCTATTTCAAACACTCCAGCCGATAAATCTTATTCAGATTCTAACCGTCCCTTTAAGTGCAATTATTTGTATCTTTCTTGCACTTAGTTGGTCGGGAATATTCGCCAGGTAGTTTTTGAAATTGTTTTCCATGAGCCCGGTTGCTCTTATAATTACTGGAATGATAGAGACACTCGTAAGATTCCAGTTTCTTTTCATGTCGTAAATAAGACCTTGATATTTCGTAATCTTTTATCTATCAGTGCTGTTTAAGCCAGCATTATTAGGGACACTGACTTCAACTAGGGTTGCTACTTTTCCACCTTTGTCCAATATCACTATGTCAAGTTTAACAGTTCCGTTTTCTAGATATGTAGCTGAAGGAATTACATAGTCATAGTGGATGGTGTATAACTTATTTGTATTGTTCCCAGGACTTGCTGCTATACTGGATATTCAACCTTTTACAGATTGTCCAGTTTAATATTTACACACTCCATTGTGTCGCATTTTATAGTAGCCGTCCTCTAGCAGAACATTACAACTGGATGTCAGGTGGCTCACATTCTCTACTTCTGTATGGCAGAACTTGCACTTGTTGTTGCTGAGACCACTCATTTATTAAAAGCATTGGTCATCATACTTTAATCTTGGGCAGCTATAATCATTCTCTCCTGATCATAGTGGAGTGATTATTTTTTCAGCCAGTCTACAGAGCCTTCCTTGTCTATATATTCCTGAAATAGTTCAGCCAGAAAATATTTGGCGCGTTGTTGGTTGGCCCATTCTTTCAGTTTTCTGCAATGGAAGGTCTTGGTGTATTTCTGACGGCTCTTCCTGGCTATTTCCATGTTGGGCTTGTTTTCTGTTTCTTCCTCATCTATAAGACAGTCTTGTTCAAAATCTTTGACCATTTTTGTGCCCCTATCATATCTGTCTGGTTATTTATCAAATAAAACTACTTTTAGCTTATTAGATTACCGAGCTTCAACTTTTTATTTTATTTTTATTCCTACCAAACAAGGGATATTTCCACTGAGACTTAAGGCCATATCTAAGGGGCCATCCTAAGCGGGGAGTTGTTCACATTACATTTTAATTTCTGCATGTTCGTACAGTCGGGGAAACAGTGAACAGGAGGGAACTCCAAAGGTAGGCGGCCCGAAGAAAGAAACCATACAGTATAAAGTTTTCCGACTTGGAAACCTCTACAAGGAAGGGGTAGTATTTTGCTTCTGGTCGGGGGTATTACGTTCAGAAGGTACAAGTATAGTAAGTTCGTCGGAGAATATTGCGTGTAAGCACTTGTAAAACAAGCACAGGGTGCAACAGGCGCAGATTGTTCTAAAGAGGGGACCCTATTTATCCGATTTCTTTTTAGCATCTGATGCTAATGAGATATAAACCAGAGTTACATTACACAATTTAAATAGATTCTCATAATCTGAGAAAATGTTGATCATTGTATGATTATGTAACAAGATAAGTCAGGGATCGGATTGTTTAAAACAAAACACGAACGAAGTTTCAACCGGAAATTATGAAAAAAGAAAAATAACATGCTGATGGATTATTGTAAACGCAGTGGATTGGAGAATTTGTAAAACTCATTATTTTACGTGGAGATTCTTTTTGCATGATGTCAGTCAACGGATAATAGTCAATGATAAAACTGGTAATCAAATAGTCTGCAAAGCGGGTCAAGTAATCATTTTACTTTTATATTCAAGGAAGATTGTAATTTTTTACCACCAATCCCGTTACACCGAGGATGTTTAACTTCATAAAAGTAAAATGGTTTCCAAGTGTACAACTTAATTCACGTAATCTCTATTTCTACACAGTCCTTATCCTATCAGCAGTAGTTCTCTTATAATTGGCCATTTCTTTACGTTATTCGTATTTTCTGAGTTAGGGTATTCCTTAACATTAATTTGTAATATTGGACGAGCTAGTTTTTCAGAGATTTTGAGGATTGCTAGAAAATGCAACAAGTATTTCTTTGAATATGCAACATGTTGCAACGCAATTTGGTCAGTTGTCATTCAAAAAGAATTTCTTTGCAGTGAAAACAATTCTCAAAATAGCAAATGAAATCAATGTAAGAACTAGAAAAATTCTTATGTCAGCCAATATCCTATATCTATATACAGCCACAATTTAACCATTCTATTGTGTATTGTTGCCACATCTGAGCTGGTTCACAAAACACTAGCCTTTGACAGAGTGCAAAAAAGAATTGCTACCGCTACCACTTCCGACACACTGTACATCGTCAGAGATTGAAACTAAACCGACCTTTGAGAAAAACGCCAAATATTGGTTGTGCAACTTATCAGATGAATCTAATTGTTACCAGAAAAAAAACTTACCTACTTCCCACCTTGAAACCACGTTTATCCGGCAATACCCCGGTTGGTTATAATATATATATATATATATATATATATATATATATATATATATATATATATATATATATATATATTTTTTGATTTTATTCCATTAGTTGCGACAAAAACAAGTTTTGTTTCATTGGTGCAAAAAGCGACCAATTCATCGGGCGGGCGAAGGAATTCCTTCGCCCGCCCGATGAATTGGTCGCTTTTTGCACCAATGAAACAAAACTTGTTTTTGTCGCAACTAATGGAATAAAATCAAAAAAATATATATTTTGCTCTGAATTTTCATTGAGCACTCTCATAAACCCGGTTTCAACTTCCTTCGGATTCATACCACCTGGATATTTGTAACAAGTTAATTATATATATATATATATATATATATATAAACGAAGATATTGGTTTTCGAAGTCCGAATTTACAAAAGATAAGTAATTTTGGAATTGTTTTCATTCACAGAGACTGTGTTCATTCCCACCAAAACCTTATCACTTTTCATGCCAACGCCTTAGCACTTGTTTTGTTCTACAGAATCTTGTTTTCCCAAAACACTGTTTGTTTCATGCTAACGTTTAAACGCTGTTCTAAAAAAAACTTATTTTCTCAAGCCAAAACATTATCCTTTGCTTGCCATTGTCTTGTTTATTTTCTGTAGTTTTGATTGTGTCTGTTTTATTTATATTGATAAATTGTATATTTGTATACAATTTTCTGTGTCACTGTTGTTTTTTCAGCATGTTGTGTTTATTGATATCTTGTTCGGGGAAAATAGCCATTTCTTTTACCTTTTTTATTTCTATTTGAATACGGAAAATTATTGTTCATACCTGGCGATAATGCGTTTTCTTGTGTGATACGTCATAACCGGTCCATAACAATTAAATCCTTGAAATAGGACAAAGCCCATGATTAGATGTCAGGCAATTCATGAGGAAACCCCTATTAATTAGAGGCGTAGCGGAACTTATGGCAGATAACGATGTGTTCGACGAGGTTGTGTTACAGATTTTGGCAAGAGAATTTCCCAAACTGTCTCAGACACAGGCTGAACTTGAGAAAGCCAAAATTGAGCAGATTTAACGAAGGTCCGGATGGAAAAGGAGACGGAAAAGGCTAAGATAGAACTGAAAAAAAAATAGAATAGAGAAGAATATAAATTTAGAATTGGAAATGATGCGATTCAAACTAGAAACTAGATTTCGAGAACTAGATTTCAGACAAACATCCCAGGATAGTTGAAAGGATGGTTTCGACCTGGCGAAACAAGTTCACCCTGTTCCACCCTTCTGTAAAACAGATGTTGAGAGGTATTTTCAACATTATGAAAAGATTGTCTTAAAGTGGCCTAAGAATTCATAGCCAGTGCCTTTATAAACTGAGTTAAAAAGCAAGGCACAAATGTCAAATGCAGCATTATCAATTACTGATTGTGCAGACTACAACGTCGTCAAAGCAACTGTCCTACGGAGTTAGTAGCTGGTCACAAAAGCCTCTAGGCAGAGATTCCGATATTATAAAAAGGAAGATCGACAGACGTCTGTTGATTTCCGTAGAAAAAAGATGTATACTTAAATAGACGGTGTTCTTCAAGGGTGTAGATGTTGACTATGAAATCTTCCAGCAAATGATACCGATGAAAGACTTCAAACATTGTATCCACAGCGACTTAAAAGTTTTTATTGATGAAAATTAATGGATATGGCATTGCCGATTAATATGCGTTAACGCACAAGTGAGACAGAGACAACATCGAAGACCAATTCAAGAGTTGAAGCTGCGCAGTCCCCAAAACGGTACCGAGCACTGGCCCGAACTATGACTGACATTGTTCGGTTAATTAAGTCCAACCAACACATGAGGGTAGAGCCAATATTCAAAGAAATCTCCCACCACCATTACTTAGACCGGCGGATAAAAACTCTTGATGTGTCTCTATTGCGGCAAAATAGAACACCTCAAATAAAATGGTTGGGCTAAAAGAAAATGAGTCCAAAAGCGCATCCCCCGAGAACCCTCGAGGAGTTGCTATATCATTCATAAAGGTGACAAATAGAAGTACGAAGGACGCCTACAAACCATTTATGTCAGATGGGTTCGTATCTCACGTGGGATATCCGAGGAATACAAGGCCTGTCAAATTTCTGAGAGACACTAGTGCATCTTGGTCATTTAAATACCAGTTTATAGATTCAAAAAGTTTAAATATTATTTAACGAATTTCATAAATTTAGATAAATTTGATATTATAAATATGACATTAAAAATGTAATAATATTAAGGAATTTAAATCATCTTTTCGTATTAATAATCAAAATCATCAAAAATATTTGATCGGATGCAAAATTCGAACTACTATTTTTATACTGGATGTTATTCTCATAATGTTTCGGCTAACCTTTTTCAGGTGCATCTTGTCGAACTCGGGAATCTTGATGTGGAACTCGAAACTCTTCATGTCGAACTCGGGAATCTATACGGAATTTTGAACTGAGCCCTCTTTTTTATCAACGGGGTAGATTGTTCTCGTTTCGTTAGTCATGATCGGATGAATATCTTAAGTAAATTTTAATTCTATCCTTAGTCACCATCGCCTGTACCTGTTCGATACTACACCCCATCTTTCATGTCCTCGTTTAGTGAATGAAAAATCCTTCCAGACTAAGGCAATTTAAATTTTCGTCGCAATCATGAGTGCCCCTGTTTTGGCGAGCTGGATTTTTCCAACATTAAAAACCAACCTTATGTATAACTCTGTCCTTCAACTTCCAACTGATTGTAACTTAACATCTTTATCCGTTGCGCCATGTGTCCAATAATCCAAATATTACAAATTATCAATCCTCATCTAAAACAATTCCGAAACAAAATTAAATATTTACGAAAATATACCTCATTATATTGGAGAGCTGCTGTTTGTCTGTAAACCACTTATTACGTCATATTCCTATTATCATTTCTCATTTAAAAGATCCAATATTAAGAATTATACTGTTGAGTTTATCTATATTGCACTAATAAAATCCAGGGATGTGCGAGAGCGCTCTATCCCTTAATAGACTTCACAAATGGCCTATGCTGGAAATCTCATTTCTTTGATCAATCATAACTCAAAAACAAATAAACCAAATTAGTTAAAACTTTGCACAACATTTTTATTTGATAGGTTCTATAAGTGTGTAGGATTTCAGCATCATTAGTCAAGGCAACCCAGAGATCCAGAAAGTTCAATCATAAAATCATGTTATTCGTGTGTACGTACGTACGTACGTACGTATGTATCACCCTGTATCTCATCAACTATTTGATAGATTCAGCTAATTTTTGGCAGAGATAGAGGTTTTAGGGCCTAGCTGATGGCATTTTAATTTCAGTTTACCATATACCTTAGTTTTCCAGAAAATTCCAAAAAACCTAATGAGAAGGCATTGTATTGAGGCATAGCCTTTACAAAAGTAGTGACATTCCATGAAAAATGCCAGTATACTGAAATCATATGCCCTTAATAGGGTTAAGATGAAAATTCATATATACACTAAATGTACAAAAGCAAGGAAATTCCCAATTTTTTACACTTTTATTGTCATTAAGGGTATGACTACATATCAACCAAACCATTTCATTATAACATCACTACAGCATAACTCTCTATGCATGAGTGGATGAAGTGTGTGAGGTGCGCTGAAGAAAAATTCCTACCAGTAAAATACATAGCCCTGTTGTGCTCGCATATCCCTAATGACAATAAAAGTGTAAAACTTTGGAAATTTCCTTGCTTTTGTACATTTAGTGTATATGAATTTTCATCTTAACCCTATTAAGGGCATATAATTTCAGTATACTGGCATTTATCATGGAATTCATATATACTTTAAACATATGATCTATTCTCTTACCTATAGCCTCCTTCTCACAGAAAAGACTTGCTAGCTTCTCTCTAGATAGACATCGTTATGTTCATGGTAGGTGTTCGACCGAGCTCCAATCTCTGGTTCACCTTTGTAAAACATTGACAGCAAGAACTCGTCTAGCTACAACTACGGACTCTCCTGTTTCTGTCTGTCTCTCTCCCCCCTCGCTCTCTCTTTGTACCTAAAACCAAACGGAACTTCCACGAATAAAGTTTCTTTTTCGCGAACATTACATTTGTGGAATAAAATACCACAGGGCCGCTTCTGAACTGACCACAACATAGTTGTCTTCAAGTCTAATGTGAACAAATACTCGTTGAGTCGTCCGCTTGGATAATCAAATTATGCCAATTTCACCCATTGTTTCCAATCCTCTCATGATGTTGTTCATCGTCCAACTGAGAATCTCTTTAATCCTTATCCTGATAAGCAGTGAGCCATTAGTAAAATAACGTACTAGTGTAGTAATATTTGGTCGTTTGATATGTATTTATATATTTCGTCACAAACAGGAGGTCGTTAATGACACGGAGCAGATACGCTAGTGAGGTGTTTCTCTTTTTTTCTAGATCGTACGACAGAGAGAGATAGAGGGAGAGTAAGAGAGAGAAAGAGAGTACGAGAGAGAGAGTAAGAGAGAGAGAGAGAGTAAGAGAGAGAGTAAGAAAGAGAGAGAGAGAGAGAGTTAAAAAGAGAGAGAGTAATAGAGAGAGGCAGAGTAAGAGAGAGAGAGAGTAAGAGAGAGGGAGAGAGTAAGAGAGAGGGAGAGAATAAGAGAGAGAGAGTAAGAGAGAGAGAGAGTAAGAGAGAGAGTAAGAGAGAGAGAGTAAGAAAGAGAGAGAGAGAGTAAGAAAGAGAAAGAGAGAGAGTAAGAGAGAGAGACAGAGTAAGAGAAAGAGAGAGTAAGAGAGAGAGAGTAAGAGAGAGCGTAAGAGAGAAAGAGTAAGAGAGAGAGAGAGAGTAAGAGAGAGAGAAAGTAAGAGAGAGAGAGAGGGAGAGAGAAAGAGAGAGAGAGAGAGAGAGAGAGAGAGAGAGGGGGGTTGTGCTGTTTGACAGTTGCTTCCATTCTCTTATGAGGATTGATTGGGGGTAATTTGTCTGGAAAATAGAAATCAAAACCTTGAAAGCATTGTTAAACCTCAACAGATTTTGTGCTGTCTTCTTTAATAACTTTTACAACCGCTGTTATTAAACAAAAAAGAAAAAGAAAAAGACGACGACAACAGCAAGAAAAACAAACCAGCAAGGATCAAGCTGTCTACGTGATAAACCGCCGTCCAGATAATCTGATGGGATAAAATAATTGGTTCCCGTGGTGCTACATTTGTAACTGGAAGCTGGCTTGGGATCAATGGCTTAATGCGAACAACGCTGAATATTCAAAACTATTGATTTATTTAATTCTGCAAACTTCCTCTTTATAATGGTCTTCATGTTATTTCATCTTCTAAGGAGAAGGTTCATCTATTTGATCGTCTTTTTGCAGACATTTCTTCTCTTAATGATTCTGGTGCTTTTCTTTCTGATTTTCGTTTTAAAAACTGATCAGTCTCTTAATGCTGTCTTATCACTTCGAAGAGGGTTGCTAGGGTTCTTTCTGATCTTGACCAGTCTAAGGCTGCCGATCATGATTCAATTCCTGTTGTCGTTCTCAAACGTTGTGCTCCTGAACTTTCTTCTGTCCTCTCGAGATTATTCAATCTCTGTTTGTCTCAGTCCTGCTCCATTCTTGTTGGAAGGAGTCCTCTGTTGTCCCTATCTTTAAAAATGCTGGTGATCAATCTGATCCAACTAAGTATCGTCCTGTTAGTCTCCTCTCTTTTATTAGCAACGATTTTGAAAGGTTGGTCAACGGCAAGTTTGTTCATGTCTGGGCCTCTTTAGTGATCTTCAGTATGGCTTTCGTGGTTTTCGTTAAAATTGATGTTTTAACTGTTGTAACTGAGCGTATCTGTTTGATTATGGATAATTCAGGAGAGGGTAGAGCCATTGCGCTTGACATTTCGAAGGCGCTCAACAGAGTATGGCATTCTGGTCTCCTACACAAACTTCAGGGTTATGGTATTAGTGGTGAGGTTTTTGACATTATTAGGTCTTTTCTTTCTGATCGAAGCTTGCGAGTAACTCTGGAGTGTGTCTCCTCATTCTCTTTTTCTATCAATGCAGGTGTTTCACTTGTGCTCTATTCTAGACTCAACACTGTTTCATCTCTATATAAATGATCTTCCTGAGAATATTATTCATAAGATTAACATCTATGATACCACTCTCTTTTCTGGTGTTTCTTTTTGCCCATCTCCCTAGGATCAGCTGATCTAGAAGCTGACCTGGGGTCGGTTGTGGATTGGGGGTACGAAATAGCTTGTTTCTTTTAATCATGTTAAGACTCAGCTCGTGTCTTTCAATTGTAGGCGTGCCCCTTTTCTTCTTGAGATTCTCATGAATGACTCTGCTCTTGAGGAGAAATCGACTCTAAAACTTCTTGGTCTTTCTATCTCATCAAATCTTTCTTGGAGTTCATACATTAGATCCATTGCTCTTCATGCTTCTCGTAAAGTCAGTTCTCTCTATCTCTCAAACACTTTCTCACACCAGAGGTTATTCTCTATCTTTACAAACTACTACATTCTTAATAAAGTGCAGAAACGTATCTGTAATTTGATTGGCCAATATACATCTGTCTTTGCGATAATCATTTCTGCTTTTCGAGTGGTCATGAGTAAAATAACACGGCCAACCGAATGCTTGCGTTGCCTTTCACCAACTGACGACTATTAAAAAAAATGCTTTTCTGTGCTGACGCGTGATCCTGCTCGACAAATCAGCGCCTTCTGTACATCTCAGTTTCTTATTCATTATGCAACGTCATAACTCTTGTGTGTATATGTATGTGTGTGTATGTATGTGTGTGTAAACTGTTGCAATAAAATACATCTTAAAATTAAACGCCGAAAATCACATAAAAAAGGTTAAAATAAAGAAAACAACACGAATAGCTTTCGGAATCTTATAATGTTTTTCTTCATCAAAATATACTTTAATTACATTTATTAGGAAAATGAATAATACAAAGAACAGAGGCAAGGGGAGATAATCGAGTAAGAATGAGCAGAAAAGCGGTACGTAAAAACAAAACAAAAACAAAATGGATGAAAAAGGACAAGAAAAATGGGATTGTGTGACATACTTGTAAGAGCATTTACATTGATTGGGACGATAATAATAATAATAATAATAATAATAATAATAATAATAATAATAATAATAATAATAATAATAATAATAATAATAATAATAATAATAATAATAATAATAATAATAATAAAACAAAACAGGATCGTGTATCTATCCATCATTCCTATCAAAGAAGTAAAAAAAACAAAAACATATCATTTTACACCGGTTACATGAAGTAAAAAAAGATCTCCATTTTCTTTAACTGCACTTAAATGAAAGTTAATATTATTGTTTTACCAAAAAGGATTATCTTTTTTTGGATTTGGATTTTAGGGATACGGAATTAATTAAGTGCTTCTATATGAGAGATCCCATATTTACCTGAATGCTTTCAATTGCGATTTACGGAACAAATTAGAAATGGGAGGTAGCAGTTTACGATTTGAAAGCTATGAAAAATGTAAAAAGGCATACACCACTAAAGCATGATAAGTAGGTTAGGCTTAGGCTTAGGGTTAGGTTAAGGTTAAGGTTAAAAATTATTTTCGACTCCTTCCAATAATAAATAACGTTAAAAACTGTTACCCCCTAAAAAATAATGGAAAAGAAATAAAGTTGATTCACTTACTGATTTGAGAAAATTATTAAACACATTCTCACCGAGAGAAGGTAAATGCACCCTAACCTGGAGTCAGGATAAAAATGAAAAAGTTGTTTCTTTAATGCAAGTATTAATTGACTGTTCGACGACGGCTCAGCCATCTTCGGTCTGTTCTATAAAGCGCAAATATTCAAGCAGATATGGGTCCCCTCCTATAGAAGTACCATTATTAATTTATATAGTCCGAAAACAAAGGCAATGAAAATAACGATTACTTTGAATAACATTTTGTAATAATCATTTTACATTAAATTTACATTACAAACTGAACACCTTCATTAAAAAAAGAATCTAAAATATGGTACTTAGATAGTAAAAAGGTTGAATGTTTTATATACTATTACATCAAGTTTATCAACGCGTGGGTAGAGTAACTAAATTTATTCTTGACACACGTGGAGGTTGCTAAGAATCAACGGATATTTGTTGACAATACCGCATATGTCGGAAAGAAAAGACGGTTAAAAAGCTGTGGGGAAAAATATATTTCATTTATCAATAGATTTAATTTGATCATATTATTTTAATAAACATATCGCCATTTTTCTGGTGTGATTTGCTTATTTTATTTGTGCAAAACAATCAATTAAATAAATTATTAATAAAATTATAATTAACTGTGAAAACGTATTTGAAATAATATAATCTTTACTTTACATTCATTTTCTGTAAGTGCAGATGGGGAAAGTTTTTAAAAAATCGACATTTTTCATTTATGTCCTTAATATATACATATGTTGGAAGCAGCAGGAGCAGCGAATGTTATTTTACGTATCAACTCCATATTTGACAAAAGATAAAATCAACAATGTCTTTCAACCAATCACATCACAATAAATATTCACTTCCGAATATTCGCGCGTAATATAAAAACCCAAACATAACGTATTTCTTTCTCTTTCCGATATTTTTCTTTTAAACCTGACGCACGCAAGAAAGTACTTCAAACTAACCTAGACTCTGGGCCGAGGGCAAAGTGTGAGAAGCAATAAGAGGCACTCGTGAACTACTGTACGCACAACGACAGCATATACACACTCACCGAACTCACGTACACACAAGTTCATACACACACTATCTCACTGATCGCACAGACAACTACTTATACACACTGTCACAAGCAAATGCATATGTTGTCAGTCGAAATGAACATATATATGCAATTTCTCCTCACATACAAAACAACTTTTAACCTACGTTTGTTCTTGGGACACTCTGAACTCTCGTTCATTAAAAGCATTTTACATTTAGTTATCTTTGTACGTTGTCAATAGAAATGAATTATTTTTGCATGGATAGACTTTGTCATTTTTTTAATGTTCCCTGTCCAGTCACACACACACACACACACACACACACACACACACACACACACACACACACACACACACACACACACACACACACACACACACACACACACACACACATATATATATACCGGTAAATACCGGCCGACTATCGCCAAGAGAAAATCAGCATTATATATATATATATATATATATATATATATATATATATATATATATATATATATATATATGTTACTTTTATTTTGTCGAATTGTGTCTACCAAAAAAATATATCAACATTAAAATAATTTGTAAAATTGTAACGATTCAACTCTCTCTCTCTCTCTCTCTCTCTCTCTCTCTCTCTCTCTGTATATATATATATATATATATATATATATATATATATATATATATATATATATATATATAAGGTTTTTGGGAGAGAACTTCAGCAGAGTGCTTAATTATAAGGGCAAATAAAACATAAAAGCGTAATATTCATTTACATATGTATTACAGAAGATCAGAACAACATCAGTACCGTCGGTTTCGAATTCAAACAAAGGGGACCTAAACAGAGGCTGAAGAGAGTCCGGTAAAAGAAACCAATTATAGGTCCTCTTTATATTGGATTTGAAACCGACGGTACTGATATTGTTCTGATCTTCTGTAATATATATATATATATATATATATATATATATATATATATATATATATATATATATATGTGTGTGTGTGTGTTTAGAAGTACGAAATTTATCAATACTCTTAAAAAAAGACGAAACATTCTCGAGGGATCTTTCAACTATCATATTGCAGGAGAAAAATCGATAGTTTAAATGAAAATCGATAGTTTAAATGAAAATCGATAGTTTAAATGAATAAGAAACTTTACTTTCGCTTATATTGTTTCTTATTCATTCAAACTATCGATGTTTGTCCTGGCGAGATGATAGTTGAAAGAGCCCTCAAGAGTTTTCCATCTATTTTGTTCCAGAGTATATATACATATATTTGGGTCAGTTGACCCCCAAAGAATGAATAATTTAAAAAAATAAATTTTAGATATTATTCATGACCCCCAAAGAATGAATAATTTAAAAAAAATAAATTTTAGATATTATTCATTCCGGACAATACTGATCAAGAATATTCCAACTTTGTGGGTCTTTGTTCAGTAGTTTTTGTTTTACTTTTAGCTGCCCCCCCCCCCACACACAGACACCGACCCTTTATATATTAGATTGAGAGAGAAAAGGCAGAGAGAGACTCTTTGAATCGCTTACGCGGTTTGTGCTGTGAGCGAGTATTCCGAATTATTTACCCATAAATCACCTGCTTGGGCAGTCTGTCATCAGTAAGACGAACAAGATGACCAGCCCAACAAAGTCTGTGTTATCTTATACGAGATTCAATGGTTGTTTTAATTGATTGAATGTTATATATATATATATATATATATATATATATATATATATATATATATATATATATATATATATATATATATTGTTGAATATAAGAGACAACTGATGTCTAGATATCCTTTGGTAGATCCTTTCAATAGTCCGAATTAGGATCTTAGTTTCGGAGGGGAATTGGCTGATGAATTTGCCATGATTTGCATTTGTCTCCTAAGTACTTTCGGACCAATCTGGGCCCATCTTCGGGGGAATGAGGTTAATCAGGTCTAGATGGACCCAGATGGGTCCGAAAGTACTTGGGAGACAAATGAAGATTATGGCAAATTCATCAGCCAATTCCCCTCCGAAACTAAGATCCTAATTCGGACTATTTAAAGGATCTACCAAAAGATATCTAGACATGAGTTGTCTCTTATATTCAACAATACTTGCTTGCAAGAGAAGATGCTGCATATATATATATATATATATATATATATATATATATATATATATATATATATAGTTTACAATAATAATATTTGTCTAGTTAATTCCAGCCTATATCAGAGTGATGTTAGAAAACAACCGCACCGTATTGCCAAATTCAAACTCTATTATAGGCCAACACTTACGGGACAACAATAATTTGTACAGGCCTTCGGTAAATATTTTTAAAAACTCTTCAAGATTGTCCGATCCGATTATTAGTTTTGAGGTGATCTGCATAATCCGGTCTTAGACAAACAGCTATAATTTGTGTTCCTGTTGCCGGTGTTCAACTAACTTATATCTTTTCGAGAAGAACATTTTGACGTAGCTTGAAAATGTCATTTTTTTTCCAAATTATTTTTGACGCTGTTTCTTTGAAATGTTGTCAGGTGAAAATGGTTAAGAAATAAATTGTTTTGTTTTTCAATTTTTTAATTTGGAAACATATGTTTTATTTAAAACTATGTAGATATTGTTTAAACAATATATACATAGTTTACAATATGACGTATCCGTATATTACGGCAAATGACACTTTTTTTCTAATTTTCAGTGTTATATACCTTTTAAAAGCGCAAAATTGCCTGGAAATGTATCCGTTATTATATGTTAAGTTGTTGTATATTCAGAATAATGAAATAATTATGGAAAGTAATTGAATGCAAGTCATCTTCTAGTATGAGTACAAACTCGACAATACTCCAGTAAGACAGATCGCAACACCAACAAGATGTTCGGCTAGGGAACCATCAACGAACTCACACTGAAACGCTTGTTTTAAAAAAATCATCCTGGAGATAAATTTGAAGATGAAAATAGTCGTGGTTGTTAATCTGTAGTCAACAACGATAAACTGAAGGAATTAGTCGTGGCAGATTGACACGCAGCGGCTTGATGACTTGCTGTAAATGTAGGCGTACGCCATCCGTCATCCTGGACCACCTCAAACAGCTTGGAGATTTAAAGAAGTTCGACGAAACACGTACGGCCAAAAGTACATTCTGTCGTATTTTTCACGTGAGATGAACAGTGGCTCCTATATAATAATCGGCGACGATGGTTGGATTAAGGTTGGAGCAGGAAATATTCCCCTCGGAGCGCTAAGAAAAAGTGATGGTTACTGTTTGGTGGTATAAATGAAGATTAATTCACAGATCCAACCGAATCCAGGTAAAACAATGACCGCAGAGAAGTATGAGCCGCAAGTCGACGAAAAGGCTACTGATTACCAATTCTCTAAGCCTCTTCACGTTATGGGGCCGAACATTGCGTTCGAGAATTTTTTTTAGTTCAGGACCGGAATTTTGTGCAATTAGAATACATACACTTGTTTCCGTGTGACTATCAGGTTTTTATTGTAATGGCTTTCATTTCGATCAATAAAGTTGAGTTTAACTTGATTTATAAGCATTAGAAGTGACCGTTGCAAAAAAAAAAGTCGGCATTATTTTTCTAGTCTCTGAGAGACAGCGTCTTCTATGTCCGACTATGTCAACATACTTCTGTAAGTAAGGGAGAAAAGCTTCCCAAAGATACGGTGGAAAAGTTTTTAAAGAGTTTGTCGAGTTCAAAGCGTTGGTGTTTGGTGTTTTATACAATGTAGACATATATTTGTTTTTATGTGACAAAAATGTGTTGCTTTTAATGTTTTTTTTCTTTCTTTTTAATACCGATCGAGAATTGGTATCTGCCTGTCGGAAGCCGAAACTATACTATTACTTCTAAATCTGAAACCGAAACTATACTATTACTATCTTTTAATGCTCAATTTTGTCTATCATTCTATTTCAGACTAATGTACTATCTTCCATACGCAATTCAGGAGGAGGGGATCTGTTCTGTTGTCGTGATACCCTCCTCCCAAGCATTACTTCCCCCATTAGGGGGTAGTTTAGCATCTGTTCTGTTGTTATGAAACCGTCCTCCTAGGCATGACCTCCCCCTTTGAAGAGTAATGTAGTATATCGTTCGTCATGATGCAATCCGCCCAAGCATTACCTCCTCCTTTGGGAGAGGAGAGCAGTGTAGTATATATTCATTCGCTATGATACCAAACTCACAGGCTAGCAAAAATATGCGACTAGAGGGAGCATATGTTTGCTAGTATTAATAATGTTCAGGTGAAGTTGATTTATAAGCATTTGAAGTTAGAAGTAAAAAACGACGACATTATTTTCTTACCAACCTGATATCTTTTCTTGTAATACTATATTTGTAAAGATGCCTGATTATTTTCGAAGATAATTGTAATAAGGTAATTTCGTGTTACTTCTCTTGTTGTAGATTATCTCAATTGAATAAGAACTCTCCAGTCTACGATTATCTCTCTTGAAGATGGCCATAAATAGTTATATAGATTGAAGAGTTATTATTCAACGAAAACCATCTTAGTCTAGAGTTCCGTTTACTCCAGTCTATAGATTACTACGGATATTTAACGATAAACTGGAGAGTTCTTATTCAAGGGAGATAATCATACACTAAAGGATTCTTGTTCAAGGGAAATAATCCTAATTTGAATATTCGAGACAAATTATCTTAGAACGGATAGTTCTTATTCGACGGATATAATCTCCAGCAAGAGAGGTAAGATAACATTGCCTTATTACACTCGTAACTATTTATTTTCTCGGTGCTAAAAGCTATCAGTTGAAATGATTTAGTTATCTTTTTATTTTACGACTTTATGCTATTTGTTATTTTACAACACGATGCGATTTTGTGACAGAAGTTTATGAACATATCTTTTTTTTTAACTTCGCATTCTGCTCACTTTTGTACAGCACAACGGTGACACCGGCGACTTCCGTAAGCAGCAGGCGATCTTTTGTAAGTAGTTTCCATTTGCACAACAGCTGTATACTCTCATCCACAGTCCACTTGTCCTTCTGCCACTCTTCTCTCTGTTGCTATCTGGTAATTCTTCACGACTCCGAAGCCTTGTCCCCGGGGGACAGCATTTTCTCTGCGTGTTGCCGTCAGCGTTAAGCCATTCTTCAGCTGACTCTGCCCCTCGTGTCTCGGTGTCAGAATCGACAGGCCACCCCGTTCTAGGACGTGCGTATTCCGGGTTTGGAACCGCGTCGTCACGTTCAGACTGTAACACTGGTCTGGCGTTTGCATTTTGAAACTGCCCTCTCGTTCGCTGAGATTCAGATTCTGAAGGCCATGGAGTTTCAAGAGTCGCTTTATCTGAATCTTCCTCTATTTGTGAGACCGTCTTCGCTCGCGGAATCCGGGATTCAGAATCCATACTAGATAAAGAGTCTACTCTTAACCGCGAAGATTCCGACTCTGTCTGCCTTTCTTCCTCTCGTCGTCGCACGTCGAAACCTGCGTCTCTGTCCACCAGTGGCTCTCTCTCTATACCACGTCTTGGTGATGTTTCTTTAGTCCCACAACACTGCCTTTGCGAATATACCCGGCCATTATAACGTTTCGTATTGCAACAATAACGCAAGAAAAGATTTCCTAACTGTTCCCGTGTTAAACAACAGGCACCCGTCGTGTTTTCCTCCTTAGCAGTAGATTGAGGAGGTTCAACTTTAGAAGGACATGGCCGTCTTTCAGCTCTCCTCTGACCATTCGGTCCGATTTTATAGACAATGCATATTTTATAGCCATTCGAATCTTCGTCCGGCACAACTCTCTTTTCACTATCGGCCATACTCGAAGCGATAGCACGGTAAGCTGATTGACCGTTCATCTCCGATGACATTCTCTCTTGCTGGTGCGGTTGGTCTTGGACGACCTCGTGTCGGACATTTTCGGACGGTGTGGCACTCTTTGAAACGCGGGGTGGTTGGTAGAAGCCACCGATATCTGCCTCGAAGCTGACTCGCAGGCCCGTTTTGTCAATGCCATCGAGAACCCCGTTACATGTCTGGTTGTGACCGCGAGGGTAGAATGTTGGACAGCAAACGAAGCAGGAGCGCTTTAGTTGGACTTTGGAACACATTTTCACCTCGGTACCGTTTGGTTTTAACCTACACAAAACAAGACAGAGAACAAAGATGTTACAATGGTAAATAAAATAAGATAATTTCGATTTTGTTCATTTATTATAATTATTGGGATAAACATTTGTGTTTTGTTGTTTAGAAAAGAATGTGCAAAGATAAAAACAGATATTGATAAAATCGATGAGCTGATGGTAAAAAACGCAGTAAACTTGATTTCAATAAGAGAGGACGTCCCGTGCTTTGACCCCCCCTCCAGTGTAGCGTCTGTTAAGAAACACGCTATACATAGAGATATGGATGTAAGATAAGCAATACAAGTTAAATAACTAGACAATCAACTGTTGGACGATACCAAGTAAAACCAGATTTCCAGTCTTTTTTCATACGAACAATCTTGACGAATTACACGCTAATCCACTCAACTAAGATAATGGCTACATGAAACATAATGATAGGAAGCCACATGAGATAAGTAGTTTACACAAAAATTAACTTTAAATCAAAATTTCCACTTCAAAGTTCCTCGCGTTGAAAACAGCAGTTTAAAAATTATTTGGAAAATAATAAGTCCAGTTTAATTAAAAGAAAAGCCAAACAAACTAATGATTCATTATCTGTATAATTGTACCAATATTTAACGTGAGATAAGTAGGTTATGCAAAATATAGGTTAGCGATTTTCATGTAATTAGGTAAGATTTTGTTGCATCCGAAATTCAAGGCAAGGTTAGTTTTGACAGGTTATGATGTTTTGTTGTTTAGAAAGGAATGTGTAAGGATAAAAACAGATATTGATAAATACGGTGAGCTGATCTGAAATAGACGGAGAGTAAACTTGATTTCAAGAAGCGAGTTCGTCCTATTCTTTGCTCCTCCATTGAAGCATCCATTAAACAACGTAAACTCCTCTTGTTCGAGTCTCCATTGTGTTCTAACCTTTGGATAAATATATTTATGATCACCTATGGGAAAACTGTCCTAGATATGACACAACACAGCATCCTGTGATATGGAGTAAATTTGTGTGCTTTCAGAAGTGTGGAGTCATTAGTTTGTTTTCATTACTCCCAGGTCCATTCTGAGTACCTGTAGTACCTGTCAGGGTCTAATCTATTACTTAACTAGAATCTGACTTATGCATAACATAAAACTGAATCCAGTGCTGTGGCCCCAATTTGCGAACTTTCGGAAGTGTGAAGTTACCCCTTTGTATATATTGCTTCTCGGCTCATTCTTACTCCGGAGTGTTAGTGCGTCTAAGAATCTCATCTATAGTTTAAATAGAATCCCTCCTGGTATGACATGAAAAGTTGAAGCATGAAATAGTTTACCAAAATAACTGGAGTCGGTATTAAATAAAACAAAACAAAACAAAAAGCAGAAAACATGAAGAATGTCCAAAATATTAAAACTACGTACGTTTTTCTTTTCCCAGTTCGAACGCAAACACCATTCTTTTCTTCGGTACAGACTTGAACTTCGACTGTTTTGTATTTTGGCTGAAGACATTCCATTGTTTTCCGACTTTGCCTACAAAAAAGAATAAAGGTTATTAGCATTTTATGTTTTACTTTAGTGCAACACTTTTATAGAAAAGACACATTGTTCTTTATTTTCGTTTTGATAAATATTAAGGTGGATACGTTCGCTGGTAGATGTATTAGCTAGTACATGTTAGCGATTAGGACGCATGTGCTATAGATGGAAAGGTCAGCAAGGGGCAAAGGGTTGACCCTGCTGTATCGTGAGAATAGTTGTAAGCGAAACCTAACTCCCAGTTTTGGTGGAAGCGACAACGAAACAGCACATATTAATTATGCTCTAACAAAACTATGATATAATTAAACAATGCGCTTAACGTATAATTAACTCTCTTTTTCCCTCTCAACCCCTTTGAACTTTCAGACTTGGCGATAATTTTGCGGCCGATGTGATACGCCAGCGATCGAAATTGATTGTAACTTAATCGTCGGCGTGCGGTTGACTAAATGTTTAACCTTCTCAGATCGTGCTGTTCGAATTAATGTACAAATGCACGATACCACTCTTTTGTTTCAGCTTTAAAAACAAGCGAGAAATGAAAAAAGTACATAAATATATTCGGTCGGAAAGATAGCAACAAATGGACAGATACACGCATGAATCTATGGTTTTAATTTGATCAATTTTTAATGAGCAAAAATTATTGTTTTACAAACGCGTCACCTCTTATCAAGGCCAAATGGACACTTGAGGATAAGTGTTAATTTAGTTTGACAGGTGGACAGTCAAATATCGCGGGGATTAGCAACGATGGTTGTGAACTGCTCAGAATTTAGTATTTAAGAGGACGGCTCAGCAAGAATTTGTTTACATTGGACTTCAAGACGGCAATGTTGTAGTCAGTCGGGAAACAGTCCCGTGGTACTGTGTTCGACAGATAGGATGTTATTTTTAGGAAATAAACTTTGTTCATGGAAGTTGCGTTTAGTTTTAGGCAGAGTGTGTGAGAGAGAGAGAGAGAGAGAGAGAGAGAGAGAGAGAGAAAGAAAGAGAAAGGGAAATTATTGACTCTGGTTGTAGCTAGACGAGTTTTTGTTGTGAATGTTTTACAGAGATGAGGCATAGATTGAATCTCAGTCGAGCAGCTGCCATGAAAATAACAATAGAGTAGAGAAAGATGTAGTAGGGAAGAGAAGAGGACATCGCCATTTCGAAGTCTGTTTGTACTCTGTCAAGGCAAGAAAGGTGCTCTGAGCAGCACCCCCCCCAGATGTGGCATCAGTATTCCATCTTATTACGTATGCGACAGCCCCATCACTATAGATACTACAGCCCCCGCTGCATGTAGACAAAGGTTTCGCGAACATTAAAGAAAGCAACTCTCTGTAACTTCTTCAGTAATAGATTTAAAATAACCATCTCTTGCAGTAAAAAACTAGACGTGATGAAAAACACAAATATAAGTCTCTGCATAATTCTAGTAACTCAAAGTAGTACTCACTGTGTACTCCATCTACAACACCGGCACTGCGACACAGATGGGCAGGCCCCTCGATGAGAAACGCCCGGTAACCCCTTGTCGCTGCTGGAGTCACCCTTGTCCAAGCTTGCATCAAATATTTGCCGTTTCGTTTCAGTGTCATCTGTAGAACCATATCTGGTATCAACCTCGGGTCGCCCTTGAGCTGGAAAACAGATTGCATATGATGTGAACATATGGATTCATATCCGCCAAAGTAAGGAGGAAGGAAGAAATTGAAAGCCCTTTCTTCAGGAGTAAGGTCTTATTTATTTTTTTTGTCGTCGACGTTTCGTTCATTCCGAGCTGTCTCAAGACAAAATTCACAAATTTTATTAAACGTAGGTGGATATGAACGGAAACAATTAAGGATTAATAAGAACAGACATGATTCTAAATTTCGTCATGAAGCAACTTGGAATGAGGGAAACGTGGACAAAAAAAAGCTACGAACAAGAGCGCGCTTCTGTAAAAAGAATTTTCACCTTCTTTCATATATATATATATATATATATATATATATATATATATATATATATATATATATATATATATATATATATATATATATATATATATATATAGGCTAAATCAATATAGATGGACACAGAATTTAAGATCACTTCAAAGAGAGAATATGATTAATCTAAAATAGATACGATTGGGTTGAGAAGGTAGTCCACTAAGAACTGTGTAAACGAGAGCAATTTGAACTTGCAAAAAAAATTGTACAGGCCAGTATAGGAAAAAAAAGACATCAAAGATATGGAAATATGCGACATGGAAATATAAACTAACAAATTAATCAAAGCAAAGTTAACTGGATATGATAATAGTCAACAAGATGGAAAAAAAAACTTTCATCCTCACATTCCATGAGCGATGTTTTTGACAAAGGGAGACTAATTGCTGTTTTCTTGGTTTGATGTTGTTTTGAGCTGGGTGGCATAGGAAGATTTTCAATCCTCTCATATTATTCAGCATCATTGAACTGTCACTCTATCCATCTTTAACTCTTATCCTCGAGTGTTTTTAGTCTTAATTAGTTGACACACCGGTTCCGGTTAGATCACCGAAGTTAAGCGACGTTGAGTCTGGCCAGTACAAGATAGGTAACTATTTAGAAATATGAGGCGCTGTATATCACCTTCCCCAAGCGGGATATACATGCTGACTGGGAACCGCATATGAATTTATATTGGCCGGGATCAAAGTGTAGTATCTGTTCCGACGAATACTGCACCCCATAGACTGGTATTGTCTTGGCCTTCGGGGCTTGATTTACGCCGGTCTATGGGTCTGTCCTGTGCAGTTCTAGGGGGTCGACCCTTCCAGGCTTTATCTTCTCACCCTTTGAGAGGGGGTTAGTTTATTGCTAATCGCCTGAGGCACCCCATACCGGGGAATGCCGACGGGGCTGCCCAGGCATTTTTTGTAGGCCAGAGTGCTCAACTTCTCAGGCGCTGGTTTATCAAATCCCACTTTCCCGACCTTGTGTCACATCTTACTGCTGTGGGAGAGAGGTAAATAACTTGTATTCGCTATAAAAAAATTCTACTTTCAGTGGAAAGCGGAATGTCGACGCTGGGGAATACAAAAAAAAAGTGGTATTACCGGTTATTCGAAGTGATGACTAAAAGTGATGAGTAAAAGAAAGAAAAACAATTCTTTCTGGCGCCATATTTTGAGCGATACACGATTCCAATGTCAACAATCAGGATGAATCGTGTGGGATTGGACAAACCAGCTGGCATCATCAAAAGAAACGGAAACTGACTGGAATCCGAACGTCCAAGGACAATAATGGGAACATTGTGAAGATCAGCTGGAAATGAAGTCCAAATGACGGAGGTTGATACCGAAATCTATTTTTGACGGTTAGTGGATCCGTTCGAGAGTCTGCGAATCTGGGGCGGTCTCAAAAAAAAAATGTTCAAAACAACGAAATTACTGGATGAATCAACAAAATTAGATTTTGTTTCGGAATTTTTGAGATGAGGATTGTTTTTATTTATCTTCTTCCCACAAGGTAAGATGTGACACAAGGTCGGGAAAGTGGGATTTGAAAAACCAGCGCTCGAGAATTTGAGCACTCTGGCCATTAAAAATTGTCTGGGCAGCCCCGTCGGCATTCCCCGGTAGGGGCGCCTTAGGCAGTAAGCAATAAACTTACTCCTCCCCAAAGAGGGGAGGCAAATCCTGGGAGGGTGGACCGCCTAGAACTGCACAGAACAGACGACCGATAGACCGGCGTAAATCAAGACCCGAAGCCCATACAATACCGGTCTATGGGGTGCAGTATCCATCGGAACAGATACCAACCCCGGATATTTGTATTATTTGGATTGTGGACCCGTGTCGCAACGGATAAAATGCTAAGCAATAATCAGTTCTAAGTGACAGTCTTCTGTAGGTTGAAGGTTCAATCCCGAGTACAGACGACACTAAGAAAATCATTAAGAATTACGTCATTGCTAACGAAACGAGATCGGTCTATCCTCGTAGATTAAATAAAGGGTTCTAATCGAAATAAATAATACAAAACTAGATTTTAAACGTGATATTAAAAAAAATATCATTTAAAAAAAAATATTTATGCTATCTTCGCGAAATGAGACGAGGGGGAAGAGATGGCCAGAGCGTTAATTAATAAAAACATCAACATTAACCATATATAACATTGTATCAAATAACAATGTTTCATAATTAATTCGTACTTTAATATATTATACTTAATTAAGTTTTTAGTATTTCATTTTGTTTGATATTATTAATGTGCAATTTTATCATAACATGTTGCCCTAATTTATTTGCCCCCCAAGAGGGAAAAATTAGACACAAGGTCAGTTTTTATATTCTGTAGATATCCAGTTCCCCCAAAATGGGCACTCTGAATGGGACAAAAAATAAAAATTAACCAAGTCAAGAAGGACCTCTTCTCTTCCAACCGAGGACAAAACAGATACTACACTGTGATCCCGGCCTGAAGACCAAGTAAAGAATAGTGTTATATAGTCAAGTTGTCGTCAAGAAAGAACACATTTAACGTGGCTTTATAAAAGATTAGAAGGTGCCGGCAGCATGCTATCTCTTTGCAAAATTCGTCACTTGAAATACGTGAAACCAACATTTTAAATAATAAACATTTCATTCATAAGACGTTTTGTTGACAGGAGACAAAAACTTTCGCATTTATTCATGTAAGTATATAAACATTAACATATGTTCATATAAATAGATAAATAGAATGAAAAGTCACACTTGGAAGCGTTGATGAAATTGCAATAATAAGGAGAATATTTTGAAAAAATATTTTGAAAACCTTTTCAACGCATTTATTTATGTTTTTTTTTTAAATAAATTATTTATTTATCTTAAAAACTTGAGCACTTTCGGTGATATACACTCTTGTCAAAAGTATAAGCATATTGTTTTCCTCTTCTTTTTTCGTTTAATCCTTCTTGATTGAAACATATTTATCGCAGTCAAGTTGAAATTCGTCTTGATGTTATCGACGATTAATGTTGATATGCCGGTGTGTGTAGCAAGCGGTTACGCGAATAAGGTAGAATGAAAAGTCACACTTGGAAGCGTTGATGAAATGGCAATAATAATAGAATATTTTGAAAAAATATTTTGAAAAACTGGACAACGCATTTATTTATTTTATATATTTTAGATAAATATTAACATTTTAATAATTTTATACAAATTTACTTAATTTCTTTTTTAAACGTACAATTTAGAAACGAATAGCAGCTTGTTAAAAATCAAGTCAGTCAGTCTAACGAAAAGGCCGGGAAGGAATATTTAAATACAAATGCAAAGCGTTTTTCCACGGTATGAAAACTATTATTGAATTTAAAAACAATAAAAAAAGAAAATGTGACATCGCTAAGGAGAGAAAGAGAGAAGGATAATCGAGTGCTTAAGGATGTACACAATATCAGACAAGATTCTCAATTTGACTAAGAAAACGATTGGAACATGGAGACTTCAACTGACAGTTGAACAATAATACCTAACTGAAATAATAATAATAATACAGAGAGGCAGCTTCCAATGAGATTCTCTATCACTGCTACTGTTTATCATAGCCATGATGCCACTCAACCACATACTCAGAAAATGTGATGCCGGATACAAGTTTACTGTCACAAAAGAAAGAATACACCATCTCATGTATATGGACGATCGGAAGCTGTTTGCAAAATCAAAAAGAAACTAGAAATGTTGATAAACACAACCAGTACTTTCAGCCAGGGCATTTAAATGGAATTCAGAATGGAAAAGTGTGCACTATCAGAGATGAAAAGAGGAAAACTGGAGACAACAGAGGGTATGGAACTGCCCAACCAACATAGGCAAACATGATACCTATAAATATTTGGGAGTTTTGGAAGCACAACTGTGTGGGGAAGGCAATACACTAGGAACTATCCAAATGACTGCATTTTGAACACATATACAAATGGTACGGACACAAACTGGAGACAGTACTGGAAACGAAAATTATAAAATGCTCTTGAGACCTGTATGTACAAACAGATAACCTCATCCAAGCAAGGAGACTAGATGTCATAAAAGTTAGCAAGATGGAAAAGGTGCCAAATTGTAGAGTTTGCTGTCTCAGTAGTTTACAGCGTGAAGAATAAGGAGACAGAAAAACGAAGCAAATACACAGAACTTGCCAGAGAACTGAAAACGATATGAACATGAAAAAGTCAATATAGTACCAATAATCGTAGGAGCACTAGGAACAGCCTGAAAAAAAAACTAGATAAAAAGACTAGAAGAAATTGGAATCAAAGAAAAAACTATACGACGTATGGCAATGATGAAAACGGCTAAAATCATTGAATGCGGAAACCAATTAACATAAATCACAAATACTGATCAGCCACATGAAAAGTGTAATAGAAATAATAATAAAAAGAAAAAAAGAAAAGACACTACGCAAACAAAGAGGAACTGAAATTGCAAGAAATCTCATAAGCTACCCACCCCCAAACACATACACACACCTACACACACACACACAGACTGTGATGCACCAGCCTCGGCAGATACAACATAAATGATTGTGAAGGGTCAACGAGGGCGGAAAGATCACGGAGAGAGAGCGGCACTCCAGAAAAACATAAGACTCTGAGTCAGCATGCCGCTATTCCGAATTCACAACAGTTAGCAGCAACCAATAAACTGTCTCTCCGGTCATAATTTTTAAAAAAAGTCAAAAGCTTTTCGATATAAAAATTTATAATTAAAACTTTCTGAAAGGAAAACTTTTTGAAAAATAAGTAATCAAATAAGTGTTTTTTTTTTTCGAAACAATAAAATATGAATTTTTCTACCAGATCGCAGATATTAAAAAAAATCCATTTTTACTTTATATCTAATTTTCATTAAAAAAAAAAATACCAGCAAGTTTTAATTATAGTTTTACATGAAAGAGTGTTTGAGTTTTTAAAAATTATGACCGGAGAGACACTCTATTTATTGTGGCTTGCTGTTGTGAATTCGGAATAGCGGCACGCTAACTAAGAGTCTAATATGTTTTTGGAGTGCGGGGAGGGCATTAACCCGACCTCCATTGAACAGTGGTCATCGTCAGCGAGAAACCAAAGGTAAGCTGCTGTTGCGATAACAGAAAAATCATTTGCAATGGTTATCGAAAGAGGCAGAGAGTACTGGAAGTCTGGGGAGTTTTGTTGTCACTCAGACTCCAGGGAACACCACCGGTCACTGATAACGACCTGTGTGAGAACTCCTAGTGAGTAATAATAATAATAATAATAATAATAATAATAATAATAATAATAATAATAATAATAATAATAATAATAATAATAATAATAACCGAACCTCCCTCACATATCCCATAATGCCATACTGGCACTAAAACACACGAGGAACACAAGAGATAAGTGAACGTATATTTTTAATTCTTCTTTTTTTGTGTGCATTTTGTTTCGCAAAGGAAAAAAAGTCGTTTTAATGTGTGCGTATCACTTTCAGAAGAGATTTGTTGCCCAAACTTCTGGATAAAAATCGGCCCCTAATCAACATAATTAAGTTTTAATTAATGTAGAATTCGTAGAAGCGGAAATCGACCCCCCATCCCCTAGCACTACAATCAAGAATACATCGGTAATACACAAGAAGAAAAGTGGAGGGGAACCTATCGTCTCCCTGCATCTGCTATCATGGAGTAGCCAAGAAAACTTATACTATGTCCTTATATAACATATATATATATATATATATATATATATATATGAATATATATATATATATATATATATATATATATATATATATATATATATTGTGTGTGATAGTGCACAATATCACTCATTAAAATGAATGAGACAATCACTATCCCTGTGACAGGACCACATCAGAATAAGCCTGGGCCTGGTGTGGCCACACACACCAAAAATATGAATAATGCACAATAATGTCAATACAAGCCGTGGGACTCAGGAGAAAGACGTGAGTGTCATGATGGGCAGGTGTTCCCTCGTTAGCCAACATCCTGCGAATGTTGGCCCTTCTCATTTCAGAAACAAGACAACAGACAAGAACCAGGTAAGTAACCTCTCTGGTTCCAGGTATGACAAGGACACAGACCAAAGACAGGAAAACCAGAGCGAAAACAGCAAACTGAAAAGATATAGAAAGAAATGGACCACGAAAGAGAACAGACTGGTGATGGAATGCTATTATAAAAGCCGCTACCCTACAGAAAGAGGCTACCGAAAACGAATGAAACATCTCTGGGACATTGCTAGTGACTACCATACAACGGAACAAAGGATAGCAGATCAAGCAAAACAGATCCTCAAGTGAGGATGGTTTTCGGAGATGGAACTGACGGAAATCAGACAGAAGGTTAATGGCGAAACGGAGCAAGAAACACCACCGAATGAGAAACCACAGGAAGAGGACGGACAAAACATACACACTGAAACTGAAGAGATTGAAGACTACGGAATCACAGAACCAGATGAGAAAGAAGACTGCGGAACCACAGAACCTGCTGAGATAGAACTCAACGAAAAAGAAGCAAGTGAAGTGGAGAACATTAGACGATACATGTTAGAAAACAAAACAAAACTCCCATCTCTCAGGAATGAAGTAGCGAAGAAGTTAAAAGCAGAAACAGAAAGAGTAAACAGACTCCTCACACACATCCCAACAGAAACTATTGCAGACCTAAACAACCTGATATATGCAGGGGCAAAATCGGTAAGTATGAAACTAAGAAACGAAGAGAATGGACAAAAGAGTGGACCGACAAAACTTAGATGGGAAATCAGACTGGAAACTCAGATCACAAAACTTCGGAAAGAAGCTAAAACCGTGAACAGAAGGAAGGAGGACATGAAACGATTAAGAAGCAAAAATCAGAAACGCAAGGAAAAACTAAATGAGAAACATGAAGAAATAAAACAAAAGATAGCAGCAATAGAAGGAAGACTGAGACGATACAGGTACAAATCAGAACAGAGCAAACAGAACAGGACCTTTGAAAACAATGAAAGCCACATGATCTACTATATATTGATCAAAAGATCTTGAAGAAGGTGAAGAGCAGACAAAAGAACATAACCATGGCATGGATTGACTACAAGAAAGCCTACGACAGAATCCCCAAACATGGATAATTGAATGCTTAAAAATATACAAAATACCAGACAGGATTATTAATCTTATCCAGAAAGCAATGAAAACATGGAGACTAAAACTGACAGCCGGAGGACAACACCTGACTGAGATAAAAATACAGAGAGGCATTTTTTAAGGAGACTCTCTATCACCATTATTGTTTATAATAGCCATGATGCCACTCAACTACATACTCAGAAAGTGTGATGCCGGATACAGGTTTACGGATACAGAACAAGGAATAAACCACCTGATGTACATGGATGACCTAAAACTGTTTGCAAAAAACAAAAAGGAAGAACCAGGATATTCATCCAGGATATCCAAATGAAGTTTGGAATAGAAAAATGTGCACTGCTAGAGATTAAAAGAGGAAAACTGGAGACGACAGAAGGTATAGAACTCCCCAACCAAGAGGAGATGAGGGCGCTAGGAGAACAAGATAGTTATAAATATCTGGGAGTTCTGGAAGCAGACACAATCAAATATACAGAAATGAAAGAGAAGATTGGAAAAGAATATCTACGAAGAACAAGGAAACTCTTAGAAACTAAACTATATAGCAGAAACCTAGTAAAAGGGATAAACACATGGGCTGTATCACTAATAAGATACTCTGGACCATTCATAGGCTGGATCAAAGAAGAACTCAGGCACCTTGACCAGAGGACTAGAAAACTAATGACTATGCACAATGCATTGCACCCAAAAGACGATACGGACATACTCTACATGAAAAGAAATGAAGGAGGTAGAGGACTGGTAAGTATAGAAGATTGTGTGGAAGACACCAAAAAAGAGCTAGAGAAATATGTAACCCAGAACACGGAAAGACTGATCACCACAGCAAGAGACATCAGCCCAACAAACAACTCCGGAAGCACTGAAACCAGAAACAAAAAGACAAGAAAGGAAAAGTGGGAAGAAAAACAACTACATGGACGCTTTATAAGACTCACAAGCGATGAAGCCAATGAAAACAGCTGGGCATGGCTAAGAAAAGGACACTTGAACAGAGAAACGGAATCTCTGCTGACGGCCGCACAGAACAATGCGATTAGGACAAACTTTATTAAAGCAAAGATAGATAAAACCCAGGAAAACAGTAAATGCCGATTGTGTGGACAAAGAGACGAAACGATAAATCATATAATAAGTGAATGCAGCAAGCTAGCCCAAAAGGAATACAAGAACAGACATGACAACGTGGGGAAAGAAGTACACCGGGAAATGTGCAAACACCTGAATTTCGAATATGCAAAAAAACGGTACAAACACAAACCAGAAACTGTACTAGAAAACGAAAAACACAAAATCCTATGGGATATGAATGTACAAACAGACACACCCATAACAGCAAGGAGACCGGATATGATAATAATCAACAAGAAAGAAAAATCCTGCAAAATCGTAGACTTTGCCGTTCCAGCGAACCACAGAGTAAAGATCAAAGATACGGAAAAATGAAGCAAATATACTGAACTTGCCAGAGAACTGAAAGGAATATGGAACATGAAGAAAGTCAGTATAACACCAATAATCATAGGAGCACTAGGAACAGTCCCCAAAAACATGGAGAAAAGATTAGGAGAAATAGGAATCAAAGGGATAACTGAGACCATACAAAGGACAGTAATGATCAAAACAGCTACAATCCTGAGAAATGTCCTCGAATGCGGAAACCAACCCACATAAGCAACGAATGGAGAACAAACACATCAAAGCACAAGAAAACAGAACCGGAGAGAATACAACCGCGAGAGAGAGGCGCAATCATAGGCTGACACCACGAAAATTATGGACAGAGGGTCGAGGAGGGAAAGCGCAAACCAGACCTCCACTGGAAGAGTGTGGACAGCTCTGGGACCTTGGGGAGGCTTTTGCCACTAAAACCCCAGAGAAGACTAATGGCCCTTATCAGCGGGAAATCAGTGGTAGATGGCTGTTGTGATACTGCAAATTTATTTGCGGTGGCTATCGAAAAGAGGTGGAGAATACTGGAAATCTGGGGAGACTTGTTGTTACTCAGACTCCAGGGAATACCACCGGTTGTCGGTGAGCAATCACTGATGACCTGTGTGAGAACTCTTAGTGAGTAAATAATAAAAAGAAGAAGAAAGATGAGATTACACCTATCTCGATTTCATTTGAAAAGTTGTTTTTTCTAGGTTTGTTTTAGTGACTTGAACTAATTTGAACTTCAAACCCGGAAGGTGTTCGGCGCTTATCTGATCTGGATCCCCAGTTAGATTACTAGTTGAACACAAACTCAAGCGTTAATGAAATTCTTTATTATCAAAATATCAGAGAATTATCAAATTTGAATAAAATTTACAACATCAATGAGTTTTAATGAAATTTTCAAATAATGGAGATTATGTATCTGTCTGAAGCCGAAAATATCCTATTGAAAACTATTGTACTATTGTATAGTGTAATATCTGTTCTGTTGTCATGATATCATCCGCCCAGCCATTGCTTCGTTCACTTTTTAGGAGAGTAGTGTAGTATCTGCATTATCTCCTTACATGGGGAAGGGGGTAGTGGGGTATATGTTTCTTCGTCATGATACCATCATCCTTGGGGGGGGGTTAGTATCTGTACTATTGTCATGAGACCATCATCCCAGGTATTACCTCCTCTTTTGAAGAAGGAGCTGTGAAATTTTATAATTTAGAGTAGGGGATTAGTTTCGTATATAAATTTAATGTAAAATGATTCTCCATTTCCGAGCCATTCTAACTTTTTAGAGTAGTTTACTAAATTGTTCTTACTAAGTCCGAGTGGCAACATTGTAAAACCACAAGTAGTCCTCTAAAAAAGTAGACCCCCTCCCCCTTCCAAACGCACAGAATTTATCTTATAAAGCAAAAAAAAAAAAAAATAGTTTTGTTAACGCTAGAATAGCTTGGAAATAGAGGATCATTTTTTGTTAAATTTATATGCCAACCTGCTCTCCTACTTTTAATTCTCAAATAATTGTTTTTTTTTTTTTCGTCAAGTTTTTGAGGGAGTTCACACGTAATCAGCCTAAAAAAGTAGAATCTCATTTTTTAAGGTGGGGGTGGGGTAGTTGAGAGTGTTAATCTATAATAATACAGATGTTTTTTTTTCTCCAAGAAAATAATTTGCTGTTAGTTTTAAGGTCCAAATCCCCAAAACAAATCGAGAAAAATCTGGTCATCTTGAACTTTACATTTTTGGCTGATATTAAAACAACATTATTACTTAATAATTAGGTTATATTATTATGATGTTATTTAGTCATTAAATTATTAATCGAACCAAATTGTTATAAAACTAGAACTAATGCTGTTTAAATGGCACCCATCTTAAAGCTGAAAAGTTCAAGATAACAAAAAAAAATCTATTTTTAGATGAAATCGAAACGAATTTGTTCTAGATTTAAGAGAGTGCTGTCAATCTTATTACGGGTGATAAATACGAACACGCAATCTATATTGTAAGGGACACAACTCTGAGAATTAAAATGTTTTTTTTTACAAAAAAATCTCAAGTTGTTTCTTCGTCCTTATTTACTTGTCACCCCAAAAGGGCAAAGTTAGACACAAGGTCGCTTATTAATGTGGGGGAAGTCTATCTCTTCCTCCTCCCCAAAAGAGCACTCTGAATTGGGAACAGAAATAAATTTGTCTCAGTCTAGGAAGATTTCTTTACCTTTAACCGAGAACAGAACAAATCCTAGCCGGAAAGTCACAACGGTAATGTAAGATACAGATTCAGATTACAGTCCCCACCTCCTTAAAAAGGATGCACTCTGGAAGGGAGCTAAAATTGTTTGGTTGATCTTCTTAACATTCATTTCACGGATGAAGGGGGCTAAGGCAGATTTTTTTTTAAACTTTAAGGTTGCAACTTGTCATATCAAGGGAGATAACTTTTATTACCTTAAATTACGGGAAATTTATCAATTGATTTTAACCAAGATTTTTTTTTCATGTTAAGAAACAATGAACCAAAAAACAACGAAAGGATATTGTTCTCTAAAACATTGAATGATACGCGGAAATCAAAAAAAAATAAAAAAATAAATTTTCATAGCCAACAAGATTCCATTTTCAGTGTTTTTTTTTTCTTACAATAAAAAAAGTAGTTTTTCATTTAACTAGCCAATATATTCTTTCTTCATTTCCATTTCAAAACAAATGAAAAATCTTTATTGCTTGTGTAAATAAACATCAAATATTAAAAAAAATATTTGTTAAAATTACATTAAGAAAAAGAATTAACATAGAAGAAACATGGGAAATCTTTGTCAAAATCAATTGTTAAAAAAAAAATCTAAAAATAAGTTGAGAAAAGTTATCTCCCTTGATATGACAAGTTGCCACCTTAAAGTAAAAAAAGGGGACATAAAAAGGGGTAATAAACCCCTCCCACTCGCTAAAAGAATATACGAAGGGAGAGGGGTGTAATGCACCCGTTGTCTCTTAAAAGAAAAAAGTAATGCCTGGGAAAATGATCTCCTGAAACAGAAAATATACTACACTTTCATCTTAGCCCGAAGAGCAGCTATAGAAGTGTTTTTTTTTAGTCTTCTACAAAACATATACAATACATTAACTCGGTGTTGTTCATACGACCCGAGGTTCGCCTGGCGTCATTCTGGCAACCTAGAGGCTGACTTGAAACACCAGACCTTTCTTTTTCGGTCATAGGAGGTACCCCCCCCCCAGGTATTACCTCCTTCTGGAGGTAGAGGTTATTGTCGGTTACCTGAGATGCTTTTAGCAAGGAATGCCGACGGATCCATTCTCGCCTATGTTTTTACCTGCCATAGTTCGCCTCCCTCGGAGGAGCAGGCTTCACACATTCAATGAATTATATATTTTATAAGAAATATAAGTTTTCAAATTAAAAATCTCAGCGATTTTCAAAAGACTGAAAGTTTGACGAAAATTGTGCTTGGAGTCAATTTAATGCGCAATAAACATTGTTACAGCGATTCTATGTTATATTTTGTAAACATAAAATAATAACCAGAGCGTTGCTGAAACCATTCTTTCAAGGGTACCCTTCAAGTTTAGACGTTTGACGTTTGACGTAGTTTAAAAGAAGACTAAAAGAACAATATAAAAAATTTCGAATCAGAGAAAATTATTTAGTTTTAGAAACGTTAAGCATTTTATTTTTAATTACCTAAATGATTGAATTTATAAGTGTGCAAGTGGATTTTTTTTAAATCAAAAGAAGGACCAGGCTTGTTTAAAAAGTACTAACAGCTTTCGACTATCATCTCGTCAGGAGAAACCGACAGTATAAATAAATCAATAATATTAGCGAAAATAAAGAGTAGGAATAGTGGTAATGGATCGAACAGATTATGTTGAGAAGATGTTATCTATTCTCAACGATACCTCCAAATTTTGTAAACTTGGCCCTGTTGAGTTCGCGGATAATACTTGCAAGAATGAGGTCAAAATTAAGAAATGTTTACTTGCACTATTTAAAAAAAAAAAAGAAGCTATTTTCTAAGGATGTCTATGACAAGATTAGACCCTTTCAATTCGTCCTAGATTATATGGTCTCCCGAAAATACACAAGCAGAGTGTGCCACTGAGACACATATTATTTATGATAGGGTCTGCCCAACATTCTTTGGCTCAGTGGCATTTAGAAATACACTACGCACTGCATACCTGATTCTTATCGGTTTGTTGACCGTATACGTGGGTTAGATTTGGGTTCTGCGACATCCTTTATGTGTTCCTTTGATGTCCCCAGTCTCTTTACGAATATACCATTAGATGAGACTACGTATCTGTACCGACTCACTCTATGGTGGTCGCCTGACAGCTCCTTCCTTTTCAAAGGAGATACTTGTTCAATTAATATTTCTTCGTACAAAATCAGTGGAGTTTAGCTTTGCTGATATTATGTACAGTCAGGTCGACTGGGTCTCAATGGGGAGTCCATTAGCCCCTACCTTAGCTGATATTTTCGTCGGATACTACGAATCCGTTCTTTTCAGCTCTGTAAACACACCCACAACGTATGTTAGATATGTTGACGACACTTTTGCCACATTTGCATCGCAAAGTGAAGCGTCAACTTTCATTAACAAGTTGAATTCCCTTTCATGGAGCTCTACAGTTCATAATGGAAAGTGAGAAAGATAATTGTCTTCACTTCTTCGATGTCCTTGTGGAACGTCCACGATGTGGTTTTCTCACTTCCATTTACAGGAAGCCTACTTTCACGGGCCTGTATGTAAACTGATCTTACTTTGTACCAAAATCTAGAAAGATTGGTCTGTTTTATTTATACTTTGGTACATAAAGCCCTTATGATCTGTTCTTCCAACAGAGTGAATTCTGAACTTAATAGGATCAGGGAAATATATATTAATAATGGTTACCCGGAAGACCTTATTAATAGTTGTTTCAATAAAAAGGTTGCGGATTTCTAAATCCCCTAAAATTTGTTGTCCTTTGAAATGCCCCATTTATTTAAAATTACACTGGATAAGGGAAACTAGTAAAATATTGGGTAAGCAGATTGTTGGAAGAATTATTAATTGTTTCTACTATGTTTCCCTGCACTTGGTGTATGTTACAAGATCTGCTTTTCCTTCTTTTCGTAAGGATAGTGTGCCCCTTATCAATTCTAGTAATGTTGTTTACCGTTTTCAATGGCAGCGCGATGCTGGTTATATTGGGCGTACTTCCTTGTATTTGCAGACCTGCATAAACCAGCATGTTCCATCTAAGATTAGACAGGCAAGGGCAGGATCCCTTTGCCACCCTTCCCCTGCGACTTTGGACTCTGCTATTGCCAGCATTTGCTTGAAAATCCACGCTGTGCCAGTAACTATAAATTGGAGCGTTGTGAATTTCTGCATAGAGCGGATTCCAAAAACCATTACATTTTTTTGAATCTGTCTCTATCGCTCTACGTAAACCTTCCTTGTGTCGACAGAAGGAGTTTGTAAAAACGCTAACTCTCTTTTGGGAACTTTGACCCCTCCCCCGTTTTTTTTTTATCCGACGTTGTACCCTTTTTAAAAGACTATTCAATTAAAATTCATTTCAATCGTGTATTAGTATTCGTCGGCACTTCAATTTCCCCCTTAGCTCTTTATTTTCGCTAATATTATAGATTCATTTATACTATCAGTTTCTCATGACGAGATGATAGTCGAAAGAGCTCTAGAGAGCTTTCCGCGAATCATTTTCAAAAGCATATATATATTTTGTAGATCCAAACATTTGTGTGTGTATATATATATATATATATATATATATATATATATATATATAGGTGTAATCAGTCAACAGAAAATCATAAGCGCACAAGTTTGAGAAGAAAACAAAAACTGAAATTGGGATTTACTTTATTTTGCTTCTAAAATCGTCCAATAAATTCGGCACGAAATTGTAAGTTGCACGTTTATTTATTTTTTCTTCATTCGCAGTTTTTTTATTCACTATTATTATTATTATTATTATTATTATTATTATTATTATTATTATTATTATTATTATTATTATTATTATTATTATGCCAATACCAAGGAATATTTTAATATGTATTTTGCGTGCTTAAAAATATATAAAAAAAACTTTATAGGAACAAATGTCGATTAATTCAGCTTTATATTTATACTAGCAGGGCTAACCGGCGTTTCCCAGGGCAAAACTATAACATATTTCTATTTAAAGAGAATAGAAAGAGGACCTTGAGTTCACTTTCGGCAACCTCGTAACTCTCGCTTCCCTTATTTTGTCCTTTAGTCCTCACATTCCATGAGCGATGTTTATGACAAAGAGGGAAGAATTGCCGTTATCTGGGTCGGAACCTATCCATCTAACACTTATCATTGGCTAGTTGTTGACCTTGAAGTAGTAATTTTAGCTCCTTACATCAAGTGGCTTCATGCCTTGTCTGGAGCGATTTCCATAAAAAGACAACTTCTATCTCTCTACCCTCTCTACCCGTATCTCTATCTTTCTCTCTTTCTCTTCCACCCAGCCCATCCCTCTCTCTGGACACACACACACACACACACACACACACACACACACACACACACACACACACACACACACACACACACACACACACACACACCATCTTCTTTATATAGATTCCTCGGGGAATGAGTCAGCATTTTCTTTCCAAATTAGTACATAAAATGTTTGAAAAAAAACGAGGTCCCTGACGAAACCTGGCCCAATTGATCCCTAAGGGCAACGTCGATCAAGTTAATCTTCTTATATCTATGTATGTATGTATGTATGTATGTATGTATGTATGTATGTATGTATGTATTTTCGTTCGACTTTTCAAAGACAAAAAAAAAGAAAACAGCCAGAACACACGAAATTTGTATTGGAAATGCGTGCTTTCAACGGTTTTATTGTATGTGCAATATTAAGGAAATTTTAATTTTCGTTCGACTATTCGATGTACCAGTAGCGTCACTTAAATAATTTTAAACTAGTCATCTGATTGGTTTCACATTCTAACACATGCTATTTGAAGGTTAGTACTTCTCATATTTTATCCTACTTATAACAAAAAAAATAGTATATATATATACATACATAGATTTTGTTAGATCATCCATCTAGGAGACGGAAACTCCGATATAAAACCTGCGCTCTACATCGTCTCTCAGTTATCTTGCTTCGGCTTGTCACTGAAACCAGACTTTGTAGAAGGAAAGCGTACTATGCGTGTCATACAAACGCAGAGAATGGCCATCTACATGTACAGATATCCCTACAGGATCCACGGCGATGAAGACCTGTAATAATAAACTGGCCCTGCTGAACAATATACGCGACCACAATCGGTAATTGTAATCTTTGTAGGCCTTTTGATGGCCTTTTTCTGTAAAGAAGTGGCAATCATCATGTATGTATGTATGTATGTATGTATGTATGTATGTATGTATGTATGTATGTATGTATGTATGTATGTATGTATGTATGTATGTAATAGAAAAAGATTAACATGAGAAAATAAATAAGAATTGCTTAATGGAAGTATCTCTTTTATAAAAAATCAGAGTTACTTCCCTTTAGTACATAAAATGGCTGAAAAATCGACCGCCTGATGGAAACTGGCCCAGTTGACCCTCAAAGAATGAACAATTTAAAAAACATTTTAGATATTATTCATCAAGCAAATAACGACTTTGTGACAGTTTGTTTTTTAATTTTTAAAAAACTTTTAGCAAGACATACATACATATATACATACATACATACATACATACATACATACATACAACTGCCCTTTATATAATAGACTAGCTAGGCTACTGCGTCACCCCCTTTCTATCGCTGTCTGCAAGAGGGTGTTCTTATTTACTTGTCTAGAATAATTGTGAAAAAAAACTACATTAAATACATAGTTAGAACTAAATACATTGTTTTGGATTATTAAAATAATTTCCAACGCTATTGATAATGTTTACCTATTTTTAATTTTTTTTTATTATCGCTTATGTTTGAATTCATGTTTTGAAACATGACGTGAATCATAAAGCAAGACGTCACGTCAAAGCTATAATTATTTTTTAAGAGAATGTTTTAAGATTTATTAATAAGGAAGAGCAAATAGTTAACTTGGGAGAACGTCAGACTGATGATCTCAAGGTTTCGGTTTCGATTTCCTGTCATGGCGTCCGATTTATTTGTTGGGCATTTATTATTTAGTATTAATGCTATATTTTCCATTTCTCTATGAAGTAAAGATATTCGTTAAAATATTCTGATTGACAGACATCCACACACAGAGAAAGTGCCCATTATATTATAAGTGGATATCGATGACAAATTAATTATATATTACATTTCATAATTCTTAAAAAAAAATTTTTTTTTCATTTATTATTTTTCTTTGAGGGTGATATCACACTATTATTAATTTGGCTTGACTGTTTAATGGCAAATTCACTTTTTTTATAGATTATTTGGATCAAATAAAGTTGAGGCACCCCAGAATGAGCAACCACCAAAAGGACACATTTTGTCCTAACTCTGATTTTTTAGTTTTGACTAATGAATTAAAAATTGTTATAACGAATAATTATTTTTTTTGTTCAAATATATTAAATTTTTATTTAATCTCATGACACCCGTCACATGATCAAATTAATAAAGAAAGATCCCAAAGTAAAAGAAGCCAAAATTGTAAAAGGTATCTAAACAAATCTAATCTTTGAAAAAAAATTGTGTAACAAATATAATAGAGTAATTTTCAAAGAGTGTCCTTTGATTTCCAAAGACAATTCATCGGTATGGATGAAACAGCATTGTTTTCTTGCAAGTGAAATCAAACGTGGGTGCTGTAACGTCAGCATGGATTTGACGAAGTAGTCAAAGATCATGAATAAATAAATGCTTCTTTCTTTTGTTTATTTAATTCTTTTTGTAAATAAAACTATGTATTTTAAAACATTTTAGTAATCATCAAAGTTTTGAAAACAAACCGTGTTTGTAAATAAAACTATGTATTTTAAAACATTTTAGTAATCATCAAAGTTTTGAAAACAAAACGTGTTTGTAAATAAAACTATGTATTTTAAAACATTTTAGTAATCATCAAAGTTTTGAAAACAAACCGTGTTTGTAAATAAAACTATGTATTTTAAAACATTTTAGTAATCATCAAAGTTTTGAAAACAAAACGTGTTTGTAAATAAAACTATGTATTTTAAAACATTTTAGTAATCATCAAAGTTTTGAAAACAAAACGTGTTTGTAAATAAAACTATGTATTTTAAAACATTTTAGTAATAATCAATGTTTTCAAAAAAAGCCGTGTTTTTAAATAAAACTATGTATTTTAAAACATTTTAGTAATCATCAAAGTTTTGAAAACAAAACGTGTTTGTAAATAACACTATGTGTTATATTATGACGGGCCCTGTATTTCAAACGGGTAGATTAACTAGTATCAAATAGCTAATTTTGTTATCGAAAAATAGGTTTTGTTTCTGGACTCAGAAATGAGTCAGAGAAGTGTTTGATCCAGGAGTAGTCATAATAAATTTAGACCCGACGTGACCTTGAGTCAGAGATCAGAGTGAGACGTTTTTGTCCCCATATCGTGCCTGGGAACAATGATTACGTCACCACAGAAAACAATAACTTAGTTTTTAGAATCAGTCTGTGCCTAGAGGCGATACCGCTCAGACCGGCTGCGAGCATGTAGCCGGTAAAAAGGCAAGGCCCCGCTGTGGGGGGCAGAAGATATCCCAGAAAGGAAAGAAAATAGCCCGAGTATGAGAGAGTCGAAGCCGGAATCCCCCTGACAGCAACCGAACCGAGAAGTAAGAAAATTGTGTGAGAATAAATAAATTTGTGTGAAATATCCCTTCAAGAAAATCCGTGTCTCGTGTGTTCATTTTGTCTGAGTCAGACTTCTTCCTTCGATTAAGACGACACAGCCAGCGAAGACTAGACGAATCACAGGCCAAGGAAGAGAACAGAAGTTAAGACGACACAGCCAGCGAAGACTAGACGAATCACAGGCCAAAGAAGAGAACAGAAGTTAAGGTAAACTTTGAGATTTATTTGAGATTTATTTGAGAACTGTTTAGAGACCTTAAGATACGTATAAATGCTGAGATGCCGTGAACAGATACGTGGTTTTAAAAAGGCTTGAGATGCCGTAAATTGATACGTGAAGATTTAAGACTGTGGTTACGAAAGTATAGAGAAAAAGTGATATACAGTTCGAATTTTATAGAGTAAAATGATTATGAAAATGATATAGATTAAATTGTATCATCAGAAGTATTAAGAAAAAAGATTGAAATCACTATTAATCCTCTCGTGAACATTTCGCGTTGTTTTCGGCCGGAGAGGACGTGATAGCGAACTGCTGAAGTGGTTTTGGAGAAATGCCTCAGTCGGAAGGATTTCTGCGTGTAGTGATAAAAGAAGCTCTTCCCCCCTTTGATCTCGTGACGTTTAATGTGGCGTGTAATGTAACATATGTATTTTAAAACATTTTAGTAATCATCAAAGTTTTGAAAACAAAACGTGTTTGTAAATAAAACTATGTATTTTAAAACATTTTAGTAATCATCAATGTTTTCAAAACAAAACGTGTTTGTAAATAAAACTATGTATTTTAAAACATTTTAGTAATCATCAAAGTTTTGAAAACAAAACGTGTTTGTAAATAAAACTATGTATTTTAAAACATTTTAGTAATCATCAAAGTTTTGAAAACAAAACGTGTTTGTAAATAAAACTATGTATTTTAAAACATTTTAGTAATCATCAAAGTTTTGAAAACAAAACGTGTTTGTAAATAAAACTATGTATTTTAAAACATTTTAGTAATCATCAATGTTTTCAAAACAAAACGTGTTTGTAAATAAAACTATGTATTTTAAAACATTTTAGTAATCATCAAAGTTTTGAAAACAAAACGTGTTTGTAAATAAAACTATGTATTTTAAAACATTTTAGTAATCATCAAAGTTTTGAAAACAAAACGTGTTTGTAAATAAAACTATGTATTTTAAAACATTTTAGTAATCATCAATGTTTTCAAAACAAAACGTGTTTGTAAATAAAACTATGTATTTTAAAACATTTTAGTAATCATCAAAGTTTTGAAAACAAAACGTGTTTGTAAATAAAACTATGTATTTTAAAACATTTTAGTAATCATCAAAGTTTTGAAAACAAAACGTGTTTGTAAATAAAACTATGTATTTTAAAACATTTTAGTAATCATCAATGTTTTCAAAACAAAACGTGTTTGTAAATAAAACTATGTATTTTAAAACATTTTAGTAATCATCAAAGTTTTGAAAACAAAACGTGTTTGTAAATAAAACTATGTATTTTAAAACATTTTAGTAATCATCAAAGTTTTGAAAACAAAACGTGTTTGTAAATAAAACTATGTATTTTAAAACATTTTAGTAATCATCAATGTTTTCAAAACAAAACGTGTTTGTAAATAAAACTATGTATTTTAAAACATTTTAGTAATCATCAAAGTTTTGAAAACAAAACGTGTTTGTAAATAAAACTATGTATTTTAAAACATTTTAGTAATCATCAATGTTTTCAAAACAAAACGTGTTTGTAAATAAAACTATGTATTTTAAAACATTTTAGTAATCATCAAAGTTTTGAAAACAAAACGTGTTTGTAAATAAAACTATGTATTTTAAAACATTTTAGTAATCATCAATGTTTTCAAAACAAAACGTGTTTGTAAATAAAACTATGTATTTTAAAACATTTTAGTAATCATCAAAGTTTTCAAAACAAAACGTGTTTGTAAATAAAACTATGTATTTTAAAACATTTTAGTAATCATCAAAGTTTTGAAAACAAAACGTGTTTGTAAATAAAACTATGTATTTTAAAACATTTTAGTAATCATCAATGTTTTCAAAACAAAACGTGTTTGTAAATAAAACTATGCATTTTAAAACATTTTAGTAATCATCAAAGTTTTGAAAACAAAACGTGTTTGTAAATAAAACTATGTATTTTAAAACATTTTAGTAATCATCAAAGTTTTGAAAACAAAACGTGTTTGTAAATAAAACTATGTATTTTAAAACATTTTAGTAATCATCAATGTTTTCAAAACAAACCGTGTTTTTAAAATAAAACTATGTATTTTAAAACATTTTAGTAATCATCAATGTTTTCAAAACAAAACGTGTTTGTAAATAAAACTATGTATTTTAAAACATTTTAGTAATCATCAAAGTTTTGAAAACAAAACGTGTTTGTAAATAAAACTATGTATTTTAAAACATTTTAGTAATCATCAAAGTTTTGAAAACAAAACGTGTTTGTAAATAAAACTATGTATTTTAAAACATTTTAGTAATCATCAAAGTTTTGAAAACAAAACGTGTTTGTAAATAAAACTTTGTATTTTTAGGCTATTAGTAAAAAAAAAATTGTGAATAAACCCTTTTTTAAAAATAAATATCTGCAAAGGCAAACTTACTTATGTGCCGTATTGTTTTGCTTATAATTGAACCGGAAGTAAAAAAAGAGAGCGGTGTAAAGACAAAATGTGTACTTTTTGTCGTTGCTCATCCATTTGATCCAATTATTTAATGGCAAATCACAATAACCTTTGTAAACGATTCATTGTATATGATTAATTGAACACAAGTTGCTATTTTAGCAGTAGCTGGGAGGAAATTGCTGGTTCATACGTTTCTCAGCAGTATTAGTGTTTAAATTAGCACAATGGATCCGATTCGATTTTAGCTTAGTATTGCCATTTATACAGCTCGGATTACCGCCCTTTTTTGTGAGAACAGTAAATAAAATACATTCGTTAGAATACACTCGTTTTTGTTCTTCATGCTTTCGTCTCGGCGTTAATCCAAGTCTATCCGTAGTGGTTACATACAAAGATCAATACAAAAAGAATAACTGATCCCATAGTCCACAATCGTATCCGTTCGGTCAATTACATAATTAATCCGTTTGTAGCAGTATTTCGTAAAGCGGGTGTGCGTAAAGTGCGGTATAAATGTGTCGCAGACAAATACGAAAATACACACATTTAAATATCTCGCCCCTCTGACGGTGTGACGTCAGGCACGTGACTATATCTCTCTCCTTTTCTCACGCGCGTTCATTCAGCATTCTTTTCTTTCTATAATTCTTCTCCGGCCTGACAAGATGTGGCTAACATACGTCCGAGGGATATGCGTACTTTACTCACCCTATCGACACTCCCTATTGTACTAATTCTTTATTCGCATGGATACATCTTTTATCTCGCTTTTGAACAATTAGCAACAAAAAAAAACAACAACGCATGTAACAGGTTTCCTTTTACTTTTGTATAAGCGTGTACTTTTTGTATAAGCGTGTACTTTTTGTATAAGCGTGCACTTTTTGTATAAGCGTGTACTTTTTGTATAAGCGTGCACTTTTTGTATAAGCGTGTACTACACTTTTTTCACGCAAAATAAATATTATTATTGATAACTATGCGTCCTCGTTACATCCTCTTTGGGCTGTAGAAGAATTTCCTATTCAGTTACCATCACAAGCCACAAATCTCCAATTACATCGTTCGCATTCACTAAAGTTGAAAATGTTCGTCTGCCTCTCTGCGGATCCGGACAGGTCAGCGATCATCTTGCGGTCTACAAAATGGTGACGCCGACGTGATTTATATAAAATCAAGTAAATGCGAATTTTATTAGCAAAACAGAATTTCTCCCAACGCAAAAAAAATCCACTTGGTATATCATATTTTTCAAATCACAAGAATTTGGCGACTCTATTTACCACACGCAAGTACGTTTTAATCAATAACATCTTACACCGGAAATAAAACGAAAACTTTTTAAAGAAAACAAAGAATGTCCAAATCTAAAATTCAGTACAAATTAAACTCTAGTTTTGGAATCATTACTGTTGGTCACATTTCCACATGGCGACGGTTCTCTCGTTCGCGGGCATTTCGCCCCCACCACCACATTCCCCCATGTCCACCATTACATTTCACCACTGTCACTCATGCTCAGATTACAACTTCTCGCACCTCTCAAAATTGTCTAGTATCGAATACCCCCCCCCCACACACACACATACCCCCCCCCCCCCCACACACACACATGCTCTTACTTAACACAACTTTGCAAACCCACTGCAAACAAATCTATTTGAAAAGCTTTTCCAACTTATGTACACAAACTTTAAACAATTTCGGGCATTCATTTAGTATAAAAAAACGTCCGAAAATTCAATCAACAGGAAGTCGTCACGAACGACACTGAACTAAAATGGCGGCCCGTAGCCTTTGCTCGCAACACTCTTTTCTAACCAGAATATCATTACTGTCACAGTCTTCGTGTTCCCCACACTGTCCAACTTAGCAGCTAGACTTTTGTGTCAATGATTTGGCCCTTTTCTCTACTACCAGGAACACACATACACACATACACGGACTTTTTTCAGAGAATGCCTTCGTTAACTCGAATGACCGCATCCACATCTCAGACCCAAAGGCAAAACAGGAATCTTCAAAACGTGCAGCTTTCTGAAACACTTCGTATTCTATGCTTGATTGCAAAATATCCCAACTAATTACCTCTTTAAACCACAACAAACTCATCTACAAAGAGTAAAAAACAATAACAACACTATGCAACAGCCAATACGACGTTACAGCTTTATCCTCGTAACATGTCTTAAACGATCATTCGATAATTCCCGAGCTCACTGGAATATCTATTTCATTCTTACGACCCACCGCGAAGACGACAAAACAAACTTCTCATTTTCCAACCGTTGCGAAGACAAACCAAAACACCTATTTAAATATTCTACCGTGGAATGTTTGTTAATAATACACTTCGTACAAATGAAATCAACGCATTCCAGTTCTGCTTTCAGCACCAATTCATTTTGACATTTTTCAATGCCCACAGCCTTCGACTCCTGTGTAGCACATATCAGCACGTTCCTGTTTTTATTCATGTCACGTGGTACTATAAACTTTTCAATCAGTCTCGAACTCTCGAACAAAAAAACAAACCATAACACAGCCACATTGTCCTTCCCCACCCCCTAAGTCAAATCTTTCCTCACCGTGGTAGCGTCAGAGCTATGCCATTTGGAACTGCGGTTCATGGTAGGGCTACCCATGGCGAACAGGTTAGACACTAAGCGGCCAACAGGGCTCTGGTGAAAATCTAAGAGGAGTCGGCATCAAGATTCGTCGTCCTCTAGCCGTCTTTGCTTCTGCGTGCGGAAAGCAAAGACATGTCGGGAACAGAACTGCAAACCAACAGAGTGAAAGTGGCAACGTTGACTCTGCGCTATTCTTTTGTGTGTCCTGGGCCAAAACTTCCCCGACTTCACATGTAACATCTGAGCATTGCTGTTCTCAGCGTCTAAAATCTGAGCATTGCTGTTCTCAGCGTCTAAAATCTGAGCATTGCTGTTCTCAGCGTCTAAAATCTGAGCATTGCTGTTCTCAGCGTCTAACATCTGAACATTGCTGTTCTCAGCGTCTAAAATCTGAGCATTGCTGTTCTCAGCGTCTAAAATCTGAGCATTGCTGTTCTCAGCGTCTAAAATCTGAGCATTGCTGTTCCCAGCGTCAGGGCTAACACCCTTCAATCTTTAAGGTTAGCGAATAGCCGCGACCAACGAAAACGACTTCATGCAGACGAGATAATCCTAAAGTACGATATTACCCTATCATTCCCATCCCTCTTGCATTCCCTTTCCTCCTCGTTCTCATATTCTTTTTCATTTTAAACTACATCACCTTCTTTTTGACCCCATTTCCTCTTCTTTTACACTCTCTTTTTTCACCTTTTCTACCGTTTCTCCTTTTTTCATTCTCTCTCTGCTTTCACCTTCCCTTCGCTTCTTTTTCATTCTCTCTTCTTCTTCTCTTTCATTCTTTCTCTTTCTCGTTTAGATGTTGAAATATGTAGCATTTTAATTTGAAAGGAAGGATACCTCCCTACTAGTGCAAAGTCGAGTTTTATAAAGAATCAACTTGCAACGTCCAGGATCAACTTTAAAAATAATGCAATTGACAACAACTCCCCTCGGCATCTTTTCACAAGTGTAGCTCTTAAGTTGACAAGGATTATCAGTGCTACCTTCAATGCAATGGGGAAATATTCATCAGAGTTATCAATACCGTCACAATTACCTACTAGAGGTCGCAAAGCACAATAATTCTCAAAACCTAAACTATTCATTATATATGATTAATAGAACACACGTTGGTATTTAAGCCATAGCTAGGAGCATGTTGCAGGTTCATACATTACCCAAGAATCTGACGTGCTGACTGTAATATCGCACAAGATCAATAAATATATAGACAGATGCACGTTCGTAGGGCGATTTGGATTTGACACAAAGGTCTGCTTCACAAGCTTGCTAGCTACGGAACATTTGAAAATGTCCTCTCAACTATCAAATCTTTTCTCTCTGATAAGTCTAGAAAGTCTGAAACACATAGTATCAATCCATTTTGAGTCCAACCCTCTTCCTGATCTTCATCAATGATCTTCCAAATCATATTCGTAGGTCATTCGGTGCCACCTCAGCAGACGACACAACTATCTATGGCAGCACTTCGAAGAGTATTGGTGACCAATATCTTGCTGATTCTCCCTTTCTCTTCCGACCTGGAGTCCGCGGTACAATGGAGAAAAAATATCTTGTTCACTTTAAATGTAAGTGTCAGTCATTCTCAAAACTTATTAAAAAACGGTTTGGGCGGATTTAAAGCAGTGCCTCTCCCCCCCCCAACATTTTATTCCCAAGTTTCCTGATTTATTTTTTAAGAATTGATATTGATTAGACGCCAAATTTTTAGGTTATCGCGAACATTTTGGAAAATGTATTATTTTCATTACGTCATTCGAGCTTATAGTAAAACGACTGTATTATAGAAGCCGTCCCAACCGTTTAAAAGTTATTCCAGTTGTGCGCCGTTTTAACACCAAGGTTGTAAAACAAAAATGAGCAATTATAAAATTAATTGGTGCTTATACAGATGAGAGTACATATGAAAAACGTATTTCCACGTGAAAACTATTGTTTATACTTACATATCAGGCAAATATAAGTATCCTCACCAAAAATTAGGAAAGATTATCGAGTAGAATTTTAATAAAAAAATAAAAATCCGTTCTATCGTATTTTGCCGATGGCCATTGATTTATTACTTGTTTATATGACAGACTGTTACGTCCCGCTGATTTACGTGTTTTTCGCTCGAATCAATGGCGGATCTATAAAATACGATAAGACTGATTTTTATTTTTAATTAAAATTCTATTCGATAATTTTGCTAATTTTTTGGTGTATATACCTATTTTTGTCTGATACATACGTATATAAAAGAATATCTTGGTTAATTTAATTGTAACTGCTATTTTCACCTGTGTAACTACGTTTTTTTATATGTGCTCTCATCTATATAAGCACCAATTAATTTGTTATTGTTAAAATAATCAAATTGGGGAATTATTTTCATTTGGCACCGTTTTCAACATGAAGCAATCGAGTTTATAATATTTAAATCTTTGCACTTTTGTAGACGAGGATATTTTGACTTATTGTACAGGAATGAATGTACATAAAATGTTTATATATAAACACTAATCACCGTAAAAGAAAAATGCTTTTGTGACAATAGGAAATTGAGATGTCGCAATCTGTTTCAATGAAACAGACGACACTCAGCAAAAGGCTGACTGACTGCATTACAATATTTCTCCAATTAGAGAAATGTTTCACGGAAAGCGGAAACTACAAACATTAAAATCGGTTTCGGTTTTGTGATCATCAAATGAAAAGCGCTTTTAAGCGATTTTTATAAAATTGCGTACCCATTTAGCTATTTATGTCACGACAAAACGAACAGTTGCCAGTGATAGTCAGTTACTTAATTACTATTTCCCGCTTTTTCTTTCGGCTACAGAAATTGGCTACGGAATTTGAATAATTTCAGTTATTCTTCCTCTATTTTAATTTAGTTAATGGCAGTATTATAATAACCTTATTTCATTTTTACTTGGTTGTTCTTATTTTATTTAGTAATTGTTGAGGCATGTCTGTCCGTCCGCGTGTCCGTCCGTCCGTCCGTCCGGATTTTTCTCCGCAACCATCCATTGAATTTCTCTGAAATTTTGCATGAAGTTGTAACTTTGGTCAGGTTAGAAAGTGACATTCTCCGATTAAAAAAAAATCTGGTTAGCCCCCCCAAGGGGTCAAAAGGCCCCGAAATGGCAAAAAATGACATTTTTTGCCCCATAACTTTTCATCCATCCATTCAATTTCTCTGAAACTTGGCCAAAATGTGGAGGCAATTGTTCCTAATAGAAAATAAGTATCGCTGACCTTGGAAAAAATCTGGTTCGCGCTCACAGGGGGTCAAAAGCCCCAAAAATGGCAAAAATGACAAAAATGACCCTTTTCTTCCATAACGTTTGATCCACTCATTCAATTTTTCTGAAACTTGGCCAAAATGTAGATGCAATTGTTCTGAATATAAAATGAGCATCCTTGACATCAGAAAAATTCTGGTTCGCGCCCCAGGGGGGTCAAAGGGGGGGGGGGTCAAAAATGCCCCAAATTGCCCAAATGTATTGCATTTTACACTCGCCACATCGAGTCACATACAGAGGGGGGACCACGCACGCGCGGCTTATTATATTTTACTGTTGGCGAAGGTATACCGAGTGCCATTCTATTTTTGTTTTTTCTCTTTTGGTTTTGCCAAATTAAAATGTTTCACTTTATTCATAGTACAGTTAGTATTCAATATATATATAGTTTGGTATGTTTATATATTAATCTATATGTAGGTACATTATTCTCTCCTAAACTAATTAACCAATCATTATGAATTTTAAAAACAGCTTCTAAGCGTAAGTGGATCAAATGTAGGCTATATTTAGTTTAAGGGTAAAAAAGGGAGTGGAAGCCATTCGTTAACATTTAGGTGTCCCCGAGTTTTGTGAAATTTAACAGATTACAGATGACAGGTATTAGACATTAATTAATAAATATTCCCCAGATTTCAGGGATTCTATAGAGCATAATTTGGACCACCCACCATTTGAAAATTGAAATATATCAGATTTGGATTGAATTTGATCTATAATCATTACACACCAATGAAGCAAAATTCCCTGAATTTCTATTTCTTTTTAAGACCCCTTAAGCTGAAGCCTCGAATGTTTAATATGGTCTAGAATCAAAATCAATGCAATGGATTTTGATCAAAACTGGATTAAGAATTCTAAACATTAAAATAGCATCATATTTGATTTTAATCTTTAGACCGACTTTCACTAATTTGTTTATGGCCAACTTTGAAAATAAAATATTTAATATAATTACTAAACCCTGCGTTTATTATATTCTTATTTTAGTAGACAATAACAATGAAATAAAAACAAACAAACATTTTTCAAAATAACTCCACACTTAAATTCATTTATGAGCTAAATGTTAATAACAGAATTCCGTTTTTAGATGGTGTTATTGATTCTAATAACGGTGCATTCATAACCTATTCTAAAAAAACTACTAGTATTAACTCATGCACACTAAATTATAAAAGTGAATGACACATCGATATAAATACTAATTAAAAATCTATTAAACCGCGCAATCTAAACTCTTTAACGAATTAAAAACATTAAGCAAGTTCTGATTAACAATCATTTTCCTGATTATATTGTTGAAAAATAATTTAATGATTAGAAACTTAGACAATACTACAAATAATCAACTAAATAATTCCCACTACATTAATGTATTCTATTGTAACCAAATGCATCCTAACTCTAAATTGGATGAAAAACCTATACAAATATAATACGTGGATATATTTATATATATATATATATATATATATATATATATATATATATATATATATATATATATATATATATATATATATATATATCCCTCATCAACTGTAATAATAAAATAAGATCATTATTTGTTATAAAAAATTGAAAACATTAAACCCTGTAGTTAACAATAACTCTTTTCGGGCCCTAAACACAGGGGAAAAACAATCTTATCTATCAGTTTCAATGCCCCTTTTGGGAGAATGTATCTATGACAAAAAATTGTTACATCGGTTTTACTGCCACAATACTTTCCCAGAGGCTCACTATGCATCTCTCCAAAACTAGCTCAATTTGTAAACACCTAAACACATGACTGACCCTTCCCAATATAGACACGTTTTAGTTAATAATACAAAAAACAATACACCACGATATAACATAAAAATATTAAAAATGATTGAAGCCATTCACATTATAAGTAGACATTCCACAATTAATAATATTAATAAGAAAACTAGTCACGAAATTTTAAAGTGTCTACTGTAGTAATTAACATTAAAAAAATATTATCTGTTAAACAACATCATTTTGAATTTTTTTACGCGCATTGCACGTAATCATGTCCATATGCAATATATCACCACTACAGACACTCATTTTAAAGTCGTAAATTACTAGCCGCTAAGAAATCAACAGTAAAAGACATAGTTGTAAACATAGCAAGACAAAGCCTTCCTGATGATGATTTGATGAATTTAATTGGAAGTACTCGCAGAAAAAGAAAGAAAAATGCCACAAGGAACTCATGGAACCTATATACACCAATTTGACCAAAATACTTAATGGGCTATTCAAAAAATAAAAAAAATAAAAAAAACGTCTCATCAGACAAAACCACTTCCCTCAATGAAAACATGCTGCCTAAACACACACACACACACACACACACACACACACACACACACACACACACACCCACACCCCCCCCACACACACACGTCGGTGGTGAGGTCTCTTTCAGGCTTGGTTTGTCTAATAACTGACAGGTAATGAAGGTAGATAAGTATCCTTGGTAGAGGGCGAGATCATAGTGCATTTATGGTCGGCACTTTCCCGTGTGATAACACAGGTAACCAAACTCAGGAGTATCTCCTTGAGAATCTTCTCGATCAGCACCCGCTAAATGTCAGGGTATTTTCAAGTGCCATGTTGTGCATGAACGTGTGTCCCTTGAAGTATTTCCGTCGTGGATGACTGGGTTCGTCACTGTCATGCTAATGTTTCGGCTTTAGGTTCGATTATTTTGTCTCTGAATTTATCTCCACAAGTTAACAGACTACCTCGTTTTTTAAGTGATTCTAAATTCCTCTCCCTTTTTATTATTATGCAACAATGACAATGACATTATTATCAAGTATAAACAGACCAGCTACTACAAATCCACACAACAAACTCCTTACTAGTTTCTATAGTAACATCAGAGATCCTAGGTCAAACTTTCCGGATGTTCCGTGTTTTCTCTTACGTAAATCTCCACACGCTTTGTGAGACTAATCTAGATGTTTCTGTTGCTAACAATGATCTACATGTGAATGGTTATTTGCTTCTGTAACACATTTACATGGTTTTGCTTCTTTTCTTCGCAGGAATTTGCTCATTGGATCTCATGGTTGTTCTTTTATCTGCTTGAGGTTGTCTTTGCTGCATTCTACTTCCAATTTGTTCTTTTTGTACTGTTCACTTTTCAAACTGACTGCTCTGTTGTGAATGTTATAACCATCAGTATCTATAAAGCATTGTAGCTTCATCCGTCAACCTCCATCTTTGTTTTCAGTGACTTCAATGTTCATCATCTAGAGTGCCCCCCCCCCCTGACTCTAATAGCACAGATCTAGCTAGTAAAATCTGTCTGAAAATGTATCTGGCCCATGACTTGTCGCAGATTGTCATCTTCCCCTCACGCTTTCTCGATTATTATCTTCATACACCATCCTTACTTTATTGTTTTCTTACATTTGTTGCTGCTTCATGTTCTATTTCCTCTTCTCCTCCATTGCCCACTTCTGATAATGCTGTTGTTGATGTTGAGGTGATTTTTCAGTGGAGTCTTCTGTTGATCGTCCCTTCCATAGGATACGTTTAACTACAAGAAGGCTGACTTGGTTACGTAACTATGGGTCCTATCTTTTGTATGTCTGTTAGTGGCGCTGCTAAGAAGGTTACTGACTGGCTTCCTACTTTAATTGACACTTTTATTCCTCATCGTAAGTTTCAAACTAAACCTCATTCTCATCTGGTTTTCATCTGTTTGTGCTTCCGCCATTGCGCTGTGACCATTACTTTAATCAGTATCGTTGGGATAGTTCTGAGGCTTCCAGACAATTGTACAGAAGAGCTAACAATGTCTGCAAGAAAGCAATCTCTGAAGCTAAGTTTAGCTATTTTGGGTACTACTCCAGGGTTTGCGCCTAATTTCCGTGACTGCTCGGCCGCATCGATCCGACAGGTCACGGAAGCGTCCGAGATCTGCCGAGTCGAAAACGAGGTTGTAAACAAAACTGGGGGAAAAACTGACCTATCAGGATGCTGCAAGGCAGTTTATAGCAAGCAGCCGATAAAAATTGGAAGGAGACGCTAAGCCAAACCAAAAAAAATGAATTTTCAACAATTGTGTCAGAGCCTAGAATCTCCGGAGCAGGTTATGAATTTCTGCCATCAGAAATCTCTACTGCCCACCAGAATGCGGTGTAGGCGATGCGCACGACTTTGACGGCAAGACAAACAATATCGGACAAATATGCATGGAGATGCCCCACTCAGGAATGCAGGGCTTGGGTGTCTTTGCGATTGGGACCAGTTTTTCGCGGTCAAATCTGAATATAGCGACCATACTGAAGATGATCTACCTGTGGTCCCAGGCTCCTCTTCTGCCTGTCTTTCGCTAAGCCCCCCCCCCCAAAAAAAAACAAGCGCTACCTCTGCGGGAAAAGATACAGAATTCCCCCCACCCTCCAAAAAAAATCTATAAAAAACAAAAAGACTTGCCTAATTTGAAAAAAAAAGTTTATTTATTTCAGCTATGGGTTTGTTTATTTCTTTCATTTTTTTAATAAAAATATATGCATTTCTTTCTTTCCGTATTCATCGTCTTATATTGTCGTCTGCAAACCTTTCATTTTTTTTCACGCACTTTGCGGTTTTGTTTATACAGCCTCGTTTTCGTCTCGACAGCCTCGTTTTCGACTCGGCAGGTCTCGGACGCTTCCGTGACATGTCTGTCGGCCGAGCAGTCACGGAAATTAGGCGCAAACCCTGGAGTAGTACCCTATTTTCAAAAGATTTGTGACTTTATATCATCTAAAAGGTTTGCTCTCGTGATTCTTTAGAGAATCTACAATAGTGTTATTACTAGCGCAAGTCTGCTATTCCTCCTCTTTTTAATCATAATGATTGTTTCATCTTTTAAGAATAAGGCTGATCTCTTTTCTCGCTTTTTGCTGGCAACTCTTCTCTTGATGACTCTGGTGCTTTTCTTCCTGATTTTCCTTCGAAAACTGATCACTCTCTCGACTCTGTCAACATCACTCCGAAGATGTTTACTAGGGTTATTTCTGATCTTGACCAAACAAACATTGCACTTTTGAAATTTCTTCTATCAGGTCGAAATTATTCAATATTTCTTTGTCTCAGACCTGTTTCTCTTCTTGATGGAAAGAATCCTCTGATGTCTCAATCTTTTAAAATGCTGCTGATTCCTTTGTTCCAGCTCGTTTGACTCGTTGCTATAGTGGTTTTTATCAATTCGGTGTTCAGGTATCTTGCTATGATACTATTCTAGTAGCTTCTTTTCCAAAACTGCAGGTTTGTGGAACTTTCTTGCTGCTGACTGTTTTTCTCCTACCTATAGTCTTGGTTTATTCAAGACTAAGGTTTGCATCTTTTGTCTTTGCGTTAATAACCTTTCGGATTTTAGCTCCTTATATCAAGTGGCTTCATACCTTCTCTAGAGACTTCTATATATATAAAAAAACGAATTTTTTTCTATATAATTAAAGTCAAATACGTATTTAGAAAAGCCCACTAGATTTGCAACATTACTGTAGAAGACACCTTTCCTATAACTCCTTACTCCTTTCTTATAACTCCTTACTCCGTTCCTATAACTCCTTACCCCTTTCTTATAACTCCTTACTCCTTTCTTATAACTCCTTACTCCTTTCTTATAACTCCTTACCCCGTTCCTATAACTCCTTACCCTTTTCTTATAACTCCTTACTCCTTTCCTATAACTCCTTACTCCTTTCTTATAACTCCATACTCCTTTCTTATAACGCCTTACTCCTTTCCTATAACTCCTTACTTCTTTCCTATAGCTACTTGCTCATTGAGAAAACCAACATTTATTTTCACCGATGCTATGAAAGCAGATGAAACACCATGACATCAATCTATGCACACGTGCGTAGACACCACCAATTTATGCTAGTTTTCGACAGATGTGTCCCCCGACTCTCTTCAGGTGTTTTTGTTTCCGTATTTCAATATGATTGTTCAATTTTTCTTGCCATAACAATCCCGCGAAAATGTTATGCAGAATTGTCATTGTGTAAATAAGTATCATTGCGATATCTACCTCTTTCCCACTGGTATGAAGTGTCAAAACAACTTTTGGCATCAATCTATATGAATATGAATTCATATTCATATTCATATTCATATTCATATTCATATTCATATTATTATTATTATTATTATTATTATTATTACAAGTGTTGGTGAAAACAAATTTTCATTTCTTTTTAATTTTTGAAGCAAAGATTTTGTCGAATCACGAGTTATCTTCTCTTTCTGATTACTTGTCAAAACTTCCTTGGTTGGGAGAAAGGTGTGGTATCTGTCCTGATGCTGCATTTAATCTTTTCTGTCCTCGGTCAGTGAAGGATGGGTCTTCCTAGACTTAGTCACTTTTTATTTTTGTCCCAATCAAGACTACCCCTTTTTTGGGGAGTTAGTTTTCCCCACATTAAAAGCTGACCGTATGTCTAACTTTGCCGTCGTGGGGAGACAAGAAGATGGTGTCTAGCGACCACTTCACTTCAGAAGTTTCTGTAACTTACTTGACGATGAGGAAGCGAAAAATACTCTTCATTAACCCAAATATTAACCCTAAATCCGAGATAGCGGTGAATCTAAGCCTAGACTCTAAATTTGGCTTCCCCTTATAATTCACAGTTGGCGGTCCAGATTCTAAATTAGGTTTTGCCTCACGTAAACAGATCGTACTGAAGTAAAAAAAAAAATGTTCAAAGATTATGTGTCTACCGATTAAAAAAGTGTTTGGAAGAAGGTAGATATCAATTCGAACACTTATTATAAACTGTATATTATTATATAGAAAATATCCGATGGTCCATACGTTTGCACCACTTCTGTTTTGATAATGTTGAAGCAGCCAATATGGATGGACGGATTTATATGTTTGACCCAGAGAACAAAACGACATTTCATGGGGGTTACAACATTCATTATCGTCACGTGCTCTTTGTTGACCGCCAACGACGTGCTCACAATGCTACCTAGTAAAGTTGCAACACCTTGTCTTGTCACATTACATTAACATTATTTCTAGAGATGCGTCCTTGCATAAAAGAAATTATCAGTTGGTCGGTTGCGCTTCAGTCTGAAATAAGCATTTTCATTGCTAAATGCGCATATTGAAAGGACGCATCTCTATATGAAACTGTTGGTCGGTCTGTAACGCTTAAGATTGAAATAGCATTTTCGTCGGTCTGTAACACTTAAGTTTAAAATAGCATTTTCGTCGGTCTGTAACACTTAAGTTTAAAATAGCATTTTCGTCGGTCTGTAACACTTAAGTTTAAAATAGCATTTTCGTCGGTCTGTAACACTTAAGTTTATAATAGCATTTTCGTCGGTCTGTAACACTTAAGTTTGAAATATCATTTTCGTCGGTCTGTAACACTTAAGTTTAAAATAGCATTTTCGTCGGTCTGTAACACTTAAGTTTGAAATAGCATTTTCGTCGGTCTGTAACACTTAAGTTTGAAATATCATTTTCGTCGGTCTGTAACACTTAAGTTTAAAATAGCATTTTCGTCGGTCTGTAACACTTAAGTTTGAAATATCATTTTCGTCGGTCTGTAACACTTCAGTCTGAAATAGCATTTTCATTGCTAAATGCGCATATTGAAAGGACACATCTCTATATGAAACTGTTGGTCGGTCTGTTACGCTTAAGATTGAAATAGCATTTTCGTTTGTCTGTAACGCCTAAGTTTGAAATAGCATTTTCGTCGGTCTGTAACGCCTAAGTTTGAAATAGCATTTTCGTCGGTCTGTAACGCTTAAGTTTGAAATATCATTTTCGTCAGTCTGTAACGACTAAGTTTAAAATAGCATTTTCGTCGGTCTGTAACGCCTAAGTTTGAAATAGCATTTTCGTCGGTCTGTAACGCTTAAGTTTGAAATAACATTTTCGTTGGTCTGTAACGCCTAAGTTTTAAATTGCATTTTCGTCGGTCTGTTACGTTTGAAATAGCATTTTCGTTGGTCTGTAACGCTTAAGTTTGAAATATCATTTTCGTCGGTCTGTCACACTTATGTTTTACACAGAATTCCAGTTTACCTGTTACGCCTGATTGAAATCTTATTTTTATCGCTAATCGTCCAGATTTAATTTTCTTTTTCTAATGAGTCACCACTTATCAAAGCTAAGAGCCATTCGAGGATAAGGGTTAACGAGATGGATGCATTATCGGTTTAATGATGAATAATATTTTGAAACGGTTGAAAATGATTAGTAGAATGAACAAAGTTTGATAACTTATGAGGATGGTCTATGATAAATATTTGTTGACATTGGGTTTGAAGACGACCACGTTGTAGTCTGCAGGGAAGAAGTTATATGCTAATGGGTTACACTGATGGAAAATTCTTTTAAAGAAACATTGTTCATGGAAATTCCTCCCTGACATACATGGAGGAAGAAGGGAAAGTTATTTGCAGTTGTGGTAAGAAGAAGCGTTCTTGCTGTGAATGTTGTACAAAGAGGAATCAGAGATTCTTCAAGCATCTTCCATGGATATAACGATAGAGTAGAGAAAGACTAGCAATGTTTCTTCTGCGAGAAAGAGAATGTAGAGAAGAGAAGAGATCACCCCGTGCTAGGTTGTGAAGTGGATTTTCTACTCTGTCAAGGTAATAAATAGTGTTTTTGGCGGCACCTCCCAAGATGTGCCATAGACTATCTGGCTCTAAAAAATGGGGAAGTATAATGTGAGTAATAATGCATTAAGTTCGATCCATAGTCATTAGACATCAGTGAAGCAAGATTCCCTGAATTTCAATTCCTTCTTAAGACCCCTTAAGCTTAAGCCTATCGGACTCTTATATAGGATGCATTTTTTTAGAATATTTGGTCTTTACATAAATAACAACTGCCAAGGAAAATCCCCAAAACTTTAAAATGATGGCAGGGGCTCCGTAGAAAATGGATAATAAATGGTAGGAAGGTTTTAGTAGGTGCATTCATAATTTAAATTAGTGATTCTCAATTAAAAAGTAAAAAGGAAAAACATGGAAAGACATTGTATATCTTCCATACATTATTAAATGAAGAAAAAGTATTTTGATGTAATTTGATCAGATTAGAACACTTCGTAACGTTACCATATCGTTGTGACAAGGTGGACAAGATTGGAAATGAACGGTTGCAGTAATATAATCGATTACAACATTATAGTAATGTGGTAACAACGTATTTACAACGTTACAAGAACGTATTCTTTGTTAGCTTGTCAAGAAAAAAAACAAAAGTTAAAACTTACAGTGTGTGCGATCCCGTCCAGCAGCATAATTATGGCTTCCGTCTCCATCAGTTGGTTGATATGAACCGTATCCAGACCTCTCCGGATTAGCACGATGAGTGTCTCTCGATCGTTGGTCGGTGCTCGTTCGGTGTCCATATCGGGGCGTTTCTGGCCAATAAGAAAGCGATCGTTCACTATCCCTGCTGTGTTGCCTGCTCGTTTCGTCATCGACCCTGTGGCCAATAGATGGCTGCCTTGGGCGTATTATATCATTTCTGGGCGGATCTACGTTCTCTCTACCCACACTGCTACCTGTACTTCCAGTCTGAGAAGAATGTGGATACCTAGACTGCTGGTCAGGACGCTGGTAAGGCTGGCGTCCGCCGGCGTAGTAGCCTCTCTGGCTTGGGGTGTCTGTACCGTGGGCGTCACCCCTTTCACCCTGGGGGTAGCGTCTTCTATCATATTCCACAGAGCCGCTCGGAGACATTGTTGAACGCTGCCCTGCATGTGGGTGAACTGGATGACGGAAGCTGTTGACTATATTACGAGAATCCTCTGGTCCATGAATCTCTTCTTCGGGCATCAACTTGCTAAGATCGATCTGAACCGGAGGTATTGTGGGTCTCTGGGGAGACATAGCTTCATCAAAACCCCGTCTCTCACCAGATATTGTGCCTCTGTGACTGTTCGTGCCTCGTCCTCTTTGCTGTTCTCGGGTTGGATAACGGCTAGGCTGTCCATGTCTTGGATCATAAGGAAGAGGAGGGACGGCCGACAGAGTTGTTGTGGTTCTAGTTGTGGTGGGTGTCGGAGTGGTTGTACTTGGAGTGGGTCTCGTCGTTGGAAAATGTGTTGTTGTTGTTGTTGTTGTTTCTGCTACTGTCGTTGTTGGTGCAGTACTTGTTGTAGTGGTTTTATGCGTTGTTTCTGGGTGTCTTTCAGCTGGTCGAACGGTCCTTGTTGAATGGGAGATTCTTCGATCCAAACCACGATCTCTTTCAACTTGAGAATAATGCCCCCCTCTGATGCCACCACTTTCGCTAATGCTCTGATTTTGTGTACGGCGGCGTCCATCAGTCTGCACCAAGTTTGGAATCTCTTGGCGCGCTTCCGTATCATATTTCGTAAGACTATCGGGTACACCGCTTTGTCCTGCTGGGTGCTTATCATGTACGGTAGGCGCGGGCAGAAAATCACGTCCTGCAAAAATCATATGATTTGAGTCCGGATTTGGCCGATGTATTGGATGACCTGTGTCTTCCTCTGGAGGTTGTTTTTCATATTGACCAGCAGGGATATGACTATCTTTTCCGTCCCATGGTTGTTGTCCACGTTCATAAAACGTACTTTGGTCGTAGGGTTGACCATGTGGTATATATTCATCATACTCTCCACCGTCAACTCCTACCTGTTCATAATCCTCCCCTTCACCGTAATAGTAGGGATATTGGCTGTCGGGATACAAATCGTCGCGCCCGTTAATATAATAACTTTCCGGTTCATTTCCCGCCTGAAACCGACCATTTTGTTCCCCGTTTGGATCAGGGACTGCTGCATAATCAGGGTGAATATAATGTCCATTGGGGTCTATTCTACTGGGGTCTATATTTTCAGGGATGTAACGGCGATCAGGTTTGGGTATAAACTGGCTATTCCCTACTGGAACATACTGGGCTCCTTGGACAGCCTGTCCAGGTTTATAAGTCTCTCTCATATGATCAGGAATATAATCTACATTTGGTTTCGGAGCTAACGGATCCACGCTATCCGGTACCCGCTCTCCATTAAGAAAATACTGACCATAGGGCACATTGCCTGCATATCGTCCATTACCGTAAGACCCATACTGATCTCTTTCATAGACAGGATACTGACCATTACCTTCACCGGGAAATTGACTTTCTTCCGCAGTACCGTACTGACCTCGAGGCGGATACCAATCCCGC
>OY744531.1:44337199-44439699 GCA_963556195.1 Sepiola atlantica
CTTGGATATTATTTAACCGAAAAAAAGATTGAAATGTCGTAAAAAAGGCAAAATATGCCGCAAAACAGAAAAGGCAACCATTTATTGTGTTTCGGAATCATATCGCTTCGAAAGGTTTGATTTGCCGTAAAAAGCGAGAGAAACAAAACGCAATCAAATCACGCACCCAATTTTTGCATACGTTTGTTTTTGAAATTTTTCAAGCGGAAATCTCGGGAATGAAAAGGAAATCACAAAATATTAAATACATTTAATATTCTAATTAATAAAAGATGTTTAACATTCTAATTAGCTCGAAAGGAAATATTAACTTAAAATTGAAAGCAACTGTCAACAATTTGAGGCAAACAAATGTGTCACCCACTTCGACAGCTTGTTAAAAACATCACTTCAAGGTTTGTTTTTCTTTTCAATTTTCCATTCAAAATATCAAACATCGGTTGTGGGTGCAAAAAAGATTTAAAGATATCTAAAAAAGAAAAACTGGTTACTTTATTTACTAGGGTTGATTTTCATTATGTTTAAGTACTCTAAGTCCGTCCAGGAATCTGTATACTTCGGCATAAACACCCAGTCAGTGGAAAGAGAATCAAAATCCGTAAAGACAAGTCTTGCGGTATCCTTAATAGATTGTGTACCATCTGAGAGTCATCGCTTTCTTACAATCTTAAGAGGAACTATTTTTAGCCTACGGTGTAATCTGTCTTGCTCCACGGCTCGACAGCTTGGACGCTGACGAAGCAGCAAGAAGCATCAATTGATGGAATATACACAAGGATGTTACTAGCTGTATTTCATACTCGTCTCGATTAGGACCAAAACTAAAATCGACTTGACGTCGGTAGTTTCCGGATGTTTACGTAGACGGCCGGGAAATGCCGAAGCGCATATCAAATCAGAATGCGAGAAAATAAGTAGACGACAATTTAACATTTTAATTGATTGAATCGCGAAATTCACTAATTGGAAATAAAAATTAATCAAAGCGATAATGAATTTTAACGAACCCTAACCTAAACACCGTTTTATCACTTGTTCAGTGAACAAACTTTTCATGCAGAAAAAAACAAACATTTTATAACCCTAACCTTAAACCCTAACAACGGTTCAACACTTGTTCAGTGATATTTTTCTTAAAAAAAAAAAAAATACGTGTGAAGAAAAAACATTTTTCCAGTTGTACATCCAGCCTCATTTTGTATTTTTTGGGGCGCAGGCAACCGAATTTTCATTCGACCTTTTTCGACCCTCTACGTAAACATCCGGAAACTACCGACGCCAAGTTGATTTTAGCTTGGGTCCTAATCTGGAAAATTACCTTGTACTTTACGTCAGCTAGAGGGAACACTCAAACAAGAAACGCCTATATAGACACCGTCTATCTCAGTCTCGCAAAGAGATAGATAGATAGAGAGAGAGAGAGAGAGACAGACAGACAGACAGACAGACAGACATACAGACAGACACACACACACACAGAGTTGGGGGGATTCAGCTTGCTGGTAACTCCTGAAGAAGTATATCAGAACTCGAGCGATATCCCCCCATGTAATCTATTACGCGACAAAAGATCGGTTGAAAGATATCATCAGACCTACATCGACTAACTTGCTAATTACTCTGAATGTCATCTGGAGAATTACGAAGAAGAATCTTATTACTTTCAGAAATATATTTATATAGACAATCTTCTGTATTCACGATATATTCAACGCTAAGTAAACTTCGACAACCTTCTTTTCAAGGTAGATGGAATCGATCTGCATCTTCTTTGCAAAAGCTCAATAAAGTGTAAGTATTTCAGTGTTTTGGTGTCCAAACATTTTAATTCATCTACATTCCAGTCAAGTATACCTGCAGTATATCGAATGATATCTACTGCTCTGGCATTGATAGCATAGATTGTATTTCGACTGTGGATGTGCGATTTAAGAATAACCCTTACTATTCTGTTGTGCTCAGCTGTGATGTGGTTTTCCATTTCATTGTTTTTAATCTTATCTGCCTCCAAGATTCTCAAGTATTTTCAACACCTCCTGAAGTTAAATTGGTTTTCCAATTCTTCATGCTATTCTTTAAAGCTGTTTGAATGTTGGGGGATATTCCGAAAATCTCCAAGCATTTGTGTATCCAAGAATGAGGCACTATGTAAAATGCTTTCCTATAATCTATCAACCCTATGGCAAGGTTAGTAGTTATTCGTTTGCAGTTTCTCAGAATCATTTTATCGATCAGAAGCTGATTTTTGGTACCATGTGATCTTTTTCGGCAGCCTTTGTGTTCCTCGGGCAGCAAATTGTTTTGGTCCAAATAACCATAAATACGTTCAAACAATATGCTAGTAAAAAGTTTCCACATTACTGAAAGGCAAGTGATTGGTCGAAAGTTTGTCACTTCCCCTCTTTTGTCTTATCTTTTATGATCAAGGCTATAGTGCCCTTTTGTCATCTATCCAGGGAAGCTATCGATCGTCAAACAACCATTTATCATTTCTGCAAGAAGTTGGTGAAGAGCTGGAAAGTTTTTAAGCCAGTACATCTGGACTTCATAAGGTCCGGGTGTTTGCCGATTTGAAAGATTTTTAACCCTCTCCTTTAGCATCTGAACAGTGGCTGTAATATTCGCTTGTCGTTCTACTCTAGAGGACACTCTCTTTTCAATATATTTGATCCATTCTGCATCATCTATATGTTTTAGTTCCTTTTCCCAAATTCCTTTCCAGAATGCACAAGATATGGTCAGCATAAGGTATGATGGCATTCCCTCTTTCAATTCCTTCTAGTTGTTCAAAAATGAGTTTCTCGAAAAGTCTGTTTTGTCGATACTTCTCAATTCTGTCGCTATAACGTTTAAATTTGGCAGTTTTAGCTATGACACGCTGTTTCAGTTCTTCAATTACACACTTGAAACCTTTCGGGTGTATGTCGAACTTACGGATTAGATTTTCACAAGCACTTTGACTTTTCAGTTTGCTATTTCCGACAGCTTGCCTTTTACGTAAATTCTTTTCTAAGTTGTTTTATCTGCCTATTTAAACGTTTCCACCACCAGGGCTCTTTCTTTACTTCTTTTTCCCCGTTTTTCTATTCCGAATAGATTTGGCACAGTATTGGCAGCAGCTTTAATAACTTTATCACACTGATCAAGATTATTTACTAATAAGAATGGCAACACTTCATTCACTTTAATGGTGACGGTTTTAAATCTTTTCCTATTGGCAAATCGCAGGTTCTGCAGCTATTCTAAATTCCCAGTTCCTAGCGTCTAGTCTAAAAATCTAAAAATATCCATATATTCTTCTGTCATCCTATGTTCTATCATACGTTTTACGATTGCATCTGTGATTACCATTCAGACTGTTTCCATAGATGCAATCGTAAAACGTATTATTATTATTATTATTATTATTATTATTATTATTATTATTATTATTATTATTATTATTATTATTATTATTATTATTCACTAGAAGTTCTCACATAGGTCATCATCAGAGATTACTAATAATAACCGGTGGTGTTTCCTGGAGTCTGGGTGACAACAAGTCTCCCTAGATTTCCAGTACTATCTGTTATATTATGGATGACCCCCCATATTTTAGGAAAGATTAAGTTAGCTAGTATGAATTATGGCTGGGGTCAGTTGAGACAATAAGTGCGGGTTAAGCTGACATGCACTGGAGGGGATTGTTGGGAGTGAATCATTGTGTTAAACCATAACAAAGTGACAAATTCGGCACCGACACAGAGAATTTCGGGTCGGAGAAGGCCAGATATGGAACAATTGTTGAATGTCGTATCTGATTGGCCGACGCGAGGCAAGTGTCTGTTATGTCATTTGTTTTTCTCAAAAACTGGAGTTTTTGAACAGAAAACGCTTTGGGAGTGAGAGCGATAAGACCAACGATGTAGCCGCTCGTCCTGGAAGCAAGCGGACCCATGAAAATATGGGCTAAAAAGTTATGGTCTGGATCTCTAATGAGATCCGACATATATCCCCATGCATCCGTCGCACCCCACAACAAAAGGTATGAATGAGAGAAGAATGGAATTGGACGGATGGATGGAAATCGCTCCACAGCACAATACATGAATAAAAGAATTGAATCTCTCTCTGAGAAAAACCTGTCTCCGAGGTTTGTCTCCTGCATGAAAACAAAGTTTGTCCATGGAACAAAGGCCACCAGAATCGATCACGACCAGAGACGTAATGAAACCCACGGCACAGATAGCGACGACGACCAGTAGACGAAGAAAAAAACTATAAGGTAACTTTTTGTGTATAACATTTTCGGGTCCTAATTTGATAAAGTGAAAAGAAAATCTGTGACAGTTAAAAAAGAAAGAAAAAGTGTACCAGGTTTTAAAAAGAAAAGTGCTAAAAAGAAAAGTTGTTTAAAGAGGACAGTGTTTAATATAGTAAGTTAAAATAAGTTGTTTAAAAAGAAAAGTGTTTGTAATGTAATTTAAAGAATGAACAGAGAAAAGTATAAAGGTTATATACATTTATATAATTACGAGAAAAAAAAGTTAAGAACGATCATGTAAAATGTTGAGACGTTGTTAAAAACTGGTCTATGCATCTGTGAAAGATATTAAAAACTTTAAAATCGATTTTATGAGACGAGCCTTGGCCGGCGATTCCGAAAAACTTTTGTATTATTTCGACTTTCGTATTTATAATGTTGCGGGAAGCGTTGGCCTCGAGGTTTCGTCAGTCCGAACGATATTAATTAATAAGTGTAACGTATATATCTATTGGATAAAAAAATAGTAAGTAGACGAAAAATGTCTGTTTAATACAGTAGTTTAAAATAAAATGCTTAAAGAGAACATAATGTAACACTATCCATCTCTTTCTATAACCGTTGCAAATGAATTTGCATTACCGCAACAGCCGTTTATCGTTTATTTATCGTTGGTAATGACAATTGGTATTCACTGGTATTTGGGTGGCTATAAGCCTCCACAATGTTACTCTCCGCACTCTCCGCACTCTTCCAGTGGAGGTCAGGTTAGTGCTCTCTCTCTCCTCTGTCCTTCCATCTTCTTTGACTTTTCACAGCTATTTTGTGTGGTATCAGTCGAGGCCGATGCCTTTTTTCTTGGGAGGGGGCGGCACAGTTTATAAGATTTCATGCAGTTTCAGTTCCCTTGGTTTCATATTCACCACCCAAAGAAGGCATGATGCCGCTGAAGCGTAAGCGGCTACTGTGATTAGGAGGTTAGAATTATAGGGAACATCCTAAGTGGGGAGTTGAGCAGCAAGGAGTTGGTCGAGAATTCAAAAGGCAAGCGGTCCGAGGAAAGAATCCATTAGAGTTGGCAGTTTTCCGGCATCTTCCATAACCACAGAACTTGTGTCACCCTAGACCTTCATTTCGTTACCATTCACCCACCAGTCTACACTCGACAGGATCTAATTTTCATACTCTGGCCATTGTTTCCACTAACATGCGAGAGATAGATAGATAGATAGATAGATAGATAGATAGATAGATAGATAGATAGACTAAGCCGTAATCTGAAGAGTGTTATCGCACGCTAGCTGAAAAAAAAAACCAAACAAACAAAAAAAAACGGGCCTTCATTAATGAAAATGTCGTCGACGGATGCTGACGTGGGACTCTTGATTTCCTGATCTTGGGATGTTATCGTTGCGATAACGGATTTCATGACAAACGGTGCCACGTTTAGGCAAAAACTTAGTCGCGTAATGCTAACATGATTATCGTTTGAAAGGGCCATAGGCGCTTTGTCAACGTGGATTTGTAGGTAGACATTTTTCAAATCCAAAAGCAATACATTGTTCTATTGTCGTCGCCACTCTCCGAGTCTTTACGTGAAAATCTCCTCCTTAGCATTCAATCGCTCCCCAAATTCGTTCAACTTCCGATGGTTGGGTTATACGATCTTTGGAATTTTCTAATAACATTTTCTTTTCAAGGTTGGCCAAGAGGAGAATATCATATATGTCGGGAAATACATTTTTTACATGCATCAAGGGTGGTTTTCAGTGATGCACTGTCCTCATTGCCGATTTCGGTTCTGCATCATATCGTCTGCTATGCATATCGCCATTGATAAATTCATCCGAATGATGGCGACAAGTTCTGACCGTTCATATAATGGGTTTCTTTATTATTTATGCATTAATACTGTTGAGAAATGTATGACATCTGCAGTCACCTCTGGCTATGAGTTAGGTATCAACTTTCGTTCAATCAATCTTATACAATGCATTGTTTGCGATAGGATTGTTTCGACATTAAATAATCCCCTAAGAGTGTATATGCCAAGAGACAAACTAAATTAGACTAGTCAACCGGATAATAACACCGTCTTTCACCAACTGGTTACTTAACAGTTGGTTATTTAAAATATGTCCTTCGTGATATGACTTAGCCAATCACAGTCTTTGAGTCTCTTACACACACACACACACACACACACACACACACACACACACACACACACTTATGTATTTAACAACAGCGATGGGTAGGGTCACGATATTAGACCCATATCTATGTTATATTATGTTGATGCCAAGTTTTTACAAGGCGGTCTCCATTGGTGATTTTAAGAAATAGACCCGGTTTTTCTTTTGGATCTACGATCCGATATCAAAGAAAAAAAGAAAGAAAGCAAGACAAAAACGAAATCTAAAGGAACATCTATTTTTATGATGGCAGAAAGACGGTTTTCGAAAACATGAGACCTGATGATGTCATCAAAAGGACACCCACGAACAGGAAGCGCTCACTTGCTTTTGATACATAGAAACAGTTTGTAATATTAATTAAATTCAATTTCGGTGCTAAACTATAGAATACACTATGAATTTCCATAAAACAATTCTCGATCTATTACTAATGGAGATTTGGTATCTGTCTGTCTTAAGCCAAAACTATACTTCTACTTAAATTTCTAAAGCCAAAACTATACTTCTACTTAAATTTCTAAAGCCAAAACTATACTTCTACTTAAATTTCTAAAGCCAAAACTATACTTCTACTTAAATTTCTAAAGCCAAAACTATACTTCTACTTAAATTTCTGAAGCCGAAACTATACTATTACTATCTTTTAATGCTCAATTCAGCTTACTATACTATTTCATACTAATGTACTATCTTTTAATGTTCAAGTCAGTTTACTATACTACTTCAGATTAATGTGCATGAAGCTGAAACTATATATCATTTGGTTGGCAACTGAGTTTCCGCCGTTATTGTTTTTAAATAAATTTTGTTTTCAAATTTTGGAATATATTTTTGTTTCGAGAATTATGTTTTGATATCATTTTGTAATTTATTTTTTCCCAGTTAATTTAAGTTAATTTCCGTTTATTATCAGATCATTAAAATGAAATGTCAAGTTAAGAAAAATTAACATTTCAACACTTCCTTCTTTAAGATCAGAGTTTGAGTCGTTATCAATTCATCCCAACGCAGATTCCAGCTACGAAGATGAAATCCAAGATGGCGGAGCGATCAGCACCTGGGGGTGTCTAAATAAAGCTACGAAACCACAAGTGAATAAAAATAGCTTTCATGAATTAACAATGCGTCTGCGTTCGTGTGCGTGTGTGTGTATGCGCACTCGTGTTTTTATTGCAAACTGCTGACTCCTGTGCGTTAGTTAAAAGCTCACATCATTACGGACATCACTGACGTCATATCTTCAATGACAATTTAACAGCAATCTTTAAAATACGACAAAAGAAGTTTGTTTCAGCGTAAAAAAAAAAATTACCACAAAGAATTTCACCCACGTTTTTTGTTTCCTTTATTATTTATTTTTTATGACCTATCATTATTAATTCCATTATCATTTTTCCTTCCCACTTTTCCGTCTTTGGGGCAATTATTTCGGTTCTGCAGGCGGGCACCACATGCGTGTCGCATTTGAAGACCAGCGATAAATTAAGGCAAAACATTTTTTCCTTCTTCAAGTGTTTTACTAGTTAAGCTCAAGTGTTAAAAGTAGCGAGATGGGATCTGCGAGGCTATTTTTTAAATTTCAAGTACAGTGTATACGCTATATCTATATCATATGTCTGTCTGTTTGTCTGTGTCTCTGTCTGTCTGTCTGTCTGTTTGTCTGTCTCTCTCTCCACTCCCTCTCTCTTTATATATATATATATATATATATATATATATATATATATATATATATATATATATATATATATATATATATTAGGATTAAATACACGATATATTATAAATGAAAAATCATCGAGACAGAATGTATGAAAGACAATAAAAACAAATTCTTCATGTGTTTAATTGTTTTTTCCATTCAGTCTTTGATACATGTTTATATATATATATATATATATATATATATATATATATATATATATATATATATATATATATATATATATATATGATCAGGGCTACCAGGTGTTGCTCGGGGCCATAAAAATAGAAATGGTTAAAACGTGTCATGTTTATATCAAACCTTTTGTCTCTCTACTTTTCTCAACACGTCTCTTTATCTTTCTCTTTACCCTTTTCCCGTTTTTCCATATCTCTCTCCCCCACCCCTCTTTGACTTCTGCCCAGCCCATTTCTCTCTTGTTTTAATGTATTGAATTAATAATAATATAAGTCATTACGCTGAGCTTTCAGTTTAAAAGTCATTGCTCCTGGGCAACACCGAGTTTCTTCCATCTCCTATAAAATATAATGAAATCTATTTGTTTTAATTTATTCCGGGTAACGCCGAGTTTCTTACCTCCCCCTTAATAATATAATGAACCCTATATTTATTTTAGTGTATTCCCGGGTAACGCTGAGTTTCTTGTCTTCTCCTTCTCCATTAAACATATACCACATAGGAAATGTACTACTGTATTATTGCAAACACTTGCTCTATATAGGATATTGACAACTGACTCCCTAGCAACGCAGAGTACCTTTTCTGGTATACAATAGTATAATAAAATACTGTGAAAATTGTTCTCCCGGCTAACGCGGCGTTTAAAAACACTTGCTCTATGTAGGATTGCTATATCTAGGATATTGATGACCCCCGGGCTATACCGAGTAAACACACCTGCGGTATCTAGGATATTGAGGATTTTGGATTAACTTATGCCACTTACCAAATGTAATACTGTATTACTACTATTATGGCTACCGGGCAACACCAAGTTAACAAAAGACAGATAAGTTCTTTCTCTCGGGCAACGCTGCGTTTAAATACACCTGCATCCGCTGTATCTAGGATGTTAAGCACTTTTGGATTATTATATACCATATACCAGATGTAATACTGTAATCTTACATTTATTGCTTCCGTTTAGAGCACTACTGAAACGACCCAACTAAAATTAAGGATGTCCCCAGCGCACTACTAAACCCACCCTTTCCGAGTTTCTTACTCCCTTTTCCTAGTCCGAAGAGAAGCTTAAGAAACGTTAATAAAGAAAATGCTGATTCATTTCCGGAATCAATACATTGAAATTACAGTGTTTTTTTTCTAAAATTTTGACCGCGGACGAAATGTGCCCTATAGCTATCTTAAAAGTGCACTTAGAGATTCGCGAACACTTCTATTATCTTTCCCGATTAATTTTACATAAGAATACACTTTTAGATTTTGTATAGATTCGCTAATCTTTCTTTCTATAGTGTACACACAAACGCACACACATTGGATGTTATACATATAGATATGTAAACCTCCTTCTCGGGTTGAGAACTGTCGTTAACGAGCACCTATTCCGTATCAACTAGTTGATTGGATGTTCAATCCCTGGCTTGGGATGGTGCTAGTCTAGTCTTATTGAAGAGTTGTGATACAGCGAAACAATCTGTCTGTTGGTTACTATATATATGTATTTTTAAAGATTTAAATTATTTTCAAAGCATACTCCAAATAAAAAGTATGTATAATGGTATCCAAGTCACTTACAGCTGTTTCAAGACATTGTTTATTTTCAGTTATACAAAATAACACAAAAATTGTTTAAGCAGCGTCAATTAAATACACCTGAAACCAAGAACGAATTCATTCTTAAGATGGGTCCATTCGATTTAAGCGTTTGATAATGAAATTATTATTTCAAACTTAAGCGTGACACGCCAACAAAAATGTTATTTACAAACTTAAGCATGACATACCGACGAAATGCTATTTAAGAATAAAGTGGGATAAACAAACGTAAATGCTATTTTAAACTTTAGCGTTACAGACTGGCAAAAATGCTATTCCAAAATTAAGTATGACGCATCGACGAAAATGCTATTTCAAACTTAAGCGTGACAGACTGACGAAAATGCTATTTCAAGCAAGCGTGACGCACTGATAAAAATACTATTTCAAACTTAATCGTTGCAGACCGACGAAAATGTTATTTCAAAATAAAGTCTGACGGACCAACGAAAATGCGATTTCAAACTTAAGCTTGACAGACCGGCGAAAATTCTATTTCCAATTTAAGCAGACCAGAACGACGAACCGACGGATCCTCATTTTTTTTTACGTTTGGACGCATGTCAAATAAGATGTGCCCATCAAATCTCAAAATCTCAAATAAGATGTGTCCATACACTCTGCATGCTTAGCGAGGAAAGCATTATATACAAACTGAAGCGTGAAAGGGGGACAGATGCGTGGACGACCCTAGAAACACACACACCAAGATTAAAAAAATATATATACAGGAACTACACAATAACCCGCGAAACCTCACATATTTATTGTAGGAAACAGAACCACTCTTCACAAAAGAAGTCAGCACTCATAATTACTTAGGGAGACTACACATATTTTCAATGACTATCTTGTCTAGAAAAAATAGTTTTTGATATTTTCTTTGTATTTTGCTTGTGAAAAAGAAAACTATACAATTATTTCAGTGCTAATTGATGCTAATTCATTTCAGTTGACGAAAATCGTTCCCTTCTCGATGTCCCTCAACGTAGACACAATGTCGGATTTTAATGTGGAGATCCCCCCCCCCCAATAAAATACAAGTGAGGCTTTGGATTGTGAACACAAATAACCTGTACCTAGTCTGCTGCCGATTATATTTCCAGCAAGTCTGGTATCAATTTATACACCTGGATGGAATTTGAAATGATTCTGGCAAAAGAACAGTCAAATTGTCGTTTGCCGAAGTTTGTAGAATGCTGAAATAAAGCATATAGAAGAACACACACAATAGGATAATATATGTATTAGATAAATAAAGGAAATGTTTGTTGTAAAACTAATTGTATATTTGCGACTATGAAATGTATCCAATTAGCCTCACCTGGTGATACCAGATCAGGCTGCCCTGTGGCTCCCTGAGACGAAATTCACCTACATTGACGTTTTTTTTGTTTTTTTTTTGTTTGTAAAACTTAATTATGTTCTACAAAACCAAAAACAAAAACAACAACCCCTCTCCCTTTCTCCCTCCCCTTTTTTATTTTTATTTTTCCTACCCTACTCCCGGTCCTGGATATGACCTTAAACTACATCTGATGGTGAGATCCGGCTTACGGACTTTGGGGAATGTGGAGCCTCCTCTTAATTACCATTGCTCCCAGGTCCACCCTGACCCGGAGTGGTAGTACCCGTTAGGGTCCCAACTATGGGTTAAATAGAAACAGATATTAAAAGGGGAAAGAAACAAAAAAGAAGAAAACAAGACCAGATTCGGCATTAAATAACCCAAAAAGGGTTGATATGCCGTAAAACAAAACTACCAAACCAAACCAATTAGCCTCAGAATAGACGGTTCCTTTGAATGCGCCAGATTCAAAATAAAAAGATGGCCCCTTGGGTGTTGACTGGTCGGCAGTCACATAAACAAAGGAAGGAGCAACATTTCTGGGCGTCTTTATCAGTAAAACACAGAATTAAAAAAAAAAACGGACAAAGGATTTTTTCATTCAGTCCACCAAAATAAGTATTAGTTTGGTCAAAGTATTTGTTTGCTCTTGACTCATTAAATGGGACTATTTGTGAATTCAAGGGAGGTAATTCATCGTCATAATGAATAAAAGGAGATAATTATTTTAGGAGAAAAGGGGACGTAACTCTTTTTTTATAACTGTTTCGTCGGCACGCCTTCATAAATGAGAGCATCTCATGTTACACACAATAAACCAACCACCTTTGAAGAGGGGTAGTAATGTGTGGGAGGATTAACACGTGAGACCTAACGGACACTACATTTATATCTTAGCTAAAACGGAGTCATTAACTACAGCTTATGGGCTGGGAGTTTATGTTCGAAACACCCTCCCCTTGACTAGAGAACATAGGTTAGAATCAGATGACTAATCCTACATGTGCTTTAGATTGACTTTACATCACAGCGTTAATTACTTATATTTCTTATATCGTTCTCCTTCAACCCAGGACTGTTCACTACTTGGCTCTATCTCTGAAAGCTTAGATAGAGCACTCTCACTCAGTTCGAATACCCAAATACATGTATTTAGGAGTTTTAATGCACACCACCGTGACTGGTTGGGATTCTCCAGCGTTAATGATGCAGCTGGAAACTCTACCTTTAATTTCTCCTCAGCTCACGACCTTTCACTTTTCTGACCTGCCTTCCGGATCGCGCAGACCAGTAAGCCTCACTTCTCGACCTGTTCCTGACCTTACTACCTGAGGCTTGTGTGGCGAATGCCCATAGCCCACTCTGATCACGTTGTAGTAATGGTACATATCACCTTTAAAACCAAAAGCTGAAGAGCCGTTGCTTAAAACGACGAGAAACTATGAGCAGGCTGATTTTGAATCTCTCAGGGATCACTCAGAGACGCCCCATGGGGTGTAACCTTCTCACTCATTGCTGATCAGTGTGCAAATGAGCTAACCGAATGGGTCAAAGCAGGCATTGATGCTTATGTCCCCACGCGAAAATTCTTCAGCGAACCCCACTCTCCTCAATGGTTCACCTCAGAATATGCAGCTGCTATTGCTGAGAGGCAGAAGGCATTACGAAAATACGGCCGCCATAAGTGAACTGCGAGCAGACAAACATTTGTAGAGGCAAGAAATGATTGTAAAGTAGTGATAGATGACGCAAATAGAAGGTATACAGAGATAACCAAAAAACGCATTCAGTCACAGAAACTAGGTACTCGTGATTTCTGGAAAATTTATAATAGTGCGATGAACAATGGACAATCAACAATTCCCCCGCATTCTAATCACAACGATGCTGTATCCACGGCAACTGATAAGGCTGAACTACTTACCCAGCGTTTCACCTTAAACTCCACTCTGGACTCGCAAACAACCCCCTCCCTAAATTCCCATTGCGGACTGAAGCCACACTTGAGAACCTGGTCATCACCCCGTCTCAAGTGAGAGACATCATAAAAAAACCTTGACACCTCCAAAGCCTGTGGGCCTGATCTTATACCAGTAATAGTAATAAAGAAATGCTCTGCTGAGCTGGCCTCTGTCCTCTCCAAACTATACAACAAATGCCTTACTGAATCTTGTTTCCCTGATAGTTGGAAAATTGCCTCTGTGGTACCAGTTTTAAAAAATTTTGGAGATAGAACTGATCCTCTAAACTACCGCTCAATCAGTCTACTCCTGATTTTTGCTAAAATCTTTGAATCATTAATCAATCTAGTGATAGTCAGGCACCTAGTTAATGCTAAACTTGTTTCTGATCATCAATACGGATTCAGACAAGCACGATATCCTAACGGTCATCTCTGAACGTATATACCATACACTGGACAAGGCAAGTGAAGCTAGGGCGGTAGCGCTTGATATATCCAAGGCCTTTGACAAGCTCTGGCATGAAGGACTTCTAATAAAACTGCACTCATATGGTATTACTGGACAAATATTTAATATAATTAAATCCTTCCTAACAAAACGAAAGATCCAGGTTGTACTCGATGGCCGTTCTTCTAAGCAACACGGCATAAATGCTGGTGTACCCCAGGGATCTATTCTTGAACCTCTACCGTTCCTGATTTTCATAAAAAACCTCCCTGATGCCATTGCGACTGAGATAGGAATATTTGCTGACGACACTACGCTCTACTCACGTCATGTAGGCAAAACTGACGCGCACATATCTGAGGCAATGGCTAAATCCTTAGAAAATTACCTCCAGTCTGTAGTGGAATGGGGTAAAAAGTGGATGATAACTTTTAATGCCGCAAAGACAAAGCTACTTTCCTTCAATAACTACAAGAAACCTCTTCAACCACCGATTGTTATGGCAAATAGCACCCTGTCTCAGAGTTAATCATTCAAACTCCTCGGCCTAACTTTCACAAACATGAATTGGAATAAATACATTGAAAACATTGCCAGGGCTGCTGCAAGTAAGGTGGGCTCTCTCTACCGCGCCAGTAAACTTCTCACACCTGGCATTATCTTGTATCTCTACAAAGCCACCATCCGCCCATGCATGGAGTATTATTGCCACATCCTATCCATTCACTGTTGAGGTCCCCAGATGCTGGAGAGCCTTATACTTTAATAGCTTCCTTCCTCGTGCTGCCGATCCCTGGAACTCCCTCCCTGCTTCATGTTTCCCCGACTGTACCGACATGCAGAAGTTTAAAACTAATGTAAACAGACATCTCGCTGCACAGCTTTAAACTTAGGATGACATTTAAAATTTAGAGCCTTTACATCTACAGTGAACTATGTGAATAAAATGATAGGGGCGGCAAAATGCATGTATTTGAATGTTAAAATATTTTTCACACCTATTTGCTAAACGTTTATATGGCACTTTTCAGAGTGTCCCAGGCTAAAGATTTAACAGCTAGGAGACGATTTTCTTTATTGCTTGCGCCGTGGCCTTGTCAATTCAGATTACCCGATCATTGCGTATATCTCATCAGAAATAATTAATATTTGTATTTTTTCGGTTTGAACTTCTTTAAACCTAGTGCTTTGAAATAAATGGAATCAATTTTAAATTTATGGAAAATTTTAAAACTTATGACTTCTAAACTTTCTCTCAAATAACTATTTTCAGTAGGCGTGCTGGTTTGGTGAGATAACATTAACTAGTTTTATTTGGAAATATATGTTTAAAAATAATTATACTCTTTTTCCCGAATACGTCCCTAAAGTTTCATTAACATTTGATAATTATACTTCATACAGGGTGGGCAAAAATAAGGGTCCTATTTTTAAAAATTCATAACTTTTTTATTTATTGATTTAAAAAATTTTTTTTTTTTAGAATAAGTAAAGGACCCCTTCCGAAGCAAGCATGAGCCGTATTAGCCCTAAGGAACGTACCCTCATTTAGAAAACATTATTTTTGCTTAAAAAACTCAAAACAGTGTAAAAAACAATACTTTAGTTTTTGTAAGTTTTAAGAAGTGTTTTTCGGCTAAAATTTGTTTTGTTTATTTCAAAAAATCTCGGAAGGGTCAGTCTACACACACATAAAGTTTGGTGAGTTTAACTTTTATTTTGTGGAAGTTATTCAAATTCAAGTTATTCAAATTTAAAGATAGGACCCTTATTTTGGCCCACCCTATATCTTTTAAAGATTTTCCAACTATCTCCGGTTAATAGAAACATTTGTCTTAATAATGACACAAAGATTGTGCTCAGTCTTTAAGCTAGAATCAAAGTGTAGCTTTAAAATTATGAATAAAATTAAATTTATCAACATTTTAGGGATATTTTAAGTAGCTTGACCCCTTAATTAAATGGAGTATTCTGGTGACTGCTACGATTCTTCTATAAGAGACAAATAGAGTAGATTAAGGGATGACCAACGACATCCATATCACCCCAGACTTTTTATGGGCTTGTTCTTAATTTGTCAAAATGTATATCTTATATTTTTTTCGTAAATAAATAATCCAAAATTCCAATGAAATTGTTAAAATTATATATATATATATATAGATATATATATATATATATATATATATATATATATATATATATATAGTCTAAAGAAGCTTTGAGTTATTTTAAACAAAAAGACAAAGAAAAAAGAAGGAAGATGCAGTTTAAATTCCCAGAGAAACTAACTTAATCCAAAATATTGCAGACTTAACATTTGGTGGAAAATTCATAAATAAATAATATATAATAGTAAGTAAATAAAATAAAAAGGGGGATTTAGTATCTAACAGTGAAACAAAAGCAGGAGACCTTAACGTAAGCATCTAATATTAACACGGGGATCATCAGCTGTTTACCATGTAACTGTTTCGGAGATTTAAAAACAGGACAGTTATATGCATATATATATATATATATATATATATATATATATATATATATATATATATAACAAGTTATGAAAATATATTTAGGGCAATTAAGCTATATATATATATATATATATATATATATATATATATATATATAGCTTAATTGCCCTAAATATATATATGGATTTATATAAAAATGGCAGCGGTAAAAATTGCGAAAATAATTGTGAAGTATTAATTATTACATCCATCGTCTTTTTATTTATTGTACCAATTTATTTTCATTTACTTATTGATGGCAAAAAAAAAGGTTGGTCAAATATTATGTCGCGGAGAAATTCGATAATGGACCGGCTAACACAGCTGTTGTAACGTTCGTGAGGTTGCATATTTAATACGCCATTATTATCATTTTTATTTTAAACATTCACGTACTTACTTGACGATTGCTATAAAGATTTTATAAATACAGAAGTTTCAATACGTTTATTTTATCAAGATAAGGATTTCGTTACGTAAGTTTTACATTTATTCGCAATATTTTTTTTTATTGTTATGCTACGCTATTTCAGGGCAAGCTGTATGATTCTGAATTATTTTTATAGCTATGATACGCTGTTTTAGGACAAGCTATATGATTTGAGATCATTTTTATAATTATGCTACGCTGTTTCTGGGTAGGTTGATCAAAATTGAAACAATTAACAAAATTGACTATAACCTGTTTATTTTTTTATTATACGTTCCTTTGGATTCCATTTACGAAATAAATTCACGATTTATATATTTTTTAAATTATTTTTTTGGAGTAACAGGAATAAGTTTTAAGATAAATAAGTAAAGAGAGTGTATTTGAATGACAAAAAAGGTGTAATGTAATTGGATGACAAAAGAATGTAATTGAATGAAAAAGGTTTATTTGAATGAAAAAGGCTATATATATATATATATATATATATATATATATATATATATATATATATATACATATATATATTTGTTTGGCTATAGAAAATTTCCCTGTTTACTATTCCAGACACCATCATGGCCTCATCAGCGAAGAAACGGGGCAGTATGATGAAAGCTACATTCAGTAAGGATTCATTGCTATCAACAAAACTGTGATTGATTTTCCACAGTGTGTATTATGCCACAAAGTCTTATCAGTGGAGTGCATGAAGCCTACATTTCTAAAACGCCATCTAAACATTTGTCATCCAAATTTTAAAAGTAAAAATACTGTTTTCTTGAAGCAGAAGGGAGAAGAACTGAAGCGAGCACACTTTGAACGTTCATGACAATTCATGCAACAAAATGAAGCTGGTTTGCGTGCATCCCTACATGGTATCACTTATGATGGCAAAAGAAAAGAAATCTCACAACATTGCAAAATAGTTAATAGTCCCTTGCAGCAAAGACATAATACGTTGTAATATTGGAAGTGATGCTGAGCAGAAGGTCACATCAGTGCTTCTCTCAAATGATACTGTTCATCGACGAATATGTCTGACGATGTCAAGCAACAAGTAATCACTGAAATAAAGGTAGCATCCTTGGGAAAATTTGCAACATAGCTTGATGAGTTGACTGACGTGGCTGCTTGTGCCCAACTTCTGGTGTTTGCACGATACGACAGTGGTCAAGATTTCAAGGAGGAGTTCTTGTTCTGTAATAACTTGAATTCAACTACAAGAGATGAAAATATTTTCAATGAAATCTCATTGTTTTTTAAGAGAGAAGGACTGTCTTGGAATAATGTATGTACATTCACAACTGACGGAGCACAAGTAATGCTTGGCCATCGATCAGGATTCCCAGGAAAAGTGAATCAAGTGAATCCTGAAACAAGGCATTTTCATTGTATGCTTCATAGATATGCTATGGCATCTAAAACCCTCTCAGCTGAGTTGAAATCAGTACTTGATGATGTAGTACACATGGTAAATGCTATGAAATCAAGTACCCTAAACACAGGATTGTTTTCTCTACTGTGCCAAGAGTTTGGAAGTGATGAAGAAGTGTTACTCCTTCACACTGAGGTTCGCTGGTTATCACGGGGAAATGTGGTAGCAAGAGTTGAATCATTGAAGCAGGAGCTCGCTGAATTCTTCAAATGTGATAGCAAGACAAAGTCACATGAGTTTACTATGAAACTGTCAGACAGCCAGTGTCTTCACCAACTGGCCTACCTAAATGACATATTCTTATGCCTCAACTCATTCAACGTATTCCTCGAAGGCTGTTTTACCACAGTAATTGATTTCACGGACAAACTAAAGTCATTCACCATGAAATTAAAACTTTGGGAAGGCAAGGTCAAAGATTGAAATCTAAGCATGTTTGAACACCTATATGACGCACTTGCTAAAAGTAAAAACACTGAAGAATTAGATGTGGTGCAACTTGTGAAATCGCATCTTGCTTCTTTGCGGATGGAGTTGCAGTCTTACTTTCCCGAATTGAGTGAAATGGAATCAAAATTCATTAGAAACCAATTCATTGTGAATGTGCACTTTCCAGATAGTACGAAAGAAGAATTGGTAAACGACTCTGTTGCAAACGATTCATTTGAAACTCTTTCCCTCAACAAGTTCTGGTCTAAAATGAATGAAATTTAACATGTTAAATCTGAAAGAGTTTTGAACTCTTTACTGATGTTCCCTAGTACTTACCTGTGCGAGCAAGGATTTTACACGCTGTTGAATATGAAAACTAAACATCAATCACGACTGAATGCCGAGCATGACCTATGAGTGTTTCTGTCTGATACTGCTCCTTGAATTGAGGGACTTGCTTGTAACAAACAGGCACAGCACTGAAGGTCATTATTGATTGATATTTAAGAAAATATTGTTTCACTCCTGCTTGTGTAGCATAATTGTAAAATATTTGTAATACTGATGTTTCTTCTGAATAAGGTCATCAACATTTGAATTATTTTATAATATCCTTTATTATATGTAGTATAATGAGTTAGTCAATAAATTACCATTATTTTCATTGTCACATTATTGGGTACTTAACGGGGGAAAAAGTTGAGAACCCCATAGCTATTGAATGGCTGAGATAGATCCATCGGTGGCAAGTACAAGAAACGGTGCCAAATATTGTTATTGCTCTGTGGCCGTTTTTTACTCTTACCGTTTCTGTTGCTACGACAGAGAGAAGCTTATTAAACCTTTGTCGTCTTATCAATTAAGCATGAAACTGTTCAGCTGATGGACTTTGACAAAATAATAAGTGACTTTGCTTCTACAAAAGCTCGAAAAGTCAAAATTCAATAAATAAATAAACAAAAAGAAATTAAAGAGTTATAATGATGCTGATTGAAAAAAAAACCCAATGAAAAACAATGAATTTAAAAATCAGAAAAATAATTTCTATTTAAATTTTTATTTTCATTGTTTTTTTTTCAATCATAATCATTATAACGCTTTAATTTCTTTTTGTCCTCACGGTGTTGTCTCACCGTCCACTTAACACTCCTGAACCCTTATCCTCGAGTGGCCTTAATAAAGTGGTAATCTTTAGTAAAAAAAAAGGTGTGTGTGTGTGTGGGGGGGGGGGGGGGGTTAGGGTTAATAAAACGAGCGGGGAGGCGAGTTTTATGAATAGGGCCCGGGCGGCACTTTGTCTCAGTACGTTACTGGATACTGGTACAGCTTTTGAACCAGACAAAACCGACTTTTACCGATGTCGAAATATGTAAACAGTCAGAAAAGGCCGAATCAAAACCAACCGGGTGATTTTCAACATGGATAAAATAATGAAAGTAAAAGACTCATTGTATGTTTTTATGACAATTTATTTATTTTCTGACGAAGAAAATCAATAATTTAAAAAAATATTTTACGCAAAAGTTAACTATTTTTTTCGATAAATTGTGTTACGTTTTTGACATAATCAATGCAACAATGATTTTTACAGATTTCTTTTGCGTTTTACCTTTGAAACGGACAAAACCCCACTAAGTTAAGGTTAGGTTAGGGTTAGGTGAGGGTTAGGGTAAATATGATCAAAAACACGCACCTTCTCTAATTCAGTTTAATAAAGTGAAAAATGTAATTTTTCAAAAATTCACCAAAAATAGACTAATTATTGTATTTCGATAATATTTCCTGTATTATAAGCGTTAAGAGATCATTTTTCTTGAAAACAATTGCTAGCTCGAAATGTTGAAGGCAACAGTTTATTTTGTGGCGGGGGTGTAGGTTTATTTTCACGACCCCCTAACTAATCCTTGCAAAAAAAATTAAAGCGCTTGGTACATGTTTAACTTAATGATTTTAAAAGATAATTCCTCGTAGTTTAATGTTATTTTTTTTTTAAAATCACCTTCTAATCGAATAGACCCCTTAGTTATTGAAAATTTATAAATGGTGACATAAATAAAATATTGCTTATCGAGAAATTTTTTTTGCGTTTAATGTTCGCTTAATTTATTACGGATATGATTGTAAAAACAATATTTGTGACAGAGCAGTCAGGGCCGACGGGGATCGGGTACCCTAGTGGCGCACTAGTATGCATCTTGGTGATGATGCTAGGCCCTAAGTTGAAACGAAGTGGAGATATAAGACTAGTATATATTGACGTGGAAACAGGCTGATTCAGACGACGGAAAAAGAGCGTCAAAGTGTCTACGAAAAATCGTGTTGAGTGTCAATTCTGTTTAAGCACACACAAAGCGTACGCTTAACATATGTGAAATCAGAATTTGGCCAAAATCTCTTAATCACCAAAATACTAAATAAACATCAACAAAAAAATATATGGTCAGGTGTATCAGTGCTACGCATAGCCGGGAGGGCTAAGCTGATAGTCAAAGATAACCATCTAAGCTGTCGTCATGAATTAGGGCGAACGGCCTTTGCTCCCCAACGAGAAAATAACGAATAATTGTTTTTATAACGGCGATAACAATAAAATCAGAAAGAGAGACATCCCATTTATCTGTAACGATGAACATTTTCAATGAGAGTCTATGCGTGCAAACGCGCCCCCTCCAAACCCCTGAGGGGGGAAGAAACACATAGAGAAATATGTTTGGAAAAGGTAGGGTGTGACGATACACCTTTTCAGTAAGAGAAAGGATTTTGAATTAGAACGAGAGACCAGATCACAGTTACACAGCAGAGACGCTGGTCGCGAACCGGGCTCTGTCCCGGCTTCGACTATGGAAAATCGCCGGAGAAAAACAGAAGATCAATCACTGACAACCGATATGTGGACGAACAGACACACACAGACATCTTTGCTTTGTATATACAGAAAAAGTTCATGTTATATTTTTAATTTGTGTTTAAAAATATTAAATTTCAATAACTGTTATTTCAGTTTGTTTTTCTTAAATAAAAAAAAACGAGATTTTTTCTCAGATTAAATGCATTTTGTAGATGTAATTTTAGAAGCAGAACGTCGAAGTGGAGATGGTTGGAATGGCGATAAAAAAATTAAATTAAAAAAAAATATTTTGAAAATAAAATGTAGAAGCAAGCGTGTTAAAAAACAACAAAAAATGACAACCGCGTGAAATGAGTTAGTTGTAAAACATTCGCGGTTTTGTCAACAACTCAAGTAATTTCCGGTTTTGAATAATTCGAACAATTTTGCTAGAGCATTTAAGACCTTTATTTATTTACGTTAGTTTTCGATACTTTAAAAAGAAAAAGAACGGAACATAAAAGCCGAAAGTTATTTAAAACCTTTCAGAAATGTAAGACGCTATATTTATATTATTGTCTTCTTTTTCTTTTTTTGTCGTAAAATTAAAGATAAAAAACAACAACTCATTAGGTTTTTTTTCTTCCCTATTTCCTTTACTGGGAAATGTTATATGTATTCACTCAAAGTACCCCCTCCCCCGTACACTGGTCTGTTTTTTTGTTGCATTTGCTGTGGAAAATATCAGATGTTAGTCCTCTTTTCTGCCTTGAAACTTCGTAACCACGAAAAACGTATTGTTACACATTTCAGTAATAAGCTTTTTGAGTCAAGTGTGAATATGCTTTGCCAGATGCAACTGATTACTTCGGCAGACTTGTCAAGGTTTGGCGGTATTTACCGGAAGGTTTCTGATTGGTTAGTTTAATCACGTGACATAGAAATAATTTGAAGTTTAATAATCAATTGATGATCAGATTTATATATTTACAAATTTACTTCTATTATATTCTCAAAAAAAGAGATGTTGCTAGTCTTTTTCTACCCTGTCTTTATTTTCATGGTAGGTGCTCCACGGAGCTACACTTTCTGATTTCTTTCTGTAAAACCTCCACCGGAAGTACCCGTCTGGCTACGGCCACTGCAAAAATGTTTCAATTCTTCCTATGTACAAAAAACAACAACAAACCCATCTTCGCCTTCTTATTTTGCATGAGTCCTATCAATAGAGCGTGGATAGATGGATTCACAAGCGATCAGACAGTACGAATGTGGTTCCAGAAATGCTGAAGTGAGGCTGAGAGCCTTGAAGATGAAGAAGGTAAAGGACGACCGTGTAATCTTGACAATGAACAATTGCAAGCACTTGTTGAGCAAAATCTATGTCAAAATGTCAAAGAAATGTCTCAGACACTTGCTGTCAGCACTGCAACAGTTTCACATCATTTACAGAGTATTGGAAAGGTGAAAATCTTTCATAAATAAATGTATGTTTCTGAAATCGATAATTATTTTTGTAACAACCTGATATATATATATATATATATATATATATATATATATATATATATATATATATATATATATATATATATATATATATATATATATATATATTACTATCTTACTAATGCACAATTAATGAATCTTATTACTCTTCTTATGAATAAGTATTTTTTTTACTAATAAGTCACCACTTAGAAAGACCACCAGTCACCGGAGAACAAAGGGTAGTGTGAAGGATTGATTGTCAGTCGAATGATGAAAAACACTATGAGAGGATTGAAAATAATGAATAGAATGAACAACGTTTGATTACTTATGGAGACGGTTTATCATAATTGTTTATTCACATTGGATTTGAAAACGATCATATTGTAGTTTATCGGGAAGCAGTCCTGTAGTAATGTGTTCACAGATGGGAGGTTCTCAGAAATAAATTCTGTTCATGGAAATTCCACCCGACGCTACGCTCACGAAGAAAGAAAGGAACACTCTTTTCAGCTGTGGTAGGAAGACAAGTTCTTGCTGTGAATGTCTTACATGGAGGAACTAGAGATTAGGGCTCAGTCGAGCATCTTATAAAATATTAGGTTGTAACAAATTGAAAAAATCTTTGTGCCGCAATAAGATGTCAACGACGGCCTAAAACTCGGGAGGAACTCTTATTTACATAACACCGGATAACATTAACTAAAATACCAAAACGCTCTCCCAACTGCACGAATCTCTTTCACGTCTGTTCACGTCCACACACGCAAATCACTAACATCTATAAAAACATACAACCCCAAGCATGCGCTTTTCGCATCTTACAAATGGCCGTTCAACAAGCAAGATATCGCGGGCGCTTCAAATCTGTTAAGTGCTCATCTTTATCGTCACAGTTGTTCGGAAAATAGTGACTGATTTCAGAAACAAACATTTATTCATTGATCCCATGTGAGATCAATTTATAAAGCTTTTTCACTTTACTTATTTGCTTTCGGTGTGGATGCAATGCATTGTTAGGTGCTGTTAGATTGTAGGGTTCAAACCCCTGTGGGAATGATCCAAACAGAATCAACTACTAGTTAAGCCAACTGGATTTCCATAGTTAAGATGAATAAAGAATATCTGAATGTTTTAATCGGCTTTGTCGTTCTTCAAGAACATGTCCTAGATACCCGTCCCGAGGAAAGAATCAATATAGAATATATTCAACCATTACCCACCAGAAACAGTGAGAGAACATGTCCATATCACCCTTAAGGTTGGTATATAAAAGCATACGTTTTCATCAGGGAGGTCTCTGGCAGATGTAATTTAGAAACATTTACGGAAAGCAAGTGAATGGTTGATAATTATGTACTATTAGATTCGCTGATTTGGCAATACAATTTGCTCTAGAATAATTTACTAACAATATTGTTACATTGAAACATTTTTTTCAGGATCAATAAAGTTAAGCCACACAGAGCCTGGGCAGTAGTCAGATGAGTGATCGTTTGAGAATACTACAGAGTGACCCCCTCCCAAATGCCATCCATGGAATCGTTAATAAAGTTCACAATTCTTTCTGTAATACACCTATATTTGAGACAAATAAACTCCAGTCTAAGTCTGACTTGTCCACCAAGTTTCAGTTATGAATATCCAACATTCTTTGTTTTATTGCTGTTCAATATGCTCGAAATGTGCACCTCTGCGGTGATTAACACTGAGAACTACCAAATGGTCGTTAATAAGTGTGGCGCAACCTTAGGCAGACGAAGGGATGTTTTGAGAGATGAAAAGTGGTTTAAACGGGATCGGTAACTCCACACTTGAGATAGTTCGTTGGAATTATTGCGGGGACACTTTGGTGATCGTCTAATCAGGAGTTGGTGTGATCCTGAATTGACTTCACATTTACCGAACCTTAAGCATTATCCACATTCATTTTGGGGCACCCTATATTTTGCAAGTTTACTTCTGTTATATTACGATCTTACTAATACACAACAAATGAAGCCAATTACTTAAGCAATTCTCCTTAGATAAATATAAAGTAGAATTATGTTGTTCAGAAAATAATGACCGATTTAAGAAACACACATTTATTAATTGATCTTATGTGAGACCCATTTATGAAACTTTTTCATTTTACCAATTTGCTTTGGATGGACACAACTGAGATACTGACATCAAGAGCCTTACACATTTCTCTTACTCTTTGATGTGGGTGTTGTTCCACACTTGCTTTCAAATGTTCATTTTCAAGAGCGCATGGCCGTCCTCTACTTTCTTCATCTTCAAGAATTTCTGAAAGTACCTTCGTTTTGTGAAAGGTGTCTGAGTACTGAGACACAAATATGAAGAAATAAATGGATGAAAACAATTCTATGGAGATCAACTATATGACATGATTTATTTAACAATTTTACAACTAAAGAAATTACTATAAATGAGTAGACCCATTTATCAAACTTTTTCACCATAAAAAATTGCTTTAGATGGACACCCCTAAAATACTGACATCAAGTGCCTTAGACATTTTCTTTCATACTTTGACTTGGACTTTCTTCAACAATTATTAAATTTCTGAAATAAATATTGTGCTCTCCGTACACATGTTGACTCCTTCTCCCAATTCTCTGTTGATAATGGCGGCTGTTTGGTAAGCATTATGACCGAGTTTGAACTCATGTAAGAAAATTAGACGCCTATATTCTATTTAATATTCGTTATTAAACACGTATGCTTCTACATTTATTAAAGAGTGAAGCATTCAACGTAGAAAAGACCAAAGTGATGACTAACATCAGTGGCATCAGCAAGGTCATGAACGTCTGAGGAGAGAAGCTGTGATGGATGACGGATCCAAGCCGGAAGTCTTTGCTAGAATTTCACAGACAACTACAGCACTGGCCAAACTAAGCTAAAAAAAAAAACAGAACACAACAGATTGATTCGCTTTCTGATCATGTTCATATTTTTGTACACGTGTTAGTCGTGGACCCTAACTGCAGACGTAGAGAGAAGATTATAGACCATAGAGATGAAAGGCTTCACAAAGATCCCCGACATCTTATACAACGATTGCATTAACAAGAGCTTATCTTACTCCCACAAGGTAAGATATGACCCAAGATCGGGTCGGGAAAGTGGGGTTTGAAAAGCCAGCGCCCGAGAAGTGAGCACTCTGGCCATTAAAAATTGCCTGGGCAGCCCCGTCGGCATTCCCCGGCAGGGGCGCCTCAGGCAGTAAGCAATAAACTTACTCCTCCCCAAAAAGGGGAGGCAAAGCCTGGGAGAGTGGACCTCCTAGATCTGCACAGGACAGACCCATGGACAGGTGGAATCAAGCCCCGAAGGACAAGACGACACCGGGTGCAGTATCCATCGAAACAGACACTACACTTACTTCCTAGCCAAAAAGTGCCAGGATTGCATTACAAATGAGGAAGTGAAGAACAGACTCAGAGAAACAGTTGGAACATATGAAGATCTTCTGACCACCGTGAAGAAGGAGGAAAATTATGTCATACGGCCGTATCACACGATAATAAGACCGCAAAGACAATCGCGCAGGGAACTGTACAGAGAGAAAGAAGGAGGACAGAAAAATAAAGAAGTGGGAGGATGACACCCGAGAGTAGTAAGGGTTGGTGCTTAATAACATGCCGAGGAGGACAGAGAGGGCTGGGGAAAACTGGTTGTCAGGTCATCTTTGGCGCCTCAACGGTCATCAAAATCACGGGACATATGAAAGAGGAGAGAAATATTATTTTAAAAAATAGAAACCTATCCAAGAAGTGTCCATTGCACGTCTAACATTAGCGGAATAGATTCAAAACGAATTTGAATTTCATATTATTTTACAGGACTGTTAAGTTACATATTATGTAAACTTCTCATCGCCTGCCCCCGAGATCGGGGGGAGGAGAGACGAACTAAGATAGAGCTTCGAAAAAAACGTCCGAATCTATTTAGTCAACTTACCTCCCAACAAGAAGATTTTGACATCCTCTTCGTCACGTCTCACTTCGGACTTTCTGTCCATGACGTTGTATTCTGATACGTAGTCCTACTTCTAATCTTTTAATTTCTAATGGAATTTTCCACTTTTTTGTTTAATCTAACTTTACGTGAAAAATACCGTTTTTAACATAAATTGTACACATACACATTCAACATTACTGAACCAAGAATCTGGGAGTTCTTTGACAATAATTCTTTGATTGTTAGTGAATATTCTCAGAAATGTAGACGATCACTTTTGTTATTTATTTAGATTCGCGGTTGTGTTTCCGGGGAGGTTAAGCGTGAAAGGCGAGTGAGTATGGGTGTTCCTTAACATGATTGGCTAATTTTTGCCATGTTACTAGACTGTGTCTTCAAGGTGACGTAGTTAGTTAGTTGCTGTATAAAAATAAGAGGTGATGTAGATGGGTAGAGGCGTTTAGACTTTTTAGTAGATAACCGGAAGCCAATCTTAGTAAAAGAAAGTTGAGTTCAATTTAGAGAAAGAGAGAGAGAGGGGGAGGGAGAGAGAGAGAGAGAGAGAGAGCAACGGCTATAATATTAGTCAGGGGCTATGCAACATATATCACCCATGCCTCCCACCGAGAAGCTATACTAAAGATTTGGAAGAAATGCAAAATAAAAGAAAGAAAACAACGAACAAAAAAGAAAGGTAGAACGAAAAATAAAAGTGTAAGAAAAAAGGAAAAAAAGAAAGAAAGAAGGAAAGAAAGAAAGGAAGGAAGAAAAAATAGTTAGAAAGATAGAAAAAAGAAAAGAAATAAACTATATAGAAGAAATAAATGGAAAGAAAAAAAGAAAGAAAAGTGTAGAAAAGAAAAAGGAAGAAAATAAAAATGAAAAATGTGAGAAAAGTGTGAGAAAAAAGAAAGGAGAATAAGATAGAAAGAAAGAATGTGAAAGAAAACAAATAAGAAAAGACAGAAATAAAAAGAAAGAAAGAAGGAACGAAGAAATGAAAGAAGGAAAGGAAAATAAAGGCTATCTTACGATGCGTCCATTCAATCTGCGCAGTTAACGATGAAAATGTTATTTCAAACTTAAGAGTGACAGAACGTCGAAATGACGAATGGACGGACGGAACCTCGTATAGAAATGCATGGATGCATCTAAAAATATTATTTAAAACTAAAGTTTGACACACCGATGACAATTTTATTTGAGACCTACGCGTGAAAGACCAATGAAGATACTTAAGCTTTACAGACTAAATTCAAGCATGATCGAGCGAAAGAAAAAAAAGCAGCGAAGACTCATCTAAAAATAACAGAAAAAGAAAGAAAGAAAACAGACCAATAAAGTAAGGAAAAGGGCAGGAAAATAAAAAGCACGGAAGAAAGAAAGAAAGAAAGACAGAAAAAAAAGAAAAAGAAATAAAATAAAAAAAAAACGAGATACTAAAATAAAAAATTTAGAAAAAAATGAAATAAAAAAGATAATAAAACTATAAAGAGTAAGACAGAATGTGAATTAAGTATAAAAAAAAACAAGAAAAGTCTATTACGATTAAAACACGCCAGACCACGTGACTTACATAACAGCGTTTGATTGGCCATCAAGTATATAATTATTTCGGCCTGGCTTTGTGCTCATTCCCGTTTATTTCTACCATCACCATATTTTTTTTTATTTAAAAAAAAAGATTAGTTTTTTTTTCTCCTTTTGCAAGCCAACATATTGGTCCCATCTGTTAGAACTGTCTTTCCTGGGAGCTCCATCTTTCGACAGACTCTCCCCTTCCCTCTCCCACAACAATTACCACCCATCGTTCATCCCGGTCATTCAGCACCCACCGCTAAATCTTCGACGTCATCCACCTTTTCAAACAGATGTAACAAAAATGGCGCATGACACAATTTCTATTTTATCAAATTATGCCACTTGTTATTCTGATTACTGTCTCCATTTTGTTTTGGTTTGATTGTTTTCGACACTTTTATTTCTTTAAGTTCTAATTTTTATTTCCGAAGAACAAAACAATACAGCTTTGTTGTATGTATACACATACATACGTGTACACACATATACTTAAGTATACTCATTGTTTACACGCATATACTTCTGTTGAAGTTTTATTATAATTAACAGAAGGTTCCTTCATCTCTATAACTACGGCTAATATAGATTCGAAAATAATAAAATCTGTGCACGCTATCAAGTAAATATGACGTACTCTAACGAACCGACCATTTAAGGATATTCAATCCTAACGCGTATAGATCTCTATTCCTAAAGGCTATTTCTATGTCATCATAGGAGTGAGACCATCGACCATTCCGCATATAAAACGAGACACACAGGCTCTTGCGAAATGCGTTTTCTTCGCTTTCTTCATTATATAAATACAAATTATTTATTTAAAAACTATACATTACATAGTCCACAGACATACCATGGTTGCATTGAATTGGATAGACCTTTACTGCTTAGAAAAGGCCCTTACAACCCATCTCAAATCAAAGACAGTTCGAAATACGTAATCAAAGTTTTGAGGGGTTATAAGAGCCTTTTCTAAACAGTAAAGATCTATCAATGTCAATGAAACCTTGGAACGTCTCTGGAATACGGAACGTATAGTTTTTAAATAAATCATTTGTATTTTAGATTTCACATTCTTACGATCGAGCACTTTATTGATTTCTTTTAAACATACCCCAACGCACTATATATATATATATATATATATATATATATATATATATATGAAAATAATAATCCAACGTAATGAAAACAAGGAAATCGGCATTTTTTTTATGCATATATATATATATATATATATATATATATATGAAAATAATAATCCAACGTAATGAAAACAAGGAAATCGGAATCTTTTTATACATTTATCAACGTTTCGTCTTTTTTTCTAGATTTTCTGAAGATGCCTGTATTTGAAAAAAAACATAGAGGTCACTATTTAAAAATATGTCGTGCGTCTGTGACGTGAAAAGAATGTTTTAGTTCTTTTTGTTGAACGAAACATACACGTTAGAATCTAAAATGTGTGGTGCTTTTATGAAGTGGAATGCATGTGTGTATTTTTAAAAAAGATAATATTTATATCATGTACACAGTTCTATTGGGAATGTGGTATAAAATAGCTGGCTTGGATCTAAATTCAAGTTCTGTTCGATTAGTATTAGTTTGGTAGTTTGGTAGTTTTGTTTTACGGCATATCAACCCTTTTTGGGTTATTTAATGCCGAATCTGGTTATTATAGTAAAAGTTTTTATGCTTCAAGTTCTTTATATCTTCAAATGTTTAATCATCGTTTTTGGTTTGGTAGTTTTGTTTTACGGCATATCAACCCTTTTTGGGTTATTTAATGCCGAATCTGGTCATTATAGTAAAAGTTTTTATGCTTCAAGTTCTTTATATCTTCAAATTTTTAATCATCGTTTTTGGTATGGTAGTTTTGTTTTACGGCATATCAACCCTTTTTGGGTTATTTAATGTCGAATCTGGTCATTATAGTAAAAGTTTTTATGCTTCAAGTTCTTTATATCTTCAAATGTTTAATCATCGTTTTTGGTTTGGTAGTTTTGTTGTACGGCATATCAACCCTTTTTGGGTTATTTAATGCCGAATCTGGTCATTATAGTAAAAGTTTTTATGCTTCAAGTTCTTTATATCTTCAAATGTTTAATCATCGTTTTTGGTATGGTAGTTTTGTTTTACGGCATATCAACCCTTTTTGGGTTATTTAATGCCGAATCTGGTCATTATAGTAAAAGATTTATGCTTCAAGTTCTAAAAATAAAATAAAAAAGGGGAGGTAGAAAGGGAGAGGGGCTGTTGTTTTTGGTTTTGGTTTTGTAGAACATAATTAAGTTTTACAAAAAAAAAAAAAAAAAAAAAAAAAAAAAACGTCAATGTAGGTGAATTTCGTCTCAGGGAGCCACAGGGCAGCCTGATCTGGTCTCACCAGGATTAGTATTAGTTTGCAGATTAAAGGAAATAAACTGTAAAAGGTGTTAGATTTTTAATTGTGTCATAAATTATAATGAGTGCTGATTCAAGAAGTCTTCGGCGAGATTTATTTAAAATGAATTAAATGTGTCTAGCTTGTTTAAAGTTAAAAGTATGATCACATTGTAACACATGAGGGAATTTTTTTATATCTCTTTCATGTTTACCAAGCCTTTTAAGTTCGCGTTGAGTTTCACTCACATATACCTGATTGCAATTGTTGCATGGGACAGTATATATCTTTCATTAGATGTGGGTGTTTTAGGAAAATGTTTAGTTGCGTTTAGTGTTTGTTTTATGGTGTGGGATGAAGTTTGTATTGTTGGAATTCCTAGTTTATTTAGAGTGTTGTAAATTATTGCATTATTGGCCTGGGTAGGTAAAAAGAAGATGCCTGTTCATAAGAGAAAGCGTTCAGTGTATATAATTTTTGTTTATTACTTCTGGAAAAAAAATTGTAGGGCTTTCTTATCTTTGCATTTTATATTAAGTATGTGGGATATTGTAATGTTTCGAGTGAATACTTTAAATATATTGAAATTTTAATTTTTCTCATGAAAACATACAAATAGATAATCTTAAAACCAAATTAAACGCAGTCAGAATTTCCATAAAGTTTATCCATGAAACAGAAAAAAAAATAAACTCAATACCATTTTTTTTGGACATACTTATAATAAAATTCAACAATAATCTAACCTTAAAAGTACATCGCAAAACTACACTGAAAAATGACTACATAATGTTTACTCACACTATAATAACAAAATCAAAACAGGCATGATTATCGGGTTCTCTTAGTGCACTCATAATTTTTAGCCTACAATATTTAGAAGAAGTATTCAAATACATCACAAATTCACTCAAAACATTGCAATACCTAACTTATTTCACAATAAATGCAGAGGAAAAGAACATACAAATTCAACTAAGTAGCTAAGAACTCTCATCCGTCATCTTGAAAAAGAATTCGCTTTTCCTTAAATTATAATATATTTTCTTTTACTAATTATAAACAAAGCTAAAACTTGCAGAAACCTGAGTGATTTAACGTGACATGTATTAGAGGGGTGTTTAACTCGGACGGAAAATTCTTAGGAACCCAACATTTGTAGGTCATATAATAAATAAAACATGTTGTGCTCTTCTGTGTACAAATATATGTACTCGAAAACATTCTTTTGAAGTTGGAATAATTTTGAATATATAAGCATTCAATTATTGGTCCCCCGATTTATAAAATCGGGGGACTTATGTTTTGAGGCATGTCCGTCCGTCCGTCCGTCCGTCCGGATTTTTCTCCGCAACCATCCATTGAATTTCTCTGAAATTTTTCATGAAGTTGTAACTTTGGTCAGGTTAGAAAGTGACATTCTCCGATTTTTGAAAAAAAATCTGGTCAAGGGGTCATAACTTTTCATCCATCTATTCAATTTCCCTGAAACTTGGCCAAAATGTGGAGACAATTGTATCTAATAGAAAATAAGTATCGCTGACCTTGGAAAAAATCTGGTTCGCGCCCCCAGGAGGCCAAAAGTCCCCAAAATGGCAAAAATTACCCTTTTCTCCCATAATGTTTGATCCATCCATTCATTTTTTCTGAAACTTGGCCAAAATGTAGAGGCAATTGTTCTGGATATAAAATGAGCATCCTTAACCTCAGAAAAATTCTGGTTCGCGCCCCAGGGAGTCAAAGGGGGGTCAAAAATGCCCCAAATTGCCCAAATTTATTGCATTTTACACTCGCCACATCGAGTCACATACAGAGGGGTACCACGCACGCGCGGCTTGTTTTGTTTTGAGATCTAAGATCAAAATTTTTATTCAAACAAAATACAGTAGAATTTTTCAAATAGGAACTATTTTAGTTGTCCGTTAATTTTGTGAATATGAGAAAATGTTACAACGGCAAAATAAGGAATTAAAATTTATTTAATTCACTTATATATTTGTCTAATGTTTTTATTTCATAAGAGGAAAAGTTACTCTTCTTTCTTTATTGAAAGAAGAGTAACATCAGATTATGCTTAAAAAACTTAGAAAAATATAAATTAAGCTAAATTACAAAATCTATATACGCGAAGACAATGTCACGTTTGTACGCACGTTATCTCCCTCCATCCCCTTTTTAAAAGATGTGATCGCCCGATCGCCAAAGATGAAATGCAACAAAAGTCTTTTTAAATTTTTTTTATCTGGTGTCGCTGTTCTTTCGAACGTAAAACTCAGCTAACATACTTTAGGCTTGGATGAAAGTGTGGTATCTGTTTTGTCCAAGGACGGTACAATAATATCGTGGGGTTTGTGTACAATCGAAATATTTTTTAAGCACAGCAGCAATATACAATAGATGGCGGATATAAATGTATAATTTCAACGGGTCCCGCTAGTATATTCAAATATGCTTAGTGTTTTGTCATTTAACATTTTCTCAAATGAGTCCCTGCATAATTTTATATATTCATAATTTTTGTAACAAATATAAAAAGTCTAAAATGTCCTTAGTTCAAATATCTTCCAGATTACATTCTTCAATCGTATTTTATAAGCTTTCTAGGATTTCGTTCTTTCTCTTCTTTTAATTTTTTTTGGCAAGACAATTTTGAATTACATGTGCGTTTCTGCACTCCTTAGCGCTAAATACTGATTGACGCTCCATAAATTGAACCAGTTCAATTGCCTGTTCAAAACTGGCCCAGGAATTGACACCGTCTTGCACCCGTTCGATAATCGATCTTTCCAAATCACATTTACCTGCTTCTTGCACGACATCTTCACATTGGATACATTCTTCTTAAATTTTTTTATATTTTTTAACATAGTTCACCCCAGACAAGGCAGGCCGCCACTGTAGACATAAGGGGCTACTGAGAAGAAAGAAAAGGGAGAAGGTTTGTTAGTGTAGATTGTAACACTACATTTTGGGCTAGAAACAAAGTGTAGTATCTGTTCTGATGCTACACTTACTCTATTCTGTTCTCGGTAAGTGAAGGAGAAGTCCTTTTTTACGGAGGAAATTTTAAATTCTATTCCAGAGTACCCCTTTTTGGGAAGCTAGATTTCCGCACATTAAAACCTGACCTTGTGTCTAACTTTACCCTGGTGGTGATGATGGTGATGATATCCCATAACATCAAAGGAATTCGTCGGGGAGTCCGGCAGACATTTATCTGTCATAACTTTTCTGAGAGCATGATAGAATCTGGTCCTCTACAGGCCACATACAGCACCTGGTATTCCCAAATTGTCACCCATTTAGTACTGGCCAAGCTCAACGTCGCTTAACTTCGGTGATCTAACGGAAACCGGTGTGTTAACGTGATTATGTTATATGTGGAGAGATAGGTAAATAGGAACACCTCATTATCTTCATGTATAAATCGATTCTTTTAAATTATCAGCATTCATTACGGAATCATCTTTCGTTCCATTTTCAAATTTCTTGAGTATCTTCAACTTCTGACGTAATGTTAATGCACTTCTCCCTTTCTGTCCAAACGCACGAATATTTTCAGCACAAGTTATTGCAAGGGTAACATTACATCATTAATGATAATATTTTTAAGAAGTAACATTAAAATTATTATAATAAACACGTTTGTATGCAATGTTTAGCTTAGAATTTAACCAAGTAACAATTTTAAAACAAATGAAAAATTACGGATATTTTGTGTCCCATATAATTTGTATGTTGTAAATTTGTCTTCCTTAATTAAGAAGCAATCCACGCGTTTGAAAATAAAGGGTCAAAAACTGTACAGAGAGTGTTAACGGTTTACTGGTAAGGTGTCACCACAATATATACCTTTCCCCTAGACATTGTCAACGAACGCTATGCCACTGACTTCGCGCCTCGTGGAGGAGTACGATGGAACAGGGGCATACATAACAATGGGTTTTGACGCCGAAAGGAATCGGCAACCTACAGCAAAAAAAAAAACACGTCTTCGCGAAATGTGTAAATACCACGTCTATTTCGCGACACAAGTCAACCAGTTTTAAGCCCCCTCAGTTGAATTTTCGTACAGTTTTCCCCATTAAAAGTTTAAAAAAATAGAATTATAGTTAGTGTCAGGATGTGACGTCACAGACTGCAAGTCCGAAATAAGACATGGTGAGAAAGAGAGAAATAAGTCTCTCTTTCCTGTTCTCTCTCTTTCTCTCTCTCGGTCGTACTTTCAGAGCTCTGTCCCCAACAGCCTTTCTGGACTCGACGTACGGGGTTCAAGTTATGTCAGAGTTACTGTGTTACATTACTAATCAAGGGAGGCGCGAGAGCGCTCTATCCCTTAATAGACTACACGAATGGCCTATGCTGGAAATCTTATTTCTTTGATCAATCATAACTCAAAAACCAATAAAACCAAAAAATTAGTTAAAACTTTGCACAAAATTTTTATTTGATAGGTTCTATAAGTGTGTAGAATTTCAGCATCATTAGTCAAGGCAACCCAGAGATCCAGAAAGTTCAATCATGAAATCATGTTATCTGTGTGTACGTACGTACGTACGTACGTACGTATGTATGTATGTATGTATGTATGTATGTATGTATGTATGTATGTATGTGCCACCCTGTATCTCATCAACTATTTGATGGATTCAGTTGACTTTTGGCAGAGATAGAGGTTCTAGGGTCTAGTTGATGGCATTTTAATTTCAGTTTACCATATACCTTAGTTTTCCAGAAAATTCCAAAAAACCTTATGAGAAGGCATTGTATTGAGGCATAGCCTTTACAAAAGTAGTGACATTCCATGAAAAATGCCAGTATACTGAAATCATATGCTCTTAATAGGGTTAAGATGAAAATTCATATACACTAAATGTACAAAAGCAAGGAAATTCCCAAATTTTTACAATTTTATTGTCATTAAGGGTATGACTACATATCAATCAAACCATTTCATTATCACATCAATACAGTATAAATCTCTATGCATGAGTGGATGAAGTGCGTGAGGTGCGCTGAAGAAAAATTTCTACCAGTAAAATACATAGCCATGTTGTGCTCGCATGCCCTTAATGACAATAAAAGTGTAAACATTTGGGAATCTCCTGGCTTTTGTATATTTAGTGTATATGAATTTTCATCTTAACCCTATTTAGGGCATATGATTTCAGTATACTGGCATTTCTCATGGAATACCTTTGGTAATAGTATGGATCCATATATCTTTCCTCCAGCTATGTTTGTTTTTATATTCTATACTTAGACTTGTATTGTATTTGTATGCTGGATTTAACAGTCATTATATGATAGGTGTATCTGGCTTTGGATGTATTTTCTGTAGCACCTGTGTACTCCTTCTCTTTATTTTTCATATTATAGCACGTAGTGGCTTTGTATACAATATCATTTGTCAAGCATTTATTTATCAGCGGAGCAATTAACCTTGATTCTGAAGTTGCATACGTAGGTGGTAATCCTGCTATTACTTCTGCCTTGTTTTTTAGCGTTGATATTCTGCTGTTATTATTGGTTTCGTTATAGCTATTTAGCAGTTTTATGTTATATTTCTTTATTATAGCTTGCATGTACACCATGCAGCAGTAACCGATCTTAACATTTCTGCTATTCATATACTAATATACTGCCTATATACTAATTTAAAAAAATAATTTAAATATTGATCTAATTACTTCACTATTGTAGTGTTGGTTAAACCAAATGATGTTAGCATACAATGAAAGCAAGAAGGCACACAAATATATAATAGAAAACGTCACATCATTTTGTTTACGAAGCTTTATCCGTTATTTAACTGACTGACTCCAAGAAGGTCTGGATGTCACACAATAAGTTGAGCTTATTTTTAAACATGGGTGTCAAAGGAAACAGCAGCTGGCAGATTCTTTTATATAGAGAACAGAAGAAAAAATAAAAATTTAGTAGAAAGAGCAACTTCAAAAATGTACATGGGACAGTTTGCTGGTAATACTAGCGGCGAACTGAACTGTCCCGAAAAATATCAGCAGTTGACACATGCCAGGAAAGCAGGGTGGACGTTGGCGTTTCACAATCTTCCAAAAAGGTTATAATAAAAATATACATATAATGGATTACATAAAATAAAAGTTATGGATATGCAATAATGGGATGGGACACCTGCCAACAATAGGATAATAACATATCCTTCCAATAATGAGGCAATTGTTATACAATTGCCCTAATATAGGAAGGATAGCGTCCCAAGACTGGATATATAATCAGCATTTTACGAAAGCTTTATTCATCTTACAATCGTATAGTTATTTATAGACCGGAGAGTTCTTATTCAAGGGAGATAATATGCAACAAAGAGGTAATTTATGACAGTTTCCCTCATGACATACATTTTCCCTTATTTTTATAAACCGCTGCCCTTTTTAGATTATTGTAATTATAAGATTTATATATCACTTAAAATATTCATACATACGAGACGTTCTCCCATTTGTGAAAGTTTCTCATTTCCCTAATGTATTTCAGCTTCTTACTAGGGTTGCAAAGTCGCAAAGTATAAGGTGCGACTCTGCTTTTAACTCATAGGATTCTAAAATATCCGACTCCGACTCCATCTCTTTAAAGCCTTATAATATTCATACTGTCTGTTGATTCTCTGGAATTAAAAAAAAAACGACTCCGACTCCTGGCATTCTTACGACATCAACTCCAACCCCTTCACAAACCCCCGACCCTCTTCGACTCTCCACGACTCATAGTCAGAAAACATGTCCTACTCCGACTCCTAGGAGTCCAAAATATTCGACTCCGACTCCTTATTTGAAAGTCTTCTGATATGTTGATTCTTTTGAAATACCACCGCCTCCTAGCAATTTAACAATTCCCATTCCTTCCAAAACTTCCTACTCTGACTTCGCAACCTTGCTTTTTACAGATCGCCTGCGTGCTTGGTCAGGTGAATACCATCGCGAATTATTGAATCACATATGCCGAGTTCAAATCCTCGCGAATCTTCTGTACTCATTTACGCATTGATACTGTTGGGAAAGGCGTGAACCCCCTCAAGTTGTGGGTAAAAGAACAATTTGTATTCAATTAATAGTATAAATCCGTTAGGTTGTTAAAAGGGGAAGTAAAAACGAAAAGCAACTTACCAGAACGCAAACCAATGAAGAATAAAAAAAATCGAAACAAGGAACAGGAAGGGCATTATATGGGGGAGGGAAGAGTAGGAACAGTTCTCATTGGCTGATGCTTGTTGACGTGTCTTAAAAAAAGGAAAGGCAGAAGATTGTCAGAAAGGAATTTTGTAATGTCGAAATTCGATCAGGCGCGCCCGGAGTCAGATCGGGGTTAGTGTCTAAGCCGATATGATGCGAAACCCGAAATCGACAATGAGGGCAGTGCATCACTGAAGATCATCTTGATGCATGGAAAAAAAAACGAAACTTTCAAAACATTCTGTTTCAGTATTAAATCACCTAAATATAACATATACGCCGTAAAACTAACAAACTAATCCTTAAATGGCGAACGTTTAGTTAACTTTTACGTAAACACATCTACAAGCGGGAAATACTGGTGCCAGAGGTTGAAGTTCGAGCTGAAGTAAAAGCCATAAATTCAAACGTTGGTTTTCTAGTCATTGTAAGAAGACTCATTCAATAACACGACATATATTCGAAATAAAAATTCTCCCTCCTTCGTTTGGCCTTATGCCAGATATAGCCAATCTTTAATGTCAACTTTGTTGCTACACTTATTTCAATCATGTAACTATTTAAGGAAATGCTTGAGAAAAGGATATAGAAATTAAGACGATTATTAAACAGGAAGCCATAAGTTGAATACCCTCTCTCTCTCTCTCTCTCTCTCTCTCTCTCTCTCTCTATATATATATATATATATATATGTATTATATAAATATGCATATATATGTATACCTCTATATGTATTTATATATATATATGTATATATGTACACATATATATAAGAATATATGTATTTATATATATTTACATATATATGTATATATATTTACATATATATGTACATATATACGTATATATATATGTACATATATATATATGTATATATGCATATATACATGTATACATGCATACATATACATACATATACATACATATATATATGTATATATATACAAATATATAGGCTATACACACATACATATACGTACATATATACACACATATACACATAGACTTGGTTAAGGATGATTTTATAGTGTCGTGTATCGGTACGTTTGTGAATAGCGTTTCGACGTCTAGGGAGGCTGTTATGTATTTTTGGGGGATGTTTGCTTTTAGGAAGTGTATGAATTCAGTTGTGGATTTTATACTACATCTGTTTTGTATATATGTTTGATAATGTTGTTTATAGTTTTAGCGATATGGTATACGAGTGTGGGGATTTGGGAGATTATGGGTCGTAGGGGTATTCTTTTTTTTAAATTAACAATTTACTACACAAAATTTAAAACCTCTAATTTAATAGTAAAAACAATAACACCACTAACTTTCTCCTAAACCAAACAAACGTACTATATTTGTTCCAATGGCCATTAGAGGAATGTTTTTCTAATACTCAAACGGAAAAATACAGCACCTATATTGGCCACACGACTACACCCCTCTCCCGACGTCTTATGTACCACCTAAACGATACCAGTTCTATTTAACGACATATCATCTCACACAAAATAACTATACACTCAGCCGAACTAAGAAAAATACTAATAACTAACACTAAAATCACCCATGAAAATAATTGCACACGCAGACTTTAAAACCTTCGAAGCCATTAAAAAACAGCAACCCAACATTAATAAAATATAATTTAATACTTGCACTAACACCCTATTCCATAATTAAATTAAAGTAAAATCTATAAAAAGGCTGACAGCGAGAGATCGAAAGCGCTCGAGAGATGGCCGACGACACAACACTTGGAGCCACAATATTTAAATTAACACTCGGAAACAGAAAACTCGCTCGCCGCGTCGAGAAACTAACAAGAAAAATCACAAAAATAGAAAGTTCCGTAGTATTGAGGTTTGGCCGGAAATTACCAACTCATTTCCTAATAACATGGAAGTACTTTTTACGCTTCAGTACATTTAAAAATACCCCACTCCACCCCAATAAATCAATCTTTGAAAAATTAGGAGTTTACATCAGCATTTTTCTACCCTTTTAAAAAATGTATAAGAAACCCACGATGACGTCCACATTTAGGGATCCCTATTCTTTTAATGGATAAAACTACATTTTTACACCTTCAAATTAAAAAAATGATAAAAGTTGAACTTTAAATCAAAAAATCTCAATTTCAAATTAAATAGCTTAAATCTTAAATCAAAATGAAATTGGGTGCCTATACAACTGAAAGCACATATGAAAAACTCATTTCCAAATAAATCTCTTTGATATACTTACGTATCAGGCAAAAATAAGTATCCTCACCAATAATTAGGAAAATTATCGAAGATATTTTAATTACAAATGAAAATCAGTTTTATCGTATTTTTCGGAATCTATGGACCCTATAGTAAGAAAGTGTACTATTTCTTGGACTTACGACCTCTTCAGAGAGTTACCTCCCCTGTTTGGCGAAACACGAAGTTCTCATGCAGGTAGTGGTCATGTAGGACGTTCTTCTTCATGGCCATCTGAATGCTGAATGGCAATTAAATGTAATAGAAACGCATAAAGCAACCAACCGGCCGGTGATTCTCTAACCTTTCTTTCTAAAGGGAACACAAACACCACACACATAATCCGTTTGTCTGTCGGATTGAGTTAATAAACAAATATTCGAAATATTCTACGTCGTTCGTAGTCATCAATGTATAGCGATATTGAAGGTGGGTGTGTAAAAACGTGTTAATAACAGAAATTTCCACGTAAGATTGAAATAAGTAAGAATAGAGAATTTTCCATTAGAGGATAAGTTAGAGGTCGGAATGACGTGTACCGGAAATTACGTCATGGGAGGAAGTATGTGACAGAGAAGCCAGACCGATACGGCTTTTTGGATGTTTGGCATTAAGTCAAACGGAGTCTGTGGTTGACGCGTTTCCACCACCCCTACGGGGTTGGGGAGAGCGGTACGGGGAAGATGGAGTTTTTCGAGATGCACTTGCTGCAAATTGGTGTAAATAGTAAACCAAATCACAGAGCAAATAATTGAGCTATTCTTTGTTCGTTTTAGTTGCCCACCGTTTATTCCAACCACAAAGAAAAAGGAGAAGAAAAGATTAACATCTCCACAAATCACCGCTACGACCACTTTTACAAATAGACGTCACTATCCATTGATCCAACTACGTGCGTGTCAACGAGAGACAGCTGTTTACTGCCAACGAGAAGACTATGTCTTACATCTGGTGGAGATCGAAGCACTAACCACAGAATATTACAAATTAACCCCAAAGCATGAAGTTGAAATCTAAGATAGCGACACGGACAAATAAATCAATTGACATAATCATGGAGACGAATATACAACACAGTTTCGCATTTAAATCGGTTTATTCCCGGACAATCTCGGCTTTATTTAAACTAAACATTAACGATTACCGAATAGTATTTTGTGTTGTAGGCCTTTACACTAAATAAAGAAAATTCGTATGAATCACTGTGGTAAAACTATTTTATCGGCTTGATTCGGGGAGGGGGCGCGGTTAAGTGGATAACGATACGAACTGATGACCTGGGTGTTTCAAGTTCGAATCCAGTCGGTTCCATATCACCATTTTTACGTATAGATGTTGGTAACCTTCATTTAGAAAGAATCGGTGAAACCAACGCCGACAACAGAACAACTCTGAAAGAAGTTGGCGGATAAATAAAGGCTGTTCACCATATGTCTGACTGGTCATTGTGTGTTCCGGTAAACAGTAATCACTGACAGAAGGTTGGATTGTAAGAATAGCTATCTAGGTTTAATGTCTGTGAAACAACTCCAATCAAGCATAATGATAAGATTAAAGAATTCAATCCTTTCTTTCAGTTTCTTATAGCAACGGACACATAGATGAATTGGCTGCTCTGGTGCCCCCTCGACGTAAGTACACTAGACCAACTCGACAATCGACTAAATCCCATCCATTAACTGTGGAGGTCCTCAGATGCCGGAGAGCTTTCTACTCAAATAGCTTCTTTCCTCGTGCGGCTGGCATCTGGAACTCCCTCCCTGCTCCCTGTTTCCCCGACGGTACTGACATGCAGAAATTTAAAACTAATGTAAACAGACATCTCGCTGCGCAGATCCAAATTTAGGTTGACCCCCCAACCTTCTCCCTTTTCTTTCTTCTCAGTAGCCCCTTACGTCTACAATGGCCGCCTGCCTTGTCTGGGGTGTTAAAAAAAAGGAATCATCTAAACCAGCATTTCAGACAAGCACAGACATTCAGTTAAGTTTTTCTAGGTAGAATCAGACGAAAATAATTGATACAATTTAAAAATGACATTCCTTTAGCCTTAAGACTGGGATCAAAGTGTCTGATGGACTTGTGTCTAATTTCTTAAATTGTAGTTACTTTATAGCAAATAAATAATTTAAAGTGTAGTATCTGTTCTGTCCTCGGTCAGAAGAAGCGAATCCTTCTTGACTAGGGCAATTTTTTCCTCCCATCCAGAGTACACCTATTTAGGGAGCTGAGTATTCCTCACATAAAATCCGATCTTGTGTCGGTACTTCTGCAGTTTACAAACCATGCTGAAATAATAACGTTTACATTTAGAAAGCCATTCTTTACATGAGAGGGAGCTTTGTTAACTATTCTGTACTTTCACCTAGCAATTTAATAGACAAAATATACTGTAAAAATTTAATTTAACTTGAAAATTCTATCTAAAAAAATGAAACGGTCCGTAAATAGGCACAAGCTTAGGTTTCTTTAAACTGCTTAACTAAACCAATTATTATTGTATCTTTCAGCAAACACTGACCACATATATATATATATCTGTTTAACGAAACTGATGATTAAAAAACGTAAATTCGTATGAATCACATTGGAACAACCTTTTTCTTTTTGACCGACTCGATTCTATTGTTGGCATTGGCTTCAGTTCGTTTGACAGGATTCGAACTTGGCACGCTCTTGACAGAGTCTTGGGCACGCCGTGGCTGGCGTGGCCTTCTTCTCTGCCGATCTGCAGTATGGTCTTATGCAGTTCTAGGAGGTCCACATTCCCAGGTTTACCTTCTCGCTCTTTGAGAAGAGATTAGTTAATTGCTAATCGCCTGAGGCACCTCCACCGAGGAATGCCGACGGGACTGCCCAGGCAATTTTTGTTTCGCCAGAGTTTTCTTTCTCTAGGGCGCTGACTTTGTAAATCCTACTTTCCTGACCATGTGTATAATCTTCCGCCGTGAGAGGGAGATAAATGAAACGCCTAGGGCGTCAATCCACGTTAATAGCTACTTCACCACTACCACCTCTTAACCAGGCATTAACTTATATTGTTAATATTACTCGCGTAGAAATCTGATGTTGCCGGGAGTCATAACATAATCTGAATTTTGAGTGCAATTTTTAAGCCAGATTGCATACTGTTTTTTTTGTGCCTTTTTCCCCTTTTCTTAACTTCTTTCATAATTTTCTTAGCGCCAATTCGTTCGTTAAACTTTAAAAGTTGTACATCTTTATTTCATTTGGTTCAATACTCATAACAGCGTTAGTTTTGGGATTTAATTGACTATTCAACAGCTTTGTTTTTAGTGCCTATGAACACTTACTCGAATATATAATGAAACAAGTTTGTAAACTTAGTGTCTATACTCGGCTGGTAGTTGATTCGCTCACATAGATATTGGATATCGGTGGTTCGCAAAGCGAGAACGTTAGCGCACTAGTGTACCGAGACATATAGGTGTGTCGAAAGATGTGAGTAGGTGTGCCGCAAAAGAGTAAGCTTATATTTCGAAATATGAAAAATACAAACCAAAATCTATATATAAGAAAGGTAAGGTCTATTATGTATATTAGACGTACCAGTGACCCGTTGGGTCACAACCACTAGTATTATTTATTCTACTTTGATGTCATTCGAAAATTTATAAACTGTGACATTTTTTGAAACATATTTCTTCCATAACTAAAATAACAAATCTGTTTACTTCTATATTTTTGCTAGTCAATCACTATTCCCCTAAAAGAGAAGGTATTCCCTGGAAGGGTGGTATCATAACTACAGAACAGATACTACACTACCCCCTAAAGAGGATGCAATGTCTGGGAGGATTGTATCATGACGAACAAACATATAATAAACTGCCTTCAAATGAATAGGTAATTCCTGGGAGGATGATATCATAACGAACGAACATATACTACACTGCCTCCAAAGGATGAGGTAATGCCTAGGAGAATGGCATCATGACAACAGAACAGATGCTACACTACCCTCTCAAAGGGGGAGTAATGCTTGTGAGGATGCTATAATGACAACAGAGCAGACACTTCACTTCATCCCCAAGCCTTAATTGAGCATTGAAAGATAATACAATAGTACATTAATAGAAGTAATAGTATAGTTTCGGCTTCAGACAGACAGATACCAAATCTCCTTTATGAATAGATGAGGGATGGTTACGTAAATAACCTTGACATGCAGAGAAAACCACAACTCAAATTATTTGCCAAGTACATGGCGAGACAACCTGTTTGCTGTGTAATAACGTCTGTAGAACGACCTCCGTAATAAAAAGACACATCGTGGTACACAAGAAACAAATTTCACAAGCCGAACCCATCAAAGCTGTAAAAAGTGCAAGGTTCGTCTTCCACCTGTGCTACACGCCCTGCAGATCAACAGTTTATCTATAAGGCCCCTAAAAACTAACAGAGAAAGAACAGATTAAAGTTGAGAAACGTAATGAGTCACAAATCATCTCTCAGAATGCAACGAATCATCATTCTATATATAATATATGTAGGTACGTACCCATGTATTTATACTTACGCTAAAAGATTTGATCTACGTCAAATTTTGAGTTATATTAAATAATACATTTTAAAAAGATATATGTAAGTGCTTGGTAAAATCCTACACAATTAAACTTATTATTATGAATTATAGAATATGAATTCTAGGCAACAGAATATGTAACGTGGGCACATTATTATTTTTTTTTAAAAACTGTAATATTTAAGGAGTTACAGCGAAACCGTACCATATCCCCTAAAGAAAAACCCCATTAAAATTTTAAACTTATGCTATTTTTATTACTTATACTCGTCCTGTGACAGATATTCTACCAGTACAAACACACACACACACACACACACACATATATATATATATATATATATATGATTGATGGATGGAATCTCCCCGTCGATTTCGACGTATGAGTGCCCCACCTGGGGCTGCCCGCGCGTGAATTTGTAATTGCAAGGGTTGCGCAATCCCAACAACCGCTCTCCTGAGTCGGCATTGCTTGATTCCAATGACAAGTAGTAATACAAGACAACTGGAAACAATGTCGAGATAAGCAGAGAGCACATACAGCACCTGATATTCCTAAATGGTCACCCATTTAGTACTGGCCAGGCTCGACGCCGCTTAACTTCGGTGATCTAACGGGAACCGGTGTGTCAACGTGAGTGTGCCGTATGTATATGTATATATATATATATATATATATATATATATATATATATATATATATATATATATATATATATATATATATATATATATATATATATATATATATATATATATATATATATATATATATATATATATATATATATATATATATATATATATATATATATATATATATATATATATATATATATATATATATATATATATATATATATATATATATATATATATATATATATATATTATAATATAAAATGAAGTAATAAAATAAGGTGTCAATCAAATTTTATTAGAATTCAAAGTTCATGCAAAGCATCCTTAAGTCCTTAGCTCATGAGTTTTCAAAGATAATTCTTCTCTTCAGAGGACCATTACCGCAGTTATACTACTACAGGCAATAAAATTACGCTTTGAAAATATATAAAATTATATACACAAATATACAAAAATACATAACATCAAACATATCAATCCAAAAACATACTTTTGTTGAATCCATACAGTCCATCCAGGTCATATAAGTTGAGAAGATGACCTGGATGGACTGTATGGATTCAACAAAAGTATGTTTTTGGATTGATATGTTTGATGTTATGTATTTTTGTATATTTGTGTATATAATTTTATATATTTTCAAAGCGTAATTTTATTGCCTGTAGTAGTATAACTGCGGTAATGGTCCTCTGAAGAGAAGAATTATCTTTGAAAACTCATGAGCTAAGGACTTAAGGATGCTTTGCATGAACTTTGAATTCTAATAAAATTTGATTGACACCTTATTTTATTACTTCATTTTATATTATAATATTAATGCTCTATCCAGTATATTGAGCTTCAGTTTTTTTATCCGGATGTTTCACTAATTATAAGATATTAGTTGACGCTTATATCTTTTGTTGGATTGCTTCATATATATATATATATATATATATATATATATATATATATATATATATATATTAGCGGCACTGATGAGTTATGAAACAGCGAAACCGTCTGTATGTGGATGACTATATGAGGTTCCCTCCCTGGGTAGAGCTTATTTGTAAAGATATCCCTAACTGCCATTAGCTAAGGTAAGACTAATTCGAGCTACCGGCTTTTGCAATGTTTACATTGAGATATTTCTTACATTCAGTCAGTGTCGTATTGTGGAATAGTGTTCATCTCCACCGTCGCGTTCCGCATTATCTCTTCTCTAGTCTAAAAACGGGAACCTTTCAGCGGCGTCTTAATTTTTCGAAACACCCAGAAGTCGCAAGGAGCCATGTCTAGAGATTATGGAGGTTGGCAAACGGCTGGAATTCCATGTTTGACCAAGAAATGTTGGATCAATTAGGATAAATGTGCTGGGGTGTTGTCGTAATGCAGTTGCCACTTGAGAACATCTTGACAGTACTCCTTTGTTACTGTTTGTCCTTCCGGTGCGTATTCGTGATTCACAATTCCACGCATATAAAAGAAGACAGTCAGCATTACTTTGATGTTGCTTCGCACCTGTCGCACGTTTTGGGGCTTTATAGACTCGGGATGCTTTCATTGCGACGACTGTCTTTTTGTTTCTGGGTTATACCCGTACACCCATGACTCATCTCCAGTTATCACGGTGTTTAGACACCCAGGATCAGTGTTGTCGATTTCCAGAAGGTCCTGTGCAACTTGAAAACGGAGGTCCTTTTGTTTCTGCGACAACAACTTAGGCACAAATTTCACAGCCACTCTGTGCATGTTCAAATCATTGCATGTTCAAATCATTGCATGTTCAAATCATCACGCAAAATGGCATGTGCGGAATCTTTACTCATTCTGACCTCTTGGGCGATTTCCCGCACGGTTGAATGACGATCTTCCATCACTAAATTTCGCACTCTCTCAACAACAGCTGAACTCCGAGCAGTGTGGGGCCTGCCAGAACGCTGGTAACTCTCCGCTGATGTGCGGCCATTTTTGAATCGGTTGAACCACTCCTTAATTTGTGTTACACCCATCGCATCTTCTCCAAACACTGCTGAATCTTACGAATTGTTTGCTTTCAGAATCACCAAGCTGTTTACAAAATTTGATGCAGTACCTTTGCTCAACACGTTCAGTCATCTCGAGAGAATCGGTAATTCGACTAACACGTTGTGTAGCAACTCACTCAGCGACCGACAGGCAGCGACTAACGCGCAGGAAGCCCGTGATAAAATTCACACATGCGCATGAAGGTGTCTTCCTTCACTGTGTAGAGTGGCGCCGCCCTATCGTCTCTATTTCGCAAAAAAAAAGTCGGATACTTTTTAGAGTATTAGTGAGTATTAGTGAATTTGCCTTAGGGTGGGAGAGAGGAAAGGGGGGCTGAGGTGTTTGTCGTGGTGAGGTGTGGCATGGATTTTGATGATCTGGGGAAATTCACTAATACTCTCACCCCTCCACTTTTTGTTCTGCTGCCTTAATGTACCCACCCAAAGCTTTCCATATTCATTTCACTTTTTGACACTATTGACTTCTCGCAGCCTGGACCCTCGTCCAGCGCTCTTAGTATCCACTGCTACTACTTTTCCTTATCAACTCATCATGGAAACCCAATATTTCGATGTACTTGCATGGCATTTTTCTTAAAATTATTATCCTGAGGAAGTCTTACAATAAAGACGAAACGTTGATGAATATATAAAAAATATATCTCTTGATTTTTCCGTTTTCATTTCCGATATATATATATATATATATATATATATATATATATATATATATATATATATAACTCGTGTATTATTTATGCGCATATAACGGCAGCAATTTTATGCGTATATGTTCGCATATTTATCCCCAGCGATATAAATATGACTATTTATTTGAAAAAAAATATCCGTGCAAATGTTGACATAGTGTAAAAAAAGAAACGAACATGCGTTTGTAAAATTGTCATTTGAGCTCCACCAGCGTTCTGGCAACATGTACCATATTATTTCCCAATAATACGTCGGATAACCTCGGTAGGAGGCTTCTCGGGGAAGTAGGTATGAAAGAAGGGAACGGCTTTTGTCGAATATCGGTCGCAGGTGTCAGGTGCTAATGGAACGGCGCTTCATAACAGGATGCTTCGAAAACGGCATGAGGTCTTCTAGGCAAAGGACACAGGGCGTATGTATGTACAGCGGTGTGTTTTCACAGCCTAACCCTAACCCTCTTGAATACCGACTAACTTGCTTAATTGTCATATGATTAGCTTCAGTAAAAAACGTTGTGCAGGGACAACACCGTCGCCTGGGTCTGTTAAACTCGATAATCAATCGCTATTTTAGCCGGGTACCCAGGAGAAAAAAAAAGGTTTTTATTTATTTATTTTTCTTACGAATGAGTTACTACTTATTAAGCCTAAAAGCCATTCAAGGATAAGGGTCAATGAGATGGATAGATTTATAGTTAAATGATGATGAATATTATGAGAGGATTCAAAATAACGAATGGAATGAACACACTTTTTACGATCCTTGGCCTTTTGGTTTGGAGCAAAGTGTAGTATCTGTTCTAATACTAGACTTTATCTTTTCTGTCAAGTGAAGGAGAAATCGTTCTATACTAAGGCAATTTTAATTTTTGCCCCTTTTCAGAGTGGCCCTGGATGGGGAGATTGATTTTCTCCACATTAAAAGACGACAATATCTTTAACTCTGCCCTTGTGGAGAGGAAAGTAAATTCGGACTTATGAGGATGGTTTATGAAAAGTGTTTATTAGCATTAGATTTTCAGATAACGATCTTGTGGTTCTCAGTGAAGCAATCATGTGTTATCATGTTCCACAGATGAGAGGTTCTTTGGATAAAAAATGTGTGCATGGATATTCCGGAAGAAGAAAGTAAAGTTCTTTGCAGTTTTGTAGAGAGACGAGTTCTTGCTGTGAAAGTTTTACAAGGATGAACCAGAGATTGGAGCTTAGTCGATCACTTTCCATAGAAATAACGATAGAGTAGAGAAAGACTAGCAACGTCTCTGGAGCGATAAATGGGCCGTAAAGAACAGAACAGATCATTCCTCACTAGATTACGAACTGTGTCAAGTTAAGAAAGAGTGCTCTGAAAGACCCCCTCCCGCAGATGTGGAAATAGTACCTCAGCTTGGAACGTATCTGACTCTAATACAGGTAGAGAATTGTATTATGAATTAGATACTTTCTGAAGCGGTAGAATAATCCAACCATTTTCCAAGCAACCTTAGCAACAGATTGGATTACGTTTTGAATTTATGATTTGGAGTGGAAGTCAGTCCTAGGAGCTTCCGGACGGATGATCGACGAACATTTGACTGACGTCCCCCCCCCAGAAAAAACAAAACAAATCAAAACAACAGTTGGCTGATAGGTATTTCAGCGCTGGACATTTGGCAGAACTGATTTAGTTAGTTTTGTAAAGCTTTTAAACGAAAGGGGTCTTTGCTGAGCTTAAAAACATTTTTATATTTGTCCCAATGCAGAGTACCCATTTAAAGGAGCTGGATTTTTTTCCATATTAAACTCTCTCTCTCTCTCTCTCTCTCTCTCTCTCTCTCTCTATATATATATATATATATATATATATATATATATATATATATATATATATATCTATATATATATATATATATATATATATATATTGTATTACCTTTTTCCTCCTCACTGTATTGCCTTCCGTTATAAATTGTGCAATCTCCCCATCTCTCTCTCTCCATCTCTCTCCCTCTCTCTCACCCTCTCTCTCTCTCTCTCTCTCTCTCTCTATATATATATATATATATATATAAATATGTTGTCACTCTCTTTCCCCCTCAATATACATCTTAAATAGTTCATTTCCCCTTCTCCCCATATATGTATTAAATATGTTATCGCTCTCTCTCTATATGTGTATTGACTAGTGAGTGTGAGTTTCTCTTTTTTCATTTTCAAAAATGTAATCGCCTCGCTTGGACGCTTGAATAAGGCCGGAGGGTCGAAATAAATTATTGCACCGGTGATTATGTGATCCTGTGTTACTCTACTTTATTTTATTCTTGCTCTGTTTATTATATTGAGCTCTCATACTCGGATTTTCTTTCTGGAATTTATTTCACTCTAACACACACTCACTATATATATATATATATATATATATATATATATATATATATATATATATATATATATAGATATATAATACAGGGAAGTAGTCTATCTGTGAATGACTAAATATTCTTCCTAGGTTGAGGTTTATGGTAAGTGAGATTGCCATGTTCCACTAACGTATAAGTAAAACACCCATCCGAATAAATAATTGCATCCTTGAATCAGTGTAACATATATTTATACAACTGCAAATATATGTTATACTGATTCAAGGATGCAATTGTTTATTCGGTTGGGTTGTTTTCACTGCATAAATATAAAGATCGTTGGCACAACTCTCGTGATCCTGTTATGCGCAGTTTGTCGCAACATAATTTTGCATACAGATAGACAGTCAAGTCTTTTTTGATGTTGATGTTCATGGTGGCCCCTGTTGTGGGACGGATCGAAAATTTCCGACTCCTTCCTTTAAGTTTGAAGATATTGTGGATATCGATAAAATGTTGGCTTCCTGCAAAAGTCGTTTTTTTTATATTTAAGTTGAATTAGTGTGTTTATATATTTACAATAATACTTTGCAAGAAAACGTTTACACACTTCAATCTTTCCTCCGATCATACGCGACCGTCTCTTCAATATCTTTCCTCTGAATCTCTAAAATCTCTTTATTTTAATCGAAACCTCCCATTTTAGACGCGTTAAGGATCGTCTTTAGTGATGCATTGTCATCATTACCGATTTCGGGTTCTGCAATCATAGCAGATTGGACAATAACTTCGACCTGACTCCGGATCGACATTATAAAAAACTCATCTGAAGTGATGCGAAAAACTCCGACCGTTCTTATCGAGACACGTCCGTCAGCATCAGCTAATGAGAAAAGTCCTTACCCTCTCTCACCCCGATCCTATATAATGGTTTCCCTTACTTTCCTGTTTTAACTTACTAATTTCGGAAGCATATTAATATCTCTATAACTATTATGCAGGTTCCTAAGTTAAATGTAATATATTTATGTACCAACTATGCTTCTCTAACCATTAGTCTCTCTCTCCCTCTCGCTCTCTCTCTCTAATATATATATATATATATATATATATATATATATATATATATATATATATATATATATATATATATATGTATACATTTCTGTGAAAAATATATGATTTTTTTTTCTTTCTTTCTTATTTCTTGACGTATAGGAAGAAAACTGTTTTCTAAAAATTGTCTTAAAAGCAGAATCTTCGGCCGCTTACTAAAACCTTCGTCAATTTAATGAGAAGTATGTGCTTGCGGTGGGTGGTGATAGTAGGGAAAAAGAGTATGGCCAATGAGATGAAGAAATGCTTACCTCCTCTTGAACCTTCAGATCGAAATGGGACATTTTCCAAAACTTAAGCAGATAGAGAGCCATAAAATGTTAAAATGTTGTCGTTTTCGGGGTGGGGCAGGTGCAATGGGAGAAGAGAAAAAGAGAATTTGATTTTTAATGAAACACATTTTTAGCCATCATTTATTTATGTGGGGATTGCGGAATCTGAGGATGTGTTTGTCCTATGTCAGTGTTATTTGAGAACATTCGGACAGAGAAAACCCTTTTACAAGTTATATGGAGTATTAAGTGAAATTAGCTTAAATTAATTGCAGTATAATGAAAAGGATGATAAATATCTATGAAGAGAATTGTAAAATATAATATACTAGCTGGCCCCGTTTCCCGGCGTTGCCCGGGATAAATATAAAAGAATGAATTTAAATTTGTCAACATCCGACACAACGCAAATAGGTCACATCGGCCACTTTTAATGCTTAGAATAATTGTCGGTTTGGAATTGTTCAAGGGTGAAAGGGGGGAAGAAAGGAATTAAGGAAGGAAGAAAGGAAGGGGACGCGGCTGTAGGAGTCTTCCTGTCCATCTCATGGTACCGGTATTTCCCAAACACCCCCTATATCTTTGATAACGGGCACTTTTAAAATTAAAGAGGCTTACAGAGCCTTATTAAATCCAATTCCCTCTGTTATCTTTGTATAGAAATTCCATTTTTTTTAGGAAAGAAAAAAGAAAAATGAATATGTCTCCTGAGCACTAATGAAACACGCAAATATAATTAAGGAGGCCTGCAGAGCACCAATAAACCGTGTGTGTTCGAAGAGAAATGATAATATTCACATTAGTTAAAGTACTACCTATTACATTGATTTCTGTTCAAATTACTACATAGTAACGTTGAATTAAAAAAAAATCCGGTTAATAGTCACCCCCCTCTCATCGACAAAAGTTTAACAATATAAATAAAAATAAAATAAATTGTGTGAGTCGACTAGATCGAACCATAAACCTCTCGGTCTTAGATCTACGGCGATAACCACTTATCCACGAAAGAAAATGGGTCACTTGAACTAAGTGTGTAGTTGGCATGCGTTTTATATTACGATCCGCCAGAAGGCAACTAAGTGTCGGGTCCACCGGTCACACGTTTTGGGTAATTTCTATACGAATAAATCGATGTTTTGTTTCAATGTTTGGATATTGTGCGTGTGAAAGATATAGGTTTAAGAAAATATCAACTTTATGATAAATCATTCAGAGGTATCAAATCTTTATTAAGTGTTGAAATGTGAGTGTTGAGTCTCAGAATGAGTTTTGTTTCGTATTTGCGTCTGTGTTGTTATGTCTTAAAATTGGAGGCTATGAAGATGCATTTTATGTTGTCTATGGTGTGATGTGGGAGATTATAATGCATGGCTGCCATGTAGTGTGTAGATTTGTCTATAATAGTTTGTTTCGCCAATGTAGTTGCCCTTTGTGCGTCCGGGGCAGTATAATAAGTAAACCATAATTGGGCCATCGCAGGCGAGAGAGGGGTTAAGTTTAATGTTGGTGCATTACATCTAGGTTTATTTGTGATTGTTAAAACGTAGGCAGAACTCAAGGCCTGTTTCACCAACGTAGTTGCCTTTTGTGCATCTGGTGCAGTATATTAAGTAAATCACATGGGACTATCGCAGATTGGAGGGGAATTTGATTTATGTGTTGGTGCCTAAAGTTGTGAATGTGTCGTTGGTGGTGATGTGTTGGCATATTTTACATCTAAGTTTATTGTATGCTTTGTTTCTTTGAGGTGCGATAGTGTGGTGTATTTTGATGAATGTTAGATAATGTAGGTTCGGGGGCTGTCGTTTTGGGTGGGTTCTTGTATATGGTGTTGATGGTGGGGTCATGTGATAGCTGTTCAAATTTCATTTTTGAAGCGGTCGTGTAGTCTGTTGGTGTTGTGGTTGAATTTAAATATCATTGATATTAGTTAGGATGATTTTTGTTGTTTTGTATGTTAAGAGATTTTGTCTAATTTCATTAATTTTACTTATCTGATGTATTGTTTAATTATTTCGAAGGGGCAGTTTCTACAGAGGGAGTGGTTAGCTAAAATGACTACATGTGTGTCATACTCGACGTGGTCTGAGTAGATCCATTTGATGCGCAGTAATTGACTGTAGATGATGGATTTTTTCATGCTGATTAGAGTAATGATGTCATTCAGTGGGTTTGGTGTAGAGTAATGTGGTGATATGGTTGTTGGTGATTTTTTACAAAGACGTCCAAAAATAATATGTATGGTAGAGTGTTCTGTGATAAATTTTATACGGTTGTAGCAACTATGAGGGTATTGGTAGAAGTCCATACAAAAACATATATTTATGTTTATCCTTTTAAAAAATAAATATATAAAATATGCTACCGCTATATATATATATATATATATATATATATATATATATATATATATATATAATAACGGCGAGGAATGCAGACGTTTGGGACATTTTTTTAATAAATTCAATCTCCGAATGAATCAGGGATTCAGAGCAAATCTGTAAGGCACGATGAACCAAACATTTAATCAGATTTATTTTTCTTTGTATGGGACAAAAAGAGTCCCAGTGACAATATAAACCAGTAAATGTAGGTTTGCGGTAAACAGATGTTAGAAACAATGAATCAGATTTATGCACTAATACATCCAGAAAAGGAAGGGTGGAGTTGTGTTCCCTCTCACAAGTGAACTTTAAGGCTGGGTGTAATTGATTGAGTGCATTAAGGAATAATATGGAATCCGACTCATTGTTAAACACGCAAAATGTATTATCTACGTATCGAAAATAAGTAAGTGGTTTATTGATACGGGCTAAAAGAGTATGCTCGTGAAAACTTACGAAGATATTGGCTAACACAGGACCAAGGAAGGGGTGACCCCATAGAAATACCGTCGATTTGCTGATACATGACATTATCAAAACTGAATTCGACAGACATGGTAGCAAACCGCATCAGTTCTACGAAGACCTCCTCAGAGATAATAGGACCAACTGAGAAACCACGATATAGAACATCAGCACACATATCGATGGTTTCTTGTGAGGGAATGCATGTAAATAAACTGATGATGTCGAAAGAACACATAAACTTATTTTCAGCAGAAAAAGAGCAATTGCGTATATATTCAGCAAAAGTGAACGAATCTTTAATACAGTTGGCCGAATATACTTCAAGCACAGGTTGAAGGAATTCAGCCAACCATTTAGCTAACTGATGCTGAACCGACCCGACCATAGAAAGTCTTACGGTCTTACGGGTATATTTTCCTTATGTGTTTTGGGTAGGCCGTAAAGACGTGGTCTTATAGAACCTATTGGTCGGATTATATCGTATATTTTCCCAGGAAGAACACCTTTCTTAACCAATTTAAGCAATCTCTTTTTAAAGTTACTTTCAATGGAAAGGGTCTTGTCATGCGTATTAAAAGGTCTGAGTCTTTTAAATTTATCGACGTCATCCAAGATCACCATCATTTTTGCCACATAATCGGCATAATCTAGAATCACTACTCCCGAACTCTTATTAGGTTTAGTAATGATAAGTGACTGATTTGACCGTAGAGATTTAATGGCAAGATAATGTTCATTTTGCCAATTGAAATTAGAGCGGTCAACGGGAGTGCCTGCATAAGTGTAGGCAATATCATTAAGTCTTGCCTTCAACGCTAAGGGCTGGTCGACTGAAGACGGGGACAATTTCGAAATTTGTGAAAATAAAACTTCAAATTTCGAAAAGATGTCTTCACGTTTGATGGATACGGGTGGAATACAGAATTCCAAGCCATGAGACAATACAAATTGGTCAGTGTCCGTCAATTGGTATGTTGAAAGATTAAGCATATTTTTAAGTTGGTCGCAGAACGATCAAATCTCTTCAGAATAAGAAACCTATCAATCTATATTTATTCACCAAATTTCAGTCATGTGGAGTATTTTAAATAGTTCTTAGGAAGCATAACGTGGGCTCCCATTTAAAAATTAAGATATTTCAGATTTGTATAACATTTGATCCATACTCAAATCTGACATAAATTAAGCAAAAATCCCTGAATTTCAATTTCTTATTAACATCCCTTATGATAAAACATTAAATTTTAATCATTTTCTAGAGTCATGCAATGGATTTTGGTCAAAATTGGAATAAGAATTCTAGACATAAAGTTTAGTAGAATGATATCTTGATTTTAATCTTTGTAAAGGGACATAAAAGTGGTTCAAAGATAATTAATTTAATTTATAATCGAACGGGTATTCCTTTAATCTAATATATAAATTAAGTCAGTCGGATTATCGAAGTTAGACAGCAATGCCTTACGTTCTATAAAATCACTATTTGATACTGAATAGCCAGTGAATTACGGAAAAACTGTAAAATTCTAATCGATTTAATCGATTACATACTATATCTGACAAAATATTCCTTTCGGTAACGGTCTTATCCAGATATTCATCGTTTATTTTAATCGGATAATCCACAGAGATGATTATCCAATGAAATCGCTCCGTTTGTTACAAATTGAAAATGCAATATGGCGTCTAGAATCGTTGGGTACGTAATTATTTTAGATATGAACGTCTGCTATTGTTACTCAAATAAAATAGACAAAAGTAGAAACGTGATTTTGATTCTAGAAAATGTCTAAAATTTAAGGCTAATGATTAAGGAGTCTTAAGAAGTGTCTACACTAGATACAAATGTAAATGCCTTATGTTACGTGTTGCGACTGGTGAGTATTAATGAAGTATCCCAGGTGTATGATATTCCCAGTTTTCATACAATTAAGCAGGAAGACTGTCAAAAAGCCATGACACACGTCTCGAAATTGCAATGTTTGAATATAAACAGCGATTTCTTAGAATAAAATTCATAGCAAAATCATTCAAGCGTTTCCTTTCAAAGTCAAATTTTGTAAATATATATGTAATAACGAACTCTCTGTGTTATTTATATTTTTATCAGCGGCAAGAGTCAATTTATACATCTAGCTGTGGCTTACGAGAGGCAGACAAAACATAGCGTCATCAACAGTATGTTATGGGATTTGGTGTGGGGGGTCTTAATGATTACTACCCCGTTTGTTATTTGTGTGAATCAAAACGGTATCTATTTCGTTATACTGAAATGAAATGAGTAGCACAGACGCACAACATAAATCCAACAAACAAAAAGACTCGTATTGAAATAAATAAATAAATGTGTATCTTGATGTTACATGAATGCTGACTGTTTGTATGTGTCTATTTGTCTTACTTACAACGTGCGTCAATATTAATTTAATTACCAGAAGTTCTGTGCTAATAAAACATTTCGTTTTGTCACTATGTAGATGCTTTTAGGGAACAAAATATTATCACATCTCTCGCCTACTGCTTGATTTGTTTCGTTTGGAGAGCGTGGAAAGAAAGATAGACTCCCTTAACCATACTAGACAAAGGGAAGACGAAATTGGCGCAATATGGTTTAGCTAGTTTGGTTTGGGGGGAGGGAAGAAAAATGACCGGCCTTTACCATACTAGACAAAAGGAAAAGTGGATAAGCGCCAAGTGGTTTATTTAGTTTCTTTTATGGAGAAGGGAAAATAAAAAAGCCCCTTATTATGATAGTAAACGAACGGAAAAGTGAATTGGCGCCAACAGGTTTACTTGATTTGGGGAGAATGGAAAGAAAGATAGCCTCCCTTTACCATACTAGTCAAAGGGAAAGACAATTGGTGCCAACTTGTTTAGTTGGTTTAGTTTGAGGAAAGGGAAAATACAGATAGGCCCCAATACAGATAGGGAATAAAAATTGGCGCCAACTGGTTTAGTTGGTTTTTTTTTTGGGGGGGGGGAGGGAAAAAGAAGATAACCTCCGTTTACCATACTAGACAAAGGGAATAGTGAATTGACGCTAACTGGTTTAGTTGGGTTGGTTTAGCGAGAGGGGAAGAACGATAGACTCCTTTTACCATACTATACAAAGCGAAGATATGTAATGTCGCCAATTTGTTAAGTTGGTTTAGTTTGGGGAGAGGGGAAAGAAAGATAGCTACTTTTACCATACTTGACAAAGGGAATAAGAAATTTTCGCCAACTGGTTTATTTGGTCTTGTTTGGGTCAGGAAGAGGAAGGATAACCCTTATTTACCATACTAGATAAGGGGAGAGAGAATAGGCTCCAACCGCTTTACTTGGTTTGGTTTGGGGAAAAGAGAAAGAAAGATAACCGTCTTTTTCCATACAAGACAAAGGGTAGAGGAAGTTTGTCTGGAGAGGGGGTTAGGAAGATAACCTCCATTTACTATACTAGGCAAAGAGGGGAAGGAATTGACGCCAAAGATAAAGTTATTTTTAGAATTATGAAATATTCTTCATCTTCACTACTGTTTGTTTAACGGCATATCAACCTCTCACTACTATAAGTATATAACCGCCATTTCTGTGGTCCCATTTCTTAAAAATTAATGGGACAACAGAAATGACTGTTATATATAAATGAGTAATCCTACACAGAAAAATCTCGCGAAAACAAACGAAACATTAGTCTGACTCATGATGGAACAAAGAAGAAACAAATGTTTTATTTTAATTTCTTTGAATTTATTTTCTGAATCGACTTCTTCGGAGGTTAAGGCAAGTGTTAAAGTACTTCAGTTCATTGAACCGTGATCCAATTTCTTTCGCAACAAGTCGACGTTACTTATATTAAATATGAACATCTGCTATGGTTACAACAAAAAAAGAAGATAAAAATTAAAAAAAAACACAATTATCTTGACAGGATGAGGTGAGGAGAAGCCCGTGGAACTTGGAGATAAGTACAACGGGTAGAAATTCAAATGCCTTGTGTTTATGGGGTGAGGCTGAGATAGATAGATGGAGTGGAGGGTATCCGAGCCGTTCCCTCAAAGCCTTTAAGGCGCGGCAGCATTCACACGGAGAAGGAAAGGAAGCGAGCCACATGTGCAACTCGGTAGTGGTCGGATTTACCAAAGTAAGGAAGATCAGTCGACGACGTTCAAAGACATGGAAGCGATACGCCTGCAAGTGGCGGGTAAATAACAACTCAGTATTAGAAAAATAGAATGAAAATGAAATCTCGATTTAGAAAAGACGCAAATTGTCATGGACGATGGAATCGGCTATTCCGAGTTCAAATACTAACGGATTTATTGTGTTCAATTCCAAGATAATATCGATGGGAAAAGGTATGAACCCATTTCAGTTATGAATAAGAAAAGCGACTTGTATTCAACTAATCGTTTACAATCAATTGTTTACAATAGGTTTTCTGTTGCAGTAATATTGACAAGAAAAATGTTCAAAACAAAAATTATATCACCATAAGATTTTTTTCTAATAGAGTAATATACTTTGGAACAAATTGCTGAATCAGGTTGATATAATGTCGGATTTTATCGTTATATCAAATCATATATATATATATATGTATATATATATATATATATATATATATATATATATATATATATATATATATATATATATATTGACTCATTCAAATGGCCATGTAAAAATCAATCTAAAAGCATAATTTTCATAAGTTCATTCAATTTATATTTTTTATTTATTTCAAATGAAATAAATAAAAAATTAAATTCAAATGAAATAAATAAGAAATGAAAAAAATGAAGGAACTTATGAAAATAAGGTTTTTGGATTGATTTTACATGGTCAGTGGAATGAATCAATTATATATACTCTGAATCTTGTAATACAACTTCATTGAGCGTGTAAGTGACAATTTTCGGATACTGTAAGGAGTGTAAAATTGAAAATATACATTCCTTATAAAAACCTAGAACATATATATATATATATATATATATATATATGTTAGGTATCTGTATATGTACATATGCTTTCATGTATAGAATTCTTTCTAAACTATTAAATCGATAATTATGAATTTTGGAACACAGCTGCTACTCGTAACGGTAAGTAATGTGGGTTATATTTAGTTTAATTTATTTTCATTCAAAAGTGGTAAAGAAGAGGTGGAAACTCTTTGTGAATATTCAAATACCTTCAATTTTTGTGAAATTTTAACAATAGGTATTCGACATCAATTAATAAATATTTCCCAAATTTCCGTTGTTTTAGAGCATTTAAAGGGTTTTATGGGCATAATATGGACACAAAATAAATTTGGCATTGAATTTGATCCATAGTCTTAAGACACAAATTAAGCAAGATTATGACCTTTCAGCTTCAGCCTTGAATTTTACACATTTTCTAGAATCATAATCACGTAATCGATTTTGATAGAATTTTGATAGAATACAAATTCTAGGCATAAGGTCATTATATCATTATATCTTGATTTTGATTTTCATAAGATCACATAAAGATAGCGCCAAATTGTCCCGTTCGGATAATTCATTTTAGCCGTCCTGGGACGTGTATTTCATCTGATATATAAAGTAAACTCGATTCCCCCTCCTATCTTAGTAATCGATAGTTTCCAGAACAAAGGATACATACACAAACCTGTTTAGTTAGTGATTTTTGCCAAGTATTGACCTATGTTGTTAGAAAACAGAACTTAACTTTTGATCATTTTATTCGATTTTTATATTTAGTTCGAATCAGGTGACGCCGACCAACCACAGTTAAATTGAAATAAAAACAGAACCATAAATATAGAAAGATCAAGGGAACTGAAACTGCCAGAAATACCGTAATATGCAACCTTCCCCATTCATCCCCAAAAATACACACACGTGGTGGCTTCAGTCTCAGCTGGAACCATACAAAATAGTCGTGAAAGGTCAAGGAGGGTGGAATAACCTAGGAAAAGAGGGCACCGACCAGACTTTCATTGAAAGGGTGCAGAGAGTACTAGTACTTTAGGGAGGCTCATTGCAACTCAGATTCCAGCAAAGGCCAACGGGCGTTGTCAGTGAAAATCAATGATAAACGGCTGTTGCGATAACTCAAATGATTTGAAACGGTTATTTAAGAGACGGAGAGAGTAGAGAGACTTGTTGTTACTTGTCTATGGAACATAACTTGTTACTGTCTATGAGCAATCACTGATAATGACTCGTGTGAAAATTCATAGTAAGTAAATCATGATGATGACGACGACGACGATGACGATGATGATGATGATGATGATGATGATGATGATGATGATGATGATGATGATGATGATGATCTGAAAAACAATCAATGCTAACTTCTGAAATTATAAAAGGATCTCATTTCGAAAGATTTGAAAGTTTCTGAAGTATTTTTAAACAATTCAATGTTTCAGTTTTCTTTAATCACCCAAAATCAGAGAATTATCTAATTCTGATGAAATTTACAGAATTTATTCAATAAATTACATATTATATAAGGAATACACGTTTGTAAATTAAATATCAAACGATTTTTAAGAATAGAAAGTATGGTTGGATTTTACGTCTAGACGAGATTAATGCATATGCGCAGTAACATTAAAAAACATTTTAATGTGTTGTTACTGCTAAAGGTATCTCTATGTAAATTTTGTGGAGAAAATAATAAAATTAAGGAGGTATTCAGAGCGCGACCGAAACCAAACCTACGATGTCAGCAGTTCCTTTTCCCATTTCGGGCTAGGGATTCGGAGATATATAGCGCCAGCTTTGGGGTTATCTATCAATATAATAATACGCTAAATCCCCTCATCTACGTACGTACGTTATCACCTTTCGTACACATGAAAAAATGAGTTCGTCCGGTTTTAACAAAAATATGGCAGATATTTATTATTTCAAAAGGAATATTATTATCAATAGTAAATTATACAGATTGATGTAGAAAGTGTCGTGGAATTTCCACGGGGTTCCGCAAATCATTAAGAATAAGCTTATTTCATGTGACACAAGTTCTATTCAAATTTCATTGATCTCCCCCCCCTCCCCATTCACAAGTTCTCAAGGATTTTCGTTTTCAAGGCAAACGAACCCTGTTTAAAAGGAAACGACGCCCCATCTGCTATCAGCAGATCTTCCGGACAAAATTACGGCGTCAGCCCCTCCCTTTTTGTGTTTGGCCCACGCAACGCTCATAGCCGGAACTTCGAAAAAAGTCACGAGCCCCTCGTGTCTTCTACGCAGCGTGATTTAAATAGATGAAATGCTGCTGCTGCTGCTGATGATGATGATGATGCTGCTGATGATGATCATCATCAGCAGCATCAGCATCATCAATCTGCACTCGGAAGGCTCTGGAGAATTTCAAGGTTATCACCGGCTAGAAAAGTACATTCGACTTCTTCGTTGCATAAATATTAACAGCAAAGATTGTGAAAAAGTGTTTTTTTTTTAACGATGACACATGAACGCCCCTGGCGATCAAACCATTTTAAAGACTAAAGAAAACAAACCAACAAAAAACACTGGAACTTTAAAGTTTTAAACAATTCTCTTTGTATTCTTTGTATTATTCGGTTTACTGTTCTCATCTTCGATATTATTCTCAGAACGTTTCGGCCGATGTAACTTCCGACCTTCTTCAGGTGCGTCTCGTAGAACTCGGTCATTTCTATGCTGAACTTGAGCATCTGTACGGAATTTCGAACGGAACACTTTATTGAATCCACGAGGGTAGTTTGCCCTCGTCCAGTCAACTATGACCGGGTAGAAGTCTTAAGTAATTCGTAATTGTATTATTAGTATCGTCCGTCCTGAGGATTAAGCCATCAACCCCCAGAAGACGGTCACTTAGAAACAATTATCACTTAGCACTTTTATCCGTTGCGTCATAGGCTCGTGCGGAGCCTCGTGAATTAAATAACGGGTCCCGTTTAAAATGACGTACAGATTAACGAGTTAGACGAGACGTGCCTGAAGAAGGTCGAAAGTTACATCGGCCGAAACGTTGTGAGAATAACATCCCAAATGAAAACATTAGTCTGAAATAAACAGTTTTATTGATTGCGTTGGCCAAAAAAATGACTGTACAACCTGATTATAAAACATAACATCCAGTGGAACTTTTTCAACAGGATTCGTTCTGAAAAGCTGTGCGAAAACCGATTTGTTCGAAAACCGATTTATTCTGAAACCGAATCATATTTTTACATTAAAACAATGTAAAGTACATATATATATAAATGTATTAATTCTTATATATAGACTATTTTACTTTACTGTTACCCTTTTTATCCTTCTAAATGCATGTATTTGTTCAGTTAAGATGCCAGGCTTTATTCTTAACCTTTTTTCTGGACCTTCTAAATGCATGTATTTGTTCAGTTAATGTCCCAGGCTTTATTCTTAACCTTTTTTTCTGACCCTTCTAAATGTATGTATTTGTTCAGTTAATGTCCCAGGCTTTATTCTTAACCTTTTTTTCTGACCCTTCTAAATGCATGTATTTGTTCAGTTAATGCCCCAGGCTTTATTCTTAACCTTTTTTTCTGACCCTTCTAAATGTATGTATTTGTTCAGTTAATGTCCCAGGCTTTATTCTTAACCTTTTTTTCTGACCCTTCTAAATGCATGTATTTGTTCAGTTAATGTCCCAGGCTTTATTCTTAACCTTTTTTCTGGACCTTCTAAATGCATGTATTTGTTCAGTTAATGTCCCAGGCTTTATTCTTAACCTTTTTTTCTGACCCTTCTAAATGTATGTATTTGTTCAGTTAATGTCCCAGGCTTTATTCTTAACCTTTTTTTCTGGCCCTTCTAAATGTATGTATTTGTTCAGTTAATGTCCCAGGCTTTATTCTTAACTTTTTTTTCTGGCACTTCTAAATGCATGTATTTGTTCAGTTAAGGTCCCAGGCTTAATTCTTAACCTTTTTTTCTGACCCTTCTAAATGTATGTATTTGTTTAGTTAAGGTCCCAGGCTTTATTCTTAACCTTTTTTTCTGGTCCTTCTAAATGCATGTATTTGTTCAGTTAATGTCCCAGGCCTTATTCTTAACCTTTTTCTGGCCCTTCTAAATGCATGTATTTGTTCAGTTAAGGTTCCAGGCTTTATTCTTAACCTTTTTTTCTGACCCTTCTAAATCTATGTATATATTCAGTTCATGTCCCAGGCTTTATTCTTAACCTTTTTTCTGGCCCTTCTAAATGCATGTATTTGTTCAGTTAAAGTGCCAGGCTTTATTCTTACCCTTTTTTTCGGACCCATTTAAATGTATGTATTTGTTCAGTTAATGCCCCAGGCTTTATTCTTAACCTTTTTTTCGGACCCTTCTAAATGTATGTATTTGTTCAGTTTAGGTCCCAGGCTTTATTCTTAACCTTTTTTTCTGGCCCTTCTAAATGCATGTATTTGTTCAGTTAATGTCCCAGGCTTTATTCTTAACCTTTTTTTCGGACCCATTTAAATGTATGTATTTGTTCAGTTAATGCCCCAGGCTTTATTCCTAACCTTTATTTCGGACCCATTTAAATGTATGTATTTGTTCAGTTAATGCCCCAGGCTTTATTCTTAACCTTTTTTTCTGGCCCTTTTAAATGTATGTATTTGTTCAGTTAATGTCCCAGGCTTTATTCTTAACCTTTTTTTCGGACCCATTTAAATGTATGTATTTGTTCAGTTAATGCCCCAGGCTTTATTCTTAACCTTTTTTTCTGACCCTTCTAAATCTATGTATATATTCAGTTCATGTCCCAGGCTTTATTCTTAACCTTTTTTCTGGCCCTTCTAAATGCATGTATTTGTTCAGTTAAAGTGCCAGGCTTTATTCTTAACCTTTTTTCTGGCCCTTCTAAATGCATGTATTTGTTCAGTTAATGTCCCAGGCTTTATTCTTAACCTTTTTTCGGACCCTTCTAAATGCATGTATTTGTTCAGTTAATGTCCCAGGCTTTATTCTTAACCTTTTTTTCGGACCCATTTAAATGTATGTATTTGTTCAGTTAATGCCCCAGGCTTTATTCTTAACCTTTTTTTCGGACCCATTTAAATGTATGTATTTGTTCAGTTAATGCCCCAGGCTTTATTCTTAACCTTTTTTTCGGACCCATTTAAATGTATGTATTTGTTCAGTTAATGCCCCAGGCTTTATTCTTAACCTTTTTTTCTGACCCTTCTAAATGTATGTATTTGTTCAGTTTAGGTCCCAGGCTTTATTCTTAACCTTTTTTTCTGGCCCTTCTAAATGCATGTATTTGTTCAGTTAATGTCCCAGGCTTTATTCTTACCCTTTTTTGACCCTTCTAAATGTATGTATTTGTTCAATTATTATTAGTCATCAATTATATTATTGTTTTAAATACTAACTATAATGTATAATATAAAAGCTTATTTCTAAAAAATATATTCTCTTTAAACTATTTATCAATTTTACTGTATATTTTGACCATTTTACTACACATTTTGTAATATTAAAAAAAAATTAAAGCAGGTACTTAAAAATATATTTCCTAAGAAAAAATAAACAAATTCATAAAATGAAAACCCAGATTGATAAATAAAACAAAAACAGATCTGGATTTAAAAACTTACGAGTCGCGACTCTGCACAGAACAGTTAACGTTCTATCAGTCAGTATACTTCGGTTGCCGTCGGCGTGGTTCGGGAATCGAAATTTTGTTAGAAAACCAAGGTATTTCCGGCTTGAATGTTTTGTTCGAAATCAGATTTGTTCCAGCTCATTGGGTAAAACTAATTCGAGTTCTCGGCACTTGACAATGTTTACATTGTAGATATTACTTACATTCATCCAGTGTCGTATGATAGGACGCGGGATAGGGTAATGCTTGTAAACTCAATGTAGCTATTAGCTTTATGATTATTATGGAAGTTACATTATCCCAAAGGGCATTTAAACTTATAAATAACTTTAGTTCTTTCTAGTGGTTTTTGAGTTAGGGTGAAGTTGTTTTTAACTACAAGATTTTAGGTTTTAAATTTCATTTTTTAAATTTACAAGCACTACTCTATCCCGCCGCCTCACCATGCATCTTGTAAACTCTAGCTCAATTTACCAACATTTACAAAAACATAACTGCCCTCCCTCTGATTTAAGACAAATTCTACTTAATAACACTCGTCTCCCAAATGACACTTCCATATTTAATGCAGAAGCATATGCTGTCGATGTGGCGCTCGATTTCATTCTGAAATCCAAGAAAAATAGATTCATTATCTTTTCAAACTCTTTGTCTGTACTGTTATCCCTTACAAATAAGAAATTTGACAATCCATTGGTAACCAAGTTGCTATGCAGGATGGAATATTTGTCAAAATACAATGAAATATTGCTGTGTTGGATCCCAAGTCATATCGGGATCAGAGGAAACGACCAGGTTGATAGGGAAGCCAGGTTTGCATTTGGCATGGACGCGGAGACCAATTTTAAGATTCCATTTACAGATTTTAAAATGAAAATCAACAAATATATCCAACAACAAAGACAACAACGTTGAAGTAACAATACACACAACAAACTCCTAGCGATCAAAGCTACAATAGGAGAATGGAAAAAAAGCTCACGAAAAAGCCGAAAGGAAGAAGTAGTGTTATCCAGACTTCGCATACGTCACACAAGGATTACACATTCCTACTTACTTGAAGACAAAGAGCAACCAATATGCTTTGCATGTCAGACTACCTACACCATCAAGCATATTCTTATTGAATGCATTGATCTGGCCCCTAAAAGAGAAACTTTCTACAGAGCAGGTACAATGAAGGAACTGTTTAAGAAAAATAAAGTAGAGACAATACTGAACTTCTTAAAAGCTGTTGATCTATATAAAAAGATATAATTACCTAGAGACATATAAATCCAGCTTGATTTGGCATTAAATGAACTGAGAAAGGAAAATATGACGTTAAAAAAGGAAAAAAACGTTTAACGAATGTTTTCAAAATACTATTTTTTTATTTTTTATTTTTATTAAGAATTTTGTTTACTTTGCAAAGTATTTTAAAAAAATAATACTTGATTCGGCATTACATGACCTGGAAAAGGTTGATATGTCGTAAAACAAAACAAACAAACAAACAAACAATTAAAAAAAAAAAAATACTCGAAGCTATCTACATAAAAACACAACAACCTAAAATTAATAACATCACATATGAAACTAGTGGTAACATTTAAAAATGCTTAACGTAATGCGATTTTGTTCTGTGATGCCATCCAGCGTTGCTGACTTCCTGGAACAATGCGAAAACGGTCTATGCACGTTTTTCCGCTGTCTTTTTAAAATTCTCTTCTCTCTTCAGCCTTTTTTGTTCATTTGCTTTTGACACCTGAGGATAATTCGACGAAGAATCGAAAACGTTCTTGAAACCTGTGAAACCTATGGAGCATCTATTTTTTTTATTTTAATAATAAAAAAGACCATTAGAAAAATTGAAAAAAAAAGAAAAGTATAATTAAACAGACGAATTCTGTTATTTTTTAACAATGTTTGATATATATATATATATATATATATATATATATATATATATATATATATATATATATATGTATAGAGAGAGAGAGAGAGAGAGAGAAAGAGAAAGTTTGTTATTTTACTTACCAGTATGCTCAACCTAAGAAAAGTGACATATTTTAGTCACACACATATATATATGTATGTGTGTGTGGATGATTAAAATATGCTCCCTTTCGACCCCAAAAAGGAAGCTTATTTTTGTTATCCATATATATATATATATATATATATATATATATATATATATATATACTCCCTTTTCTTGCGTTGAGCATACTGGTAAGTGAAATAGCTAACTACCACTAGCGTCTACACCCAATGCTTTTTGTGTATTTTTGTAAACAAATTGAGCTTCTAGCATATGACAATGTTTAACATTGATTTCACCCACCCCAGCAGAAGCCAAATGCCCTAGGAGTTATAAGTGCTGACTGTCGTCTCTAGACGCTCAAGTTTTAAATCCGGGATTGAGGCAGTTGCTTGCTTAGCCGCACTGAAGAACTGTGATACAGCGAAACAGTCTGTCTTTGGATTATATATATATATATATATATATATATATATATATATATATATATATATATATATATATATATATATATAGTAGATGTAGTTCCCGTCTGTTGTTTTTTTTGTTCGTCTGGTTGTTTTATATTGTAACTTATAAAAATTAAGAATAAAAAAGTAATATAGTGTTATGTGCCTTGCAAAAACGAAATATGATTAATTACTCAATACGAGACAACATGGTGGTCTTCCTGCTAGTGATTTTTGATATACACGTTTTTACTTTTTATAGCTCTCCGCCTCAAATGCAAATCAATTGTCTAATTGTTAAAATAAAACCCTAATACAAAATTAATACCATCATTTGATTCCCTGTACAATTTTACTCGAAAAAGGGTTGTCTTTGAAGTGTATCCCCGGGCAGACAGATAGATTGAGAAACCATATTTATATTATTTATTATGTAACTAGCAGAACTTATGTCCGGCGTTGCCCGGGATAGATATGAATTAAATTAAGAAAATATAAGTGTTAGAGTATTAATTCGTCAAGAAGCAGTTGAAAACAACCCTATAATTTAGGTGATTAAAGTAGGATTTATCGATGTTTTGAACCACAAAAAATACAGTTCTCTATGTTTTTAGTGCCCCCCCTCTACGATTACAATTAGCGGTTTATTCGAAAAAATAATGAAGCTTTCCAAGGTCAGTGAAGGAAAATACTTAAGTGAGGCAAATTTTTTTTATCTCAAACCGTACTGCCCATTTTGGTGGGAGATTGAATTTACCAACATTGAAAATCGATTTTTCGTCTTACTCTTGCTTTGATGTAAATATATGGCGATTGATTAAAGGGATTTGTTGGGGTTATTTTGTTTTCGATTCATCGACTGATAACTAATCTGCACTTTTGCCATTGACTATGTTGTTGCAATTAGTTTGCCTCTCCACAAGGAGAGAGTTATACAATTGTGGTGTTTAATGTGTTGAAAATCCATCTATATGGAAAAAATTGCCGCAGTCTAGAAGGATTTCTTGTAAAAATGAAAAATAGTAAAACAGACTGAAAGTAATAAAAAAATTGTCGCAGTCTAGAAAGATGTCTCCTTGACTGACCTAGAAGAGAAAAGACGAAGTAACGGATACTGCACTTTAAGTTGAATTATATTTAGAAAAGTAGAAATTTAATTTTTTTGGAATATCAGTAGCAGTTTTAGCGTTGAAGAAAGTATGTAAAAAAAGTTATGAAATAAATTAGAATAATGTTCGGTATGAATCAATATCGATTAATGCTCGATTAATGTTTGATGAATAGGAAAACGTAGATGAAAATAATGATTTTAAATGTTATGCCGGTCTATGTTCGAAATTGATTTCGAAGCCTTTTAACTGTCGTGAATTAAATAAAGGAACGTTATTCGTAACTGATGTATAATCATGATAATAAAAATATACTTAAATCGACGAATGCTAATTTACATCGAATATGGGCAGACAAATTGTACGCAGCTGTTTAATGTCTATTGGCTCTAAGATACTGTTGCGTACTGCGATTATTTAAATCGGCGAAAATGTAAACTCGTTTTTTTATGAAATGTTGCGAATGAGTAAAGAGAGAGAGAGAGAGAGAGAGAGAGAGAGTGGAGGAAGAGAGTGAGGGAGAGAGAGAATGGACGGTAATAATAGGTAAATCTAAACAAAAAATGAAAACGTGTTCCGTAAAATACCTCCCCTCCCCAAAAAAAAGAAACAGAAAAAAGAAGAAGAACTAGCGTGAAAATGAAAACACGAATGTTAGATTAATGTTAGATATGCATGGATGGTCAAAAATGAAACAATGAACTTGTTTTGTTTGTTAATTTTTAGTGGAAGGTTAGTAGAGAAACTGATATTACGTGCTTCCATGGTATTGGTATTAACAAATGAATGTTGTCGAAGTGAATACTGCAGTAAGTTTTACGCTGTAAGCAATTAAAAAAAATTGCATGCCTTAAAGATGTTATGTATTAGATTGTCTAAGTGTTTAAGTGAAACGAATGAAATTATACCTGAAGTAATCGAAGATTGTTTAGGGAAATGTCTGAAGTCGAATCGATTAAGAGATTGCAGCCGCTATTTTGAATCAATGTTACAGTATAAGTGATTAAGTTCGTTAAATGTATTCCGTAAATTTCGGAATGAGATAAAGTCTATACGAAATAGTTAGAAATAACGTGATCCCATATTCTTGAAAATCGGTGGAATATGAGTATCCGTTGTGTATTACTTCCTGGTGATGAAAGAGAGAGTGATAGTAGAAAAATATTAGAGGGAAAAGTTTTGCTACCATCTCTATGGAGTATGTTTTGGGGAGACTCTTTGATGGTGGTCTAAAAGTAGTATTTATTGTTAGATGGAGAAAATAATCATACATTTCTTCAAACATGCTCGAGTGAATAAGCTAAATAGAGTAGTGAGTTTAGTAGCCTATAATGCATGTTGTTATTTTCTTCTCTCGCCAAAAGTAATGGGGGGGGGGAGGAAACGTCTTCATTTCATATATAGAGAGATTACGGTTAAATTCTGTTGAAATATCGCTTCTCGGGGAATTACCACAGTGACTTTGAATGTATATTTGCTGATCCTATCATTGTTTCCTGTTGTCTTAAGTTCTTCTTTGCAACTCGACTTAAGTAATTCAGCTCTACGAGATTAATTTGTTCATGAACTAAAAAAATGTTTTAGTTTTCCCTTTAAATTTTTTTTATTTCAATAAATATTTGATTAATGGGAAATAAAAATAATTCACTGTATATTTAGCAATGTTATAGTTTTCTTAATAAAGCCATATTCATAATACATATCCGACGTAGTCATGTTTACTGTGTCCATGAGAAATTCGACTGATTTTGAATTATGTCAATTCGAAAGTAATTTCTGGTTAGAATAAAAGTTTATATATTAAATTCGAGTATTTGTCCTCTTAAATCAAATATAATTCGAGTATGATTTTGAATTCTTTAAATTGTCACTTCGAAAGTAATTTCTGGTTAGAATTAAAGTTTATATCGGTTATTTATGCTCTTTGACCAAATATAATTTGAATGTGGTTTTGAAACGTTTTAAATAAACAACAAGGACAATGTTTTACTTTAGTTTATTAATTTTGGAAGGCGCAATGTAGTTTTTTCAAAAAGGAAAAAATTATCAATAGTGAATATTACATAACATTGGTGCGTTTGAAGAAACAAATCGCTACAAAAATGGCCACAAATGAGGAAGAAAAAGTGCTCGTTCACCAAGACGCGCGTCACAAGTCGATCGTAACGACGGCAAAACTACATGAATTACACTTCGAATTGTTTACGCCCCCGACCTATTATTCAGATCTGGCTCAGCGTCTCTTGGCTCTCAAAAGAATGCTTCAGAGAAAGAGATTTGGTTCTAATAGAGAAGTGATATCGTCGGAAATTGAAGCGTATTTTAGGCCCAAAACAAATCGTTCTACAAAAAATGCATCGAATTGTTAGAGAAGCATTAGGATCAGTGTATCATCCTAGAATAAGACTGTTCATGAATAAAGTCGAATTTTACCGAAAAGTTGTTGGTTCATTAGTAAAGTCTGGGACTTATTGAATGATGTGTTATATCAACCATCTTGTATAATCAATCAATCAATTTTATTGGCAAAAATAGCAAAGTGCAGCAAGCTACGTAAAAAGACAATTAGAAGATATTGCATCTATATAACGTCTAAATATTGGTCCAAGGCGACTTTAAACCTGGATATGGTAGGCATCATCATGACCTCCACTGGCAGACTGTTTCAGGGAGAAGAAACACTTATTATTATCTACGTCTATTAAGTCATTTCACTATTGATTGAATATATAAAGATGGATTTATTTTGTTATATTTATTAGATTTTACCTGGTGATAGTGCTATTTTTAGGTGTTGGTGGGTGTACTCAGTATTAGAAATTACGTATACATCCTCATTATTTTCGAAGTTCTTTTCGAAGTTCTTTTGATGGTTTGTATTGTTGTTCCCACCGTTCCGTTTGACTGTGGTTTATTTGTTTTTTTTTGTTTTTTTTTAATTATAGTTCAAAATTCCATTGAAATGATTGTATGATTTTTATGCAGGTGTCCCATCGGATGCAACTATCCAAGTAATTCTAAATTAGCATTTTGCACGCTATATGACTTTGTCAGATTCCGAATGATATTCCTTTACTCTTGGTTAAAAATAATTTACATTTTAAGATAATAAACAATGTAAACGAGTTTCTCACTGTTTTTCTACTAAGCTTCCGTATTACATTTTTGTTTACTAAGCTTCCGTATTATATTTTTGTTTACTAAGCTTCCGTATTATATTTTTGTTTACTAAGCTTCCGTATTACATTTTTGTTTACTAAGCTTCCGTATTATATTTTTGTTTACTAAGCTTCCGTATTACATTTTTGTTTACTAAGCTTCCGTATTATATTTTTGTTTACTAAGCTTCCGTATTATATTTTTGTTTACTAAGCTTCCGTATTACATTTTTGTTTACTAAGCTTCCGTATTATATTTTTGTTTACTAAGCTTCCGTATTATATTTTTGTTTACTAAGCTTCCGTATTACATTTTTGTTTACTAAGCTTCCGTATTACATTTTTGTTTACTAAGCTTCCGTATTATATTTTTGTTTACTAAGCTTCCGTATTACATTTTTGTTCACTAAGCTTCCGTATTATATTTTTGTTTACTAAGCTTCCGTATTATATTTTTGTTTACTAAGCTTCCGTATTACATTTTTGTTTACTAAGCTTCCGTATTATATTTTTGTTTACTAAGCTTCCGTATTATATTTTTGTTTACTAAGCTTCCGTATTACATTTTTGTTTACTAAGCTTCCGTATTATATTTTTGTTTACTAAGCTTCCGTATTACATTTTTGTTTACTAAGCTTCCGTATTACATTTTTGTTTACTAAGCTTCCGTATTACATTTTTGTTTACTAAGCTTCCGTATTATATTTTTGTTTACTAAGCTTCCGTATTACATTTTTGTTTACTACGCTTCCGTTTTATATTTTTATTTACTAAGCTTCCGTATTACATTTTTGTTTACTAAGCTTCCGTATTACATTTTTGTTTACTAAGCTTCCGTATTACATTTTTGTTTACTAAGCTTCCGTATTACATTTTTGTTTACTAAGCTTCCGTATTACATTTTTGTTTACTAAGCTTCCGTATTACATTTTTGTTTACTAAGCTTCCGTTTTATATTTTTGTTTCAAGTGGAAGTACTTTTGCCGGGTAAAGAAATCTTCATTTCCTTCAGGAAACAATGTCCGTGGAATTAATAGCTGTTATTAATTTAGGGTTTGCCAATACATTTTTTTATTTAAATGTCGTTTGCATTCCTTAAATAGTTAATTAATTTTTTTTGTGGAACAATGAGTAATTAATTTAGACTAACTATGTATTAATTAATTTAAAGAGCCAACTTATTTGAATTGGCGGATGAAATATCGTAAAATATTGTTAACCGACCAAATTAATTTCAGATGTTATGTTTAGTAGCGAGTGTCAGTCAAAACACGACGGCTCATGTTTTGATATACCTCGAAGACGGCTGGTGCGCACGGTGAGTCACCTGCCTCCGACAAGGTTAAACACCCAGTTTGTACATGAGAGTCATTGTGATGACTGGAGTAGTGTATTTTGTGAGTGACAGATTCTCTGAGTTGGAGAATTTAGTTTACTGGCTGGCGGCACACGAAGAGGAAGCCACTCGTTCGCATCCCCTACAACAGCCATTTTGATAAAATGATGTAATAAAAGTATATATATATATATATATATATATATATATATATATTTATGTCTTGTCGATTTTACATACAGCCAATTTTTTAAGCTCACAGACTTGCCCCTTTTGTCGGACACATCACAATTAAGGGTCTCGTCCTTGGACTAAACCATCACTTTTCCTGACAAAAGCAGGGAAGAAATACTGACCAGACACTTAACCACAGTTAGAACCAACGGCATCAGTATCACAGTTTTGAGGCTCTTTATACATAACGTATTCATTCTTTACTTGTTTCATGGAAATCGCTCCAGACAAGGCATAAAGCCACTTGATGTAAAGAGCCTAAAAATACTACTTCAAGATCAAAAACTAATCAACGATAAGGTTTAGATGGATAGATTTCGATCCTCTTTGTCAGAAACATTGCTCATGGAATGTGAGGACTAAAGGACAAAATAAGGGAAAGCTGCTGAAAGTAAACCCAAGTCCACTTTCTACTCTCTCTTTTATTTTAATATTAATATTAAACTGAGAATATTTGGTTTAAAACACAATGTTTTTTACAAAGTTTTCACAAGTTGAAAAAAAAAAACCTTGAAAAGCATGTTGGGGTTCATGCGAGCCTCGTTGCACCGGACTCGAATTCGAACGATAGTTAGTGGCCAATATCCCCGTACCAGCAAGGACCACGATTAGACAGAGACCAGGACTATAGCATCACATTGGTCACACAACAAAGGATTAGGTTATATATCCACGGCAGATCAGTATCACAATTGCTGCCTTATGACCTTGAATTAGACAGCGGTTCACGATCGTTTCACAGCTTTACGGCACACCAACCTAATTTCAGTTATTGTACTGAAATTTTGATTCTCCAAGAATTTAATATCTTCAAAATTTATTCATGGTGTTTTTAACTAGTTATTAATTATGTAACTGTATGCATACATGATTGGATGTAGTTTTCTATCATGCGCAGGACATATTATATTCAACCCATCGATAGGATGTTTGCTTGTTTGCTTTTACGCTATGTCAACGTTTGTTATATCTTTTTATGCCGAAACCGCACGTAGTTTTATATACGTTTTTCTTTTGTAGATTAATTTGATTTTGAGATGTCTATTTTGTGAATAAATAGTCTGTACACGATAGGTTCTATTGAACTTATAGCTGGCTATGTACTATCACTCCAAGTCCGAGTGAGCCTATGAGTAATAGAAACTAAAATGGTGGCCACACACTTACCAACACTTCCCAATTAAGGAATCCACACTTAAGTAACCTATTACCAACACGTTAATTGTTTAAAATAAAATATAAATGGCGTAGTTAATTAACGGTGCTTTTGTCAGAAGTTCCAGTTGAACGTCCGGATATAGAAAATACAAACAGAATACACAATAACAAAATGTCGCAAGTAAATGATGAGAGTGTATAATACGTCATGTTTGAAACGCTTTCTGATTGGTTAAAGCATAACTGTCAGAAAAGGGTTAACGCATTTTGTAGATTAGATGACTTTTGCGTTTGTAACAAAACATTATGCACATTTGACTAACAATCCCCGATGCTATGATAAAGACCGATGTGTATTTATTTTAATATGAATAAGTATATGTACTCCCATCCCGTCATGCAAAAGGTTAGCGAGTAAAATTCGTGCCTTTTTCTGGGCTCTGGACGAAACGATTTCAAATGGTGAGGAGAAGCGAGAAAGCAAATTGCAAGTTAGACAATCACCTCAGACTTACCCCACCGTCTGGAATGAATTCGGAAAGAAATCCCCCATTCTATAATAAAAAGTCAACTTCAGGTCATTAGATACTATAATAATATATTTATATATGAAAAATTAAATTACTGACGTAAATCTATGATTTTATATCGATATTTTTGTAATATATCTAGATAAATAGCGAATGCGAACAGAGGCCAAGTATAATTGTTTCCGTCATTTTTGCCGCAGGGTGTACTAGTCAATTATATAGACTAACAGATATTTCTCTCAAATTTTGTATGTCCCTAATGGCGCCATGACATGACGTCACGGTACGACCCCAATAATTAAAAACCCTTTATTCACTCTTGGATTAATTTCCTTTTCATTCAGTTTTGAAAACTTTATGACACATTCCTAGTTTAATATAAAAATTAATAAAAAAAAAAAAAGAAATTAAACATAAATATAAATCAGATGTTACTTTATTTTATACTTGAAATAAGTTTGTTCTTTCTTTTCATAAACCAAAATAGCGTTTCTTAAAGTACAGTTGCTAAAATATTTAGTGATGACTGTTGTGAAATTGATGATTACGCGGATTGACTAAATAATCTGTACGAATATTACCTTTTATTTCATACAAGAAAGTATTTCTGGTGTACTGGGTAGTAGTGGTAGTAGATCTTAGTGTGAGAGTTAAAATTCCCCCTACTTCCTGTATGTATAACCAATTTAAAAAATATAGCACATGACTAAGTATTTGAATCGAAGAAAGCGAGCGAAACTAACATTTTGTTTTCTAACAGCGTAGACCCTGATGCGGTTGAAATCACTAATTGAAAAGATTTATGCATGTGGTTTTGTTACCGAAATTATCGAGCACCCATTGTTGAATATTACGAAATTTCTTTTTCGCCAGCATTTAGCAACGTCAACATTTGAAAAGCAATAGTAGTTATTTTTATATTCACGAAATAATGCATAAAAGAAACATATTTGTCTGTGAGTCAATTATAGGCTACACAACTACTGGCGAGAATTGCACCAAATTTAAGATGAAGCAACCTTGGGATACGAAGTGCTTCATAGGAATAGTGATACTACTACTACTACTACTACTACTGCTACTAGTACTACTGCTGCGAAGGCAAGAAATAAACACTGCAGAATTGCCCAAATTTGGGACAAATCATCCTTGAGATGCAGAGTGCTTTATACTACTACTACTACTACTACTACTACTACTACTGCTGCGAAGGTTAAAACAATCCAAACTCGAAAATTACTGGACAGAATTGCACCTAATTCTTCATAGTGCACACTACGCATGCTGATAGAGTAACAATTATATTATGACCTACTAAATCTGGCCTGATGAGCCCTTGGGATGCCGGATGTAATAACATTAAGAATAATGCCAATTAGGCTAGAATAAAGCATCTCTAGACTCCTCCGCACGTGTTGTACCAAATAGCCGCCATTTTTGACACCTTTTCTGGTTAGTGTATCCTGAAAGGATGAGAAGCCAACGTCTAAAAAGACGAAATCTGATCGAATAATTGTCTTCCCGTCTTTTTTGTCTGTTTATTTATCCGTTGTAGGAAAAGAATACCTGTTAAAGGCTTCAAATAGCTTCATAATAGAACCTTGACTAAAATATAAAACAAGCTAAAGAAAAGTAAAAAAAAAAAAGAAAAAAGAAAACGTGTTAAAAATGGCCCCGACTTCCGGGCAACATCTGGTTCGTACGCCAGTCTTAAAATAATATTATTATTCGACGTATCAATTTATGCAATTTGATACCTTTTCTCCTATTGATAACATGTTGCTGTATATCGTCTGCTGAAATATTTCTTCAAGAAAGTATCATTGAGTAATTAGGTCAGAATTAGTACGCATAAAATAGGTTGTTGCGTGCTGACATTGGCTCATTAGTGTTCTCGTTTATTTTCGTAAATATATACGTATTTATGTTTATATCGTACATCAATAGGTCATACGATTATGAATTTTAAGTAAATAAATATCTTGATATTATTTTAAGATTATACTAAATAAGTAGTTTTCTTCTTCTTTTTATTATTATTATTATTATTATTATTATCTACATAATAATACGCTAAGACATTTCATGTTCGTACGTACGTTATCACCTTTCACACACATTAATAAATGAGATTGTGCGATCAGCGAAGGTGGTGACTGGTGATTGATCTTATGTAGCTATGGTAACAAAATTTGCAACTTTAACCATTTTAAGATAAATTGTTCCAAAATCGAATTCCATCGTCCCGTCAACTAAAACAGTACAGTTTTAAATAAATACATCACAAATGACATTCGTTTTATTGATCTGAAGAATATTTAGCTGACAATTATTTTTAGGGTAAAAAGACAGAGAAAATTTATTGTTTTAAAAATAATAAAATTGCTACAAATCATTGTTTTCTTAATAGTATTGACCCTGACAAACATTTATTATTTCAAAAGGAATATTATTATTAACAGTAAATTATAAAGATTGATGTAGAACGCACAGTAGAATTTCCATGGAGTCACGCTAGTTCTTCTTTTTCTTCTTCTTCTTCTTCTTCTTCTTCTTCTTCTTCTTCTTCTTCTTCTTCTTCTTCTTCTTATTATTATTATTATTATTATTATTATTATTATTATTATTATTATTCATAACTCACTCGGTGTTCTCACACAGGTCATTATCAATGACTGCTCACTGATAATAACCGGTGGTGTTCTCTGGAGTCTGATTGACAACAAGCCTCCCAAGATTTCTAGTACTCTCCATCTTCTTTTATAACAATTGAAAAAGTCTTTGCGTTATCGCAACAGCCGCTTACCATTGATTTCTTGCCGGTAACAACCATTAGTCTTCTCTGGTATTTGGATGACAATAAGCCTCCCTAAGGTCCCAGCCTAGCCGCACTCTTCCAGTGGATGTCTGGTTAGTGTCTTCCCTCCTCGGATTTTCCACCCCTCTTGATCCTTCACGACTATTTTGTGTTGTATCATCCAAGGTTGGTACACTCACTTTTTATTTGGGAGAGGGTCAGTTTATGAGATCTCTTACAGTTTCAGTTCCCTTGGGTTAATGTGGTTGGGTTCTTGCTATGGGTTTGTTTTATTTCTACTGTAACTTCCATGTGGCTGGTTAGCTTTCGCAGTTTATGTGAGTTGGTTTCCGCATTCGAGGATTTTCCATAAGATTTCAGTTTTAATCAATGCCGCCCGTTTTATGGGTTGAGTCTTCCCTTTGGTTCAAATTTCTCCCAGTTTTTTTCAGCCTTTTCGGGACTGTTTCCTAGTGCTTCTATGGTTATTGGTATTATATTGACTTTCTTCATGTTCTATATCCCTTTCAGTTCTCTGGCAAGTTCAATGTATTTGCTTCGTTTTTCTGTCTCCTTGATCTTGACACTGTGGTCTGCTGGGACGGCAAAAGCTACGATCTGGTAGGATTTTTCCCTTTTGTTAACTATTATGATATCCGGTCTCCTTGCTTGGATGAGATTATTATTATTATTATTATTATTATTATTATTATTATTATTATTATTATTATTATTATTATTATTATTATTATTATACGACACACTGGCATTGCGTAGGAAACCCTGTTCCCAAAACTGATATTTGCATGTTAATTCTTATTTATTTATTTATCCTTATGATTTTCATATTATAAATAAAATAAAAGTTCGTTTTTGCTGTTTATTGATGGCCGGCGCGAACGCAGACCCCAATATATTATTGTAAAAGTCACTATTGGATTTCTCGTAAAATACTACTCGCGTAAAGTTATGTTTGATCTATTTATGGGGCTTTGTTTTCTGCTTCTCGTAAAGTCGGTTCTCTCTATGGCTCCACGCACTTTCTCACACCTGAAGCGATTCTCGATCCCTACAAATCTACTATCAGACCTTGTATGGAGTACTGTTTTCGTATTTGAGCTGGTGAATCTCTGTCCCATTTAATGTTTATTGATAAGGCTCAGAAGCGTATCTGTAATTTGGTTGGCCCCACCCTTTCTTTCTTCTCTGCGCCCTCTCTTTCTCCCACAGACGTAATGTTGCTAGTATTAGTCTTTTCTATAAATACTATTATGGCATGTGTTCTTCAGCATTCTGTGATCTATTCCCTGTTTCCTTTGTTTCAGCTTGTTTGACTCGTTGGTTTAGTGGTCTTCACTCATTCGCGGTTTTTATATCTCGTTATAATAAAACTTCCTATTTCAGTATCTTCTTTCCAAGAACTGCAAACTTGTGGAACTCTCTTCCCGCTGACTGTTTTCCTCCTACATATGCCCTTAGTAATGGCAAGACTAATGTCAATAAGCATATCCTGTCTTTGCGATAATCATCTATCGTTCTTTTTACCTCCTTACATCAAGTGGCTTCGTGCCTTGTCTGGAGCGATTTCCATAAAAAAAACTTGTATACCCAGAAAGACACAACGCAAGTATCATGTAGCTGATTTGAGTTAATAATAAAAAAAAATTAATTTAGGAATTTATTTTAAAAATTAAACGTTACAAAATCGTATTCGACATAATCACGTTGACACACTGATTCTCGTTAGATCACCTAAGTTAAGCAACGTGGAGCTTGGCCAATACGAAATTGGTTACCATTTGGGAATACCAGGTGCTGTACGTAGGAGGACGCGAAACTAACTTGCAAAAAAAAAAAAGAAAGTAACTACAAAATTTAGCTCTGAAGAAGCCTTTAGCAAGTACTTCAATGTTACAAGGATAGTGACATTTTTGTGGGAGCTGGCGTTCCTCACATTTAAAGGCCTTGCGCCAGACTTGTATTGCCCTCTAATGGAGACACGTAATATTGAAAACACTGCACCTCAAATGTCGGCCGCGCCAGAGAGACAGCTAGATCGGTGTCAGATCAATTCAGTATACAGATGTATAAGATGCGATTAAAGATCTAACTGGTTGTCGTCATGTTGAAACTGAGATACACTGGTGACTGTATCTTCTGTCTCTTTCCTTTTGTGATGAATATTGTGTCTCTTTCTTTCTCTATCTCTCTTTTATTCTCCCTGTTCCCCCTCTCTCTCTCTTTTTTCTCTCGATTTTATTGCAGCGAAAAAGATATTAACAGTTTTTGGGTTTTTTTTTTGGTCGTACGAAGCGATCGGTCGTACGAGCCAGCCTCCTGACTCGACTTTCGAGTTTTACTTCTTCGGTAAACATAAATAATTATATTTTTCACGTATACAAATGTGTTATCGCTTTTTTATACATCATGGAATTGCAGCACAGCGGTCCCAGCCAGATAATTAATACCCAGAAGAATATTAATGATGCTTAATGACATATCAACGCCGCCGCAATTCTAGTCAAATATCCTACCGAGTATAAACCTTTTCATTAAAGGGATGTGCTTATCGTTTATCCTCTCGGGGAGCTGAGTACCGTGCCAAGACATTAGCAGCCCTTTCAAGAGACGCTCTCACAGCGCGGACCACCAAGTTCACACTCCCCTGGCAAGCAACATTCCCACATCAGTATAACCAGCTAATCTATACATATGTTGACACAACGAAACAATCGCCCCTACCCTGGGCAAACGTTCTGTTCTCAATCACGTGGTGAAGCTCTCCGGAAGGAATATGCAATTCGTTTTATTCGTCGTTTACTAAATTATTCAATTAACAAAGAATGGATAATCAGACAGTCTGTAGTGTTACATATTCGTATGTCTTGTAGATTACTATTGAGAAATACATTTGTATCGCACAACGACCAACGAAGAGTTAAAGAATTTGACGAGAAATGACATCACCTTTTTTTTTATTGTCGTACGATGCCAAATTTAGACTCTTCATAAAAATGATATGATTGTTTGATCCACCTGTTAAACATGTGTCACACCATGTGTCACGACTTGTGACGCTTGACTGACACGATTTCCTTTGCTCGACTTATAAGAAAAACAAACAAACAGCATTAACACACGAATACACTCTGTGCGACAATTTTATCAAGGCGAACAAAATGACGTTGCTACATGGTTACCTAGACATAGCAAACATGTTACCGTAACAAGTCAACATAACGTTACCTGCAAATACGTTTCTATGGAAGCTTACATCCGCAATACTTTTTAACCAACACACAAAACAAAAATGAAATACAACAAAAAAAAATCCAGCTATCTATATATCACTATTTATATAAAGTTAGATATTTGTATATGTTTGTATATTTGTATGTGCAGAATTCACTCCTAAACTAATTAACCGATCATTGTGAATTTTGGAACACATCTGCTAGGCGTAAGAGGTCGTAATGTGGGTTATGTATAGTTTAATTTAGTTCTATGCAAAGGAGGTAAAAAAGGTTAGAAGACCTTTGGAAAAATTCAAATAACTCCGACTTTTTAACAAAAGGTATTAGATATCAATTAATAAATATTCCCAAAATTTCAGTTTCTTTGGGGGAATTTTAAAGGGATTTTAGGGGGCATAATATGGGCACGACTTCCCATTTGAAAATTGAAATATTTCAGATTTGCATTAAATTTGATCCATAGTCATTAGACACAAATTAAGCAAGACTCCTTGAATTTTAATTTCTTCTTAAGACTCCTTTAAGCTTAAGCCTGAAATTGTAGAAATTTTCTAAAATCAAAAAAATGGATTTCTTTTTAAATCTGAATAAAGATTCCAGACATACGGTATAGTATCATTATATCGCGTTTTTAATCTTTGTAAGGAGACATGAAAGTTGTGCAAAACTGTTCTCTCCAGGGAATTGATTTTACTCGTTCTGGGCCAGGTATTTTAATATATATATATATATATATATATATATATATATATATATATATATATATATATATATATATAAAAAGAAATAAAATGTCCGATTATTTAGAATTTTTCTTTCTTTCTTTACTTTCTTCAAAATATCAGTATAAATATAGATTCTTTAAAATATCTCATCTGAAAGCACTCAAAACTATCCAGCAATCCTTTCTTTATACTATAATCACGAAATCAGTCAATGTTATTTGAAACACTATTTACTCTAGTTACATTCTTTACATACCCCGATTACTAATTCTTGCAATTAATTACTATACCGGTAAATAAATCTGAATAATTATGTGGGCAAGCGATCAAATTACTGGATTAATTTCAATATCTAATATGTAAAGTAAAGTCAGTCTCTTTCTTTATTTTTTGTGATTTCTTCCTATAAAATCAATATTTGATTCTGGTTCGTCAGTTCTTTCGGAGATCATTGTAGCATGTTGTTAAGAACAATAAAATGTAATTCGATTTAGTTCATCCCCAAAAATACTTTGACTGGGTCGGAATTATTTTCATACAGATGCAATCTTAAAAAAGGGACGTAACTCTGAATTTGTGAATACAGAGTTATTTCCATTTGTTTAGAACAACAATAATATTTCGAGCAGAAACAAAATAGTTTAAAAAAGAAATTTGAAATTTGCAAATAAAAACACTACCGGGCAACGCCGAATAGGTACAGCTAGTTAAAAAAAATAACCACAGTTGTCAATTTCAAATATGAAATAATTCAATTAAGTCATGCCGCATTTCACGTCCTTAAAGTGCTAGTCTCCTCAAATTGCCCACATCTTTCCAACCAGTAGAGGTTCGTCTTGACATCATTCTGGAAACCTAGGCGATTACTTGACCAATCAGACTCTTTTGTGGCGGTATAAACTATGGTCCGGATCGGTACAAGGAAGTGTAGTCTCCCAGGCATGATCTCCTCTTTCGGGAGTGGGGATTGTTTTATTTTTTGTCTGAAGTGCCTCTAACCGAGAGGGACGACGGGTCCTTTTATGGCTACTTTTATACACGACTAGAATGTCTCCCCTTCGTGGGAGCTGCCCCCCTATCTTCCGGAGTTGTGCCACATCTTGCTGCAATCGGAAGCAAATAAATAGGGTCTTTAATAAACCTTGTGAACTTTCTGGAATAAGTGAGTCGTATTTTTCGCTGTGTGTGGCCTACAATACAAAAAAAAATAGAAAGTGTCTTTCCCTTCTAACAAAGTCAAGAGGCCATTGCAGAAAAGGGAGATTAATGCCCGGTGAAGTATGTAATATATTCCTGCTGCATTTTAGAACGAAGCACATTTTTTAGTAGGGCCAGAGGCGAGTTCAGGTTTGAGGCTTGTAAGGTTGCATACTCGGTAATGCCTGGTTGTCATACGTACAACGGAAGACAGTTTTACGCTAGGCGGAAGCTAAATCTGGGACCGAAGTTATGTAGAACCTTAAAAGAGTTTTGGTTATGTACTAACGAGTCACTGCTTATCAAAGCACAAAGGCCAGCCGAGGATTAATGAGTTTGTCCGCGGAATTGGTAACGAGTGTTGCTACTGGGCAGGGTTTAATTATTTGAGAGGACGACTCAACAAGAATTTGTTAACATTGGACTTGAAAACGACTATGTTGTACTCAGCTGGTATTGTGTTCCACAAAGTGGCAGTTCTTGGAAAGAAGCTTTTCTCAAGGAAGTTCCGTTTAGTTATTAGGTACACCCGCTAATACCTATTGACATTAGTCTTGAAAATTCTAAGGGAAAGCTAGACGAGTTCTTGTTGTAAATGTTTCTTTACTCTACCGTCACTTCCATGGTACGTACTCGACTGAGCTTCAATTACTGCCCTCTCCCACCTATAAATCATTTACAGCAAAAACTCGTCTTTCTACCAACTCTGCAAAGAACTTTAATTTCTTCCTATGTATACCTAACACCAAACAGAGCTTCCATTAGTTGAGTCTCTTTCCAAGAACTTCCCAACTGTGGAACACGTTGCCACGGGACTGCTTCCCTACAGACTACATAGTCGTTTTTAAGTCCACTGTAAGCAAATACCCGTCAAACTGTTCATTTAAGTAATCAAATTTTGTCCATTTCGTCCATCTATTTCTTTAATCCTCTCATAGTATTGGTCATCATCCAACTGACAATCGCATTAACCCTGATCCTCGTGTGGCTTTTGGACTCAATAAGTGGTGGCTCATTTGTATAAAACATGCGAATAAAGACAATTGTTACGCGAGACCAGAGGTTTTCAAACGTAGAGCCATACAATGTTGTAGATATTTCCTTTTAAACTCGAGACAAATTTCTCGATGTGTTTACATTATATACAACACGCGGAAGGTATTTAAGGACATAAGTTATTTTACAATAGCAGGATTATCATTATATATATATATATATATATATATATATATATATATATATATATATATATATATATATATATATAATTTCATATATATATATATATAATTTCATGTATACACATAAAATGTTATAAGGGGATATAATTTTTTATGTATCAATTTTCAGTATTAACTTCAACAGTGATCGATACGTAAGTAGAGCTAGGTAGTAAGTTATTAAAACATATTTATGGAAATTAAGCTACACAGAGGGTTCCGCGTTTCATCCCGGAGAGAATCGGAAGCCTCTGTGTAGCTTAATTGTCATAAATATATTTACTAACTTACTATATATATATATATATATATGAAAAATATTTGTTGTTGTTTATTATCTACGGACGTATACGTTTCGTCTCTTTTCAATCAAGACTCTTCAGCGTAGAAGTATGACTATTCACTACCGGTCACTCGGTTCGAAACCCTGGATTATAAGTATTTTTCAACTTCAATCCAACGTCTTAAACCTCGCGGCCAATATCCGAACAGCTGATAAACTGTGGTAGTTTAAATACATTTATAAGCGGCGATGAGCGACACAGGCATTCTACTTATATTAAGGAATGATGCATTATAAAGCAAATGACGTCACGCTGTATTTGCACTACTACTAAAGTGCTCTACTAATTATTAAGGAGCGACAAATATGAAAAATATTTGTTGTTGTTTATTATCTACGGACGTATACGTTTCGTCTCTTTGCAATCAAGACTCTTCAGCGTAGAAGTATGACTATTCACTACCGGTCACTCGGTTCGAAACCCTGGATTATAAGTATTTTTCAATTTCAATCCAACGTCTTAAACCTCGCGGCCAATTCAGACCAAAAAACCTTTGTTCACACCGAACAAGGCATATTGCCATTGAGACGTAACGGGCTACTGCGATTAAGAACGAGATTTATAGGGGGCATCTCAGGCGATTAGCAATAAACTAACCTTCTCTCAGAGAGAAGATAAAGCCTGGGAGGGTGCCCCTTCTAAGACTGTACAAAACATACTTCAGTCCGACAGCAACAAAGCCATTTCAGACTGATTTGTATCATGTTTGGGACTGTTTTTCATATTTTGATTTTTGCTACGTTTAAAACTTCTGCATGGTGCTCTGTATAGTATTAGCTGATAACCTAATAGGAATATAAAAAATAACCCCTTTATCTAATATTGTTACATAACAAGGACCGTGTTTGAATTAAAAAGTTTGAGCGACACTTTATTGTCAAAGGTGACACCAGAACGGAAGTCGACGGAGATTTTCTGTCTCTTTTCTAACGATACTTCGAACAGAGAAGACCTGTCCATGACACTGTCTCCAGTGGGGGTCACGCGCACACAACGTGACTCGATGCAGCGAGGCGATCTATCTATCTATCTATCTATCTATCTATCTATCTATCTATCTATCTATCTATCTATCTCGTTACGCGTATGAAAGTGACCCGTCTCTCTAATGTTTTTCTTTGTAATAAACTTATATTAAAAACTAAACATCGGCGTCCGAGTGGTTTTTGTCAGTAGACGATCCACAACCTGGGTTCCCCACGAATGTATAATGGTTTATACACGTAAAGATAAGTGAAAACGCAACTATAATACATTAAGAATTAGACTAAAACGTATTTAAGGATGGAAATGCTATTTGAAACTTAAGCGTGACAGACTGACGGACTCCGATAAATAAGATATACGATAGGCGAGAAGTACATTTTGGGAAAGGGAGATTCACAAACATTAAAGATTAGAAATGTGTTTATTTCGAAACGTAATATTGAGAAGCGAAATTGAGGAGCGTACCCGGAACGCACCTGTATGTGATTTATTACGTCCTTTTAGATTTGTATGCATCAAGAACGCAGGACGCGTGCCTAGCAGCATCTCTGCACCGATCTTAAGTTTGAAATAACATTTTCGTCATTTTCTGTCATGCTAAGTTTTAAATAGCATTTTTATTGTGTCAACGCATCTCTATAAGAGGCTTTGTCCGTCTTTTGGCCAGTCTGTTAGGTTTTAAGCTTGGGATTACGCTTTTTATTGCCAAAGACGCAAATTGAACGGCCGTACCTAAATAAAATATTTTCGTGTTATTCTTTGATGTTATTTTGTTAATAAACAGGTAACATAAAATAAGTACATAGAATATGTTACCAAGACTGCAGAAAGAAGTTAGTCTCCCTCTACCGGCCTAGAACACTTCTAACGACCGCCAATATTCACTATCTCTACAACGCCACCATTTACGCGTGCATGGAATACTGTTGCCACTTCGGGACTGGTGCATCGATCATTAGCCTCTCCCCCTTGGACTGGGTACAAAAAACGAATTTCTAACCTAATAGCCCCCCAGACTGTCTACCAAGCTTCAGTTCCTGTCGCATCGCAGCAGAGTTGCATCACTGTGCTTGTTTTAAAATACTTCCACGGAATGTGCTCCGATGAACTTACAGTACTTGTACCCGCTCAACAAAACTATCCCCGACCCACCCGTCTAGCTAGAAATTGTCATTCCGCGTTGCCGCACGCGACCCTTTTTTGGCTGAGACTCTTTATTCAGATATCGTTTTCACATCACATGGATCAAGTTCAACCAAAAGATGTGGCTAAAAAAACGTATGAATTCTGTTGAAGACGTATATCGCCAAAAAATTTAAGGTCAAAACAAACAAAAATACATTGTATGCTTTTTAACGGTTTTAACAATTTTCAATGATTCAAATTTCTCTCTATATAAACATATACACATACATAATGTTATATATAGAGTGATATGTCTACATTTCTGTTTCTCCATATATATCCCTGTACGTATATCTGTCTATACTTTATCACGCTTTTCATATATTAACGCTCTTCATTCACGCACATATGGATGTGACATTATAGCACAGAACGTTCACTCGGGTGTGACATCATAGCGCTGGGTGTTACATCACACCAACAGAATCTAAACAGTTGTTGGTTAATTTTAAAATCTTATTAAATCAGTTAAAGCTAAAAATGATGATATTTTTATGTGGAATCCTTCAAATTAACATTTGAAAGAAAAAGAAGAGAGGATAGACCTAATAAATGACTAAAAATTGTCAAAAAATGATATAAAGATAACAAATTATAAAAACATGTTATTTCAATTTTATTTTTTCAATAACTATTAATTTTTCTTAATGTCCGCTCTGTTTCACTGTGATGATCCTGGAGTAAATGAAATAATACGTTCTCATTGTTTCTGATGACGTCATTTTCATAAACATTTCTAATGCATTTTGAATTTTTCTGAATCCAATTTTAAGTTTGAGTTGTTACATTAACGAACTTTAGGAAATAGTAGTAGAAGCGAGAGAGAGAGAGAGAGAGAGAGAGAGAGAGGGAGAGAGGGAGAGAGAGAGATAGGAGGGGGGTGTTAACAAGATTGCTTCAGGTAAAGAGATTTGGCTCAAATGATGAAGTGATATCGGAAACTTAGGCGTATTTTGAAGTCAAAGACAAATCGTTCTACAAAAAGACATCGAATTGTTAGAGAAGCATTAGAATCCGTGTAATATCTTAGACGGAGACTATGTTGATGAATAAATTCGAATGTTGCCTAAAATTGTTGTTTTATTCATTAGGCCTGGAATTTACTGAGCGATGTGTTATTGTCAGCTGTTTTCTCTTTACTTCTCGCTTTCGCGGGCCCCTCTTCGCCCCCTAACCGATATGTATCCTGCTTTTCATTCTCTCTCTCTCTCTCCTTGTCTCACCCCTCCCTCTCTCTATCTATTTAAACCAGGGATTCCTTACCTGGACCCACAAGGACCTCCGAGGACCCATAGAAGCTTTAAGGCGGCCGACGAAATAAAAACTTTCTATTTATTTTGTTTTGTTTGCTAAGAGATGTGCGTGTGTTTATTGAAATTCTCAAGATTTGTATTTGTATTTTATTTTATGAATATAATGAAATTGATTCATTGTTAGTTTTTACTAACCTAGAGACAAATATTTGATTAAAAAATATATATGCATATATGGGGTCCACGGATTATAAAATAGCTTATAGGTGGTCCACAAGCCAGATAAAGTTGGGAACACCCGATCTAAACTGCTAATGACTATTTCTCTTCCGGCTCAGTGGACGATGTTATCGACGGAAACAGACCATTTTGTCCTGTTGGTTTTTATTTATCTTCATGTAACCGCTTTTACTTCTGTTGATCTGTCTAAAATTCTGTTCGTCTATCTACGTTTTTATAATCACGCATCGATGTATCTCTATCTATTTATCGATTTCACATTATCTATCTATCTATCTATCTATCTATCTATATATCTATGTATGTTCATATCTATCTATCTATCTATCTATCTATCTATCTATCTATCTATCTATCTAAGTCTGTTCATATCTATCTATCTATCTATCTATCTATCTATCTATCTATCTATCTATCTATCTATCTATCTATCTATCTATCTGTCTGTATTTTATTTACCTCCTCTCCAGGAGATTAGAAACAAGGTCAGGTGTAAGTTAACCCGACACACCCAGGTCCTCAGTCCACATCGTTAACCAGTTAGCCACCGTGCCACCCCTATCTATCTATCTATCTATCTATCTATCTATCTATCTATCTATCTATCTATCTATCTATCTATCTATCTATCTATCTATCTATCTATCTGTATTTTATTTACCTCCTCTCCAGGAGATTAGAAACAAGGTCAGGTGTAAGTTAACCCGACACACCCAGGTCCTCAGTCCACATCGTTAACCACTTAGCCACCGTGCCACCCCTATCTATCTATCTATCTATCTATCTATCTATCTATCTATCTATCTATCTATCTATCTATCTATCTATCTATCTATCTATCTGTCTGATGTGTGTTTAGATTATATCAATATAAATTAAATTGAGATAAATTAAAATTATTCCCGAAGGAATCGAATTTCAATTACAAAAATTCAAGCTTAATATTTAGCAATAAATAGAGCTTATACTTATATATTTTTATTCCAAGATATATTATTATATAATTTATAATAATTTCACCCTAAACCGAGTCATCTGATTTACAATTGGTTAAATAAATTTGTAAAGTAAACAAAATTTCAGGTAGTTTACTATAAAAACAAATTCCCTTTCATTACAAAAATGTAAACATAGAATCACCGAACAGAGAAACAAGCAGCGTTAAAAGTCTATTAGTCCATCACACCATAAAGAAAATCTAACAATGGTTGTGGAACCCCCAAAACTCAATAAACAGGCAGGGTGCAAACATAGCAACTTCATATAATACGTCAAAATGAAGAAATCGGTTACGGATAGCTTCCATCCCGAAGTGCTAATACAAGCTATTTTTAGTAAAACACACGTAACAAATCTATTTAATCACGACTGGAAAATTTTATAGTTAATTGATATATATATATATATATATATATATATATATATATATATATATATATATATATATAAATGCTCACGGTTTCTATTTGCGCATGATGTTAATAATCGCATGATAGACGCGTGTACTTCAAAGATAAGGTATTAACAACAAACAAAGGAAATTACATGCAATAAAAACGTATAATTTCACGTGGGCTATGGGGGGCATATAGGACATTTGAAATGAGCGTTGTCCAACATAACAAAAAGTTTCATATTCCATCAAATTTTATAAAAAGATGTATTTTTGATGAATGGTGGAGAACTGTCCGAAATATTCAATATATTTAATAATTAATATGCTTTTTAAAAAAATGAAAATGTGATGAATGTATGAAGACATATATATATATATATATATATATATATATATTACTATTCTATGTATCCACATAAAATTTTATAAGGAGATATAATTTTTTATGTATCAATTTTTAGTATTTACTTCTACAGTGCTCGGTACGTAAGTAAAGCTAGGTAGTAAGCTATGAAAATATATTTATGGCAATTAAGCTACACAGAGGCTCCCGCGTTTCATCCCCGGGGGGAATCTTCAGACTAAAATACATTTTAGCCTGAAGATTTCTCCCCGGTGATAAAATGCGGGAGCCTCTGTGTTTAGCTTACTATATATATATATATATATATATATATATATATATATATATATATATATATATATATATATATATATATTCTAAATGTGATCTAAATTTTTTTCACAAAGGTCTATATAGTAGCTCAATAGTATATAATACGACTAGAGCTCTTAATTTAACATGACATAATCCTAGTTCATTAAAAAATGTTTTTTTACAAACAATTGTTCCCGCCCATTTCGTAAATATACACATTTATAATATTTAAAATTCATCAAACATTCACAAAAAGGCTTCATCAGGCTGGAAAAAAATAAGCTGCGCCCAATATTCCTTTAATGTATGCATATTGCATATTTCATTTTATATTCCTTATTTTGTTTTCATCACTCAAATCAATGATTGGAATAGTAAAAAGAAAGAAAACATTCAGATACCTTCGATTTTGTGAAATTATTTTACTGGGTCTTCCACATCAATTAATAACTATTCTTCAAATGTAAGTTTCTTTGGAGCATTTTAAAGAGTGTCAAAGGGAATAATACGGACACAACCTCCAATTCGAAAATTCAAATATATCATGTTTTCACTTATTTTATCCTAACTTTATTCCTCGTAAGTGACATAAAAATGGTGCAAAACTGTTTTGAGCGGGGATTTAATTTTACCCCTCCTGGGACGGGTATTCTTCAAGTATATATTAAGTTAGATATGCGCATACGTATGTATATATATATATATATATATATATATATATATATATATTTATACGTAACGGATTCATTCCTAAACTAATAAACCGATCACTGTGAATTTTAGAACACTTCTGCCATGCGTAAGGGTTCGTAATATGGGCTATATTTAGTTTGATTTAGTTTCAAGCAAAAAAAGTAAAATTCAGATACTCTCTATTGTTGGTGAAACTTTAATAATATCTACTCGACATCAATTTTTCTTTAAATTTCAATTTCTTTAGACTATTTTAAAGTGTTTTAGAGGGCATAATATGAGCATAATCTCGCACTTGAAAATTCGAATATTTATATGTACATTAAATTTGATGTATAGTCATAAGACAACAATAAAGCAAGATTCCCTGGATTTCAATTTCTTCTTAAAACTCTTTAAGCCTAAGCTTTACATTTTAAACACTTTCTCGAATCAAAATTATCCAATGGGTTTTGCTCAAAATTAGAATAAAGATTCTAGACATCGGGTTTAGTATCATATATTGACTTTGATCTTCGTAAGGATGCATACATGTGGTGCAAAATGTATATGTTCTGGGAATTTATTTTACCCGTCGTGGGACGGGTATTTGTCTAGTCTATTATATAAAGGGCAGTTGTCTGTATGTCTGTTTGTTTGTATGTCCAGTATCTCCTCAAAAACTACGCGGCGACATGTCAAAAAGTTGATATCTTTAGCATCGTACATATCCCGTAATCATAATATCTAAAAATCCCGACAAACGATTCACTCGCTGACAGTCAACCGGACCACTTTCCGACAAAAGGTAGCAGTTTTTTTCGTATTTTTCACGAAATTTCAACGTTAATATGTAGTAAATTCGAAATAATCTAATGTATTTATGTACTAATCCGATAAAAATGCCGAGTCACTGTAAACATCCCATAATCCCTTGCCGGATGTACCCGGTCTTGCCCTAAATTGTGTCCGGTTGTATCAGATCATCCATTAACTTCTGTCCGGTTGCATCAATAACAACATAGGAATCCTACGTTAAGAGTGTGTAGTGAAACAAGGGTTGCTCAATCACATCCGCACCTGTCCCATAATCCCTTGCCGGATGTACCCGGTCTTGCTCTAAATTGTGTCCGGTTATATCAGGTCATCATGACGTCAGAGAGTGGCAGATAATTTGAAAAATAATGCAAAGTGGCGGGAATAAATTCACTCACACTACAACCTTTTAATAGACGCTAATATTCCTCCCACTCCCTTCCGTTATCATGATAGGCATTACCTCCTCCTTTCATGCCAAATTGGGGGGGGGTGACGGCATTCGCCGGTGTGAGCGCCTATGTGCATTTATTTGCATTATCAATAGACGATAATATTCCCCCCCCCTCCCTCCCTGTGGCCGTTCTGTAATCATGATAGGAATTACCTCCTCCTTTCAGGCCAAATTGGGGGGTGGGTACGGTATTCGCCGGTGTGAGCATTACCTCCTCCTTTTTTGAGAAGTGTAGGGGTAGGGTAGTATCGGTTCCGTTGTCATGATGCACTGATCCCATGCATTACCTCCTCCTTTTTTGAGAAGTGTAGATGTAGAATATTATCGGTTCAGTTGTCATGATGTGCTCATCCCATGAATTACCTCCTCCTTTTTTGAGAAGTGTTGAGGTAGGGTCGTATCGGTTCCGTTGTCATGATGCCCTCATCCCATGCATTATCTCCTCCTTTTTTGAGAAGTGTTGAGGTAGGGTCGTATCGGTTCCGTTGCCATGATGCCCTCATCCCATGCATTACATGGGGGAGGGGGGGCGGTATCGGCATTCGGCGGTGGAAGGGAGGGTCGGCATTTGACGGTGGGGCGCCTCAGGCCAAATCTGGGGAGGGGGAATGTCAGCAGTCGGCGGTGGGGCGCCTCAGGCCGAATTTGGGGGCGAGCGGGGGTGTCGGCATTCGGTGCGCCTCAGGCCAAATCTGGGGAGGAGGAGTGTCGGCATTCGGCGGTGGGGCACCTCAGGCCGAATTTAGCGAGGGGGAATGTCGGCATTCGCAGGTATGAGCGCCTCAGGCCAAATCTGGGGAGGGGGAATGTCGGCAGTGCGGCTCAGGCGAAATTTGGGGATGAATATTCTACATCTACACTTCTCAAAAAAGGAGGAGGTAATGCATGGGATCAGTGCATCATGACAACGGAACCGATACTACCCTACCCCTACACTTCTCAAAAAAGGAGGAGGTAATGCTCACACCGGCGAATACCAAAGAAATTCACTAACACTACAACCTTTTAATAGACGCTAATATTCCTCCCCCCTCCCTTCCGTTATCATGATAGGCATTACCTCCTCCTTTCATGTCAAATTGGGGGGGGGGTGACGGCATTAGCCGGTGTGAGTCCCTCAGGCCAAATTTGGGGAGGGGGAGTGTCGGCATTCGCCGGCGCTCACACCTTTTTGAGAGGGTGGAGATAGTGTAGTATCTGTTGCGAGGAGAGAGTGTCAGCATTCGCCGGTGTGAGCGCCTCAGGCCAAATCTTTTCGGGGGGGGGGGGTATTAAGCAAATCTATAATAAAGACCAATGTGCATTTTTTTGTATCTATAATAAAGGCCAATGTGCATTTATTTGTATCTATAATAAAGACCAATGTGTATTTATTTGTATCTATAATAAAGGCCAATGTGCATTTACCTGTATCTATATAATATTGTAATTTAATTACGTAATACCTCAAGTTCATAAACCAATTAATGTTTTGTAATGAAATTTATTATTTAGAGGATAGCTAAGGAAGTGCGTTAACTCACGTTTAAAAACACAATTATGGTGTTTAAAACAAGGTTAGAGAATATATACATAACATATAAAAGTGTATTCTTATGTAAAATTCACAAGGTAAGATGATGAGAGTATTCCCGAATCTATTAACCCAGCCCTTACGGGTCCATGGGGAATATTTCATCGGGGGGGGGGGGGGCTTTTCAGTTATTTTTCATTATATTTTATAGTAATTTGAAATTGCTGAGTCATATTGTAATTTAATTACGTAATACCTCAAGTTCATAAACCAATTAATGTTTTTTAATGAAATTTATTTTTTTGAGGATAGCTAAGGAAGTGCGTTAACTCACGTTTAAAAACACAATTAAATTTTAGGGGTCAGGACAACTTTTTTAGGGGTCAGGGCAAATTTTTTTTTTTTTTTTTGTTTTGAACTCAAAATATTTCTCATGGTTGGGGGAGAGTGAAAAATTAGGGGTCGGGGAAAATTTTAGGGGTCAGGACGAACTTTTTAGGGGTCAGGCCAAATTTTTTTCTTTTTTTTTGGTTTTGAACTCAAAATATTTCTCAGGTTTGGGGGAGAGTGAAAAATTAGGGGATGGAGAGATTTAGGGGTCGGGGAAAATTTTAGGGGTCAGGCCAAATTTTTTTCTTTTTTTTGGTTTTGAACTCAAAATATTTCTCAGGGTTGGGGGAGAGTGAAAAATTAGGGGGCTGGAGAGATTTAGGGGTCGGGGAAAATTTTAGGGGTCAGGCGGAACTTTTTAGGGGGCAGGCCAAATTTTTTTGTTTTTTTTGGTTTTGAACTCAAAATATTTCTCAGTGTTGGGGGAGAGTGAACAATTAGGGGGCGGGAGAGATTGAGGGGTCGGGGAAAATTTTAGGGGTCAGGACGAACTTTTTAGGGGTCAGGCCAAATTTGTTTCTTTTTTTTGGTTTTGAACTGAAAGTATTTCTCAGGGTTGGGGAGAGTGAAAAATTAGGGGGCTGGATAGATTTAGGGGTCGGGGAAAATTTTAGGGGTCAGAACGAACTTTTTAGGGGTCAGGCCAAATTTTTTTGTTTTTTTTTGTTTTGAAGTCAAAATATTTCTCATGGTTGGGGTAGAGTGAAAAATTAGGGGGCTGGAGAGATTTAGGGGTCGGGGAAAATTTTAGGGGTCAGGACGAACTTTTTAGGGGTCAGGCCAAATTTTTTTGTTTTTTTTTGTTTTGAACTCAAAATATTTCTCATGATTGGGGGAGAGTTAAAAATTAGGGGATCTGGAGAGATTTAGGGGTCGGGGAAAATTTTAGGGGTCAGGACGAACTTTTTAGTGGTCAGGCCAAATTTTTTTGTTTTTTTTTGTTTTGAACTGAAAATATTTCTCAGGGTTGGGGGAGAGTGAAAAATTAGGGGGCTGGAGAGATTTAGGGGTCGGGGAAAATTTTAAGGGTCTGGACGAACTTTTTAGGGGTCAGGCCAAATTTTTTTCTTTTTTTTGGTTTTGAACTGAAAATATTTCTCAGGGTTGGGGGAGAGTGAAAAATTAAGGGGCTGGAGAGATTTAGGGGTCGGGGAAAATTTTAGGGGTCAGGACGAACTTTTTAGGGGTCAGGCCAAATTTTTTTTTTTTTTTGTTTTGAAGTCAAAATATTTCTCATGGTTGGGGGAGAGTGAAAAATTAGGGGGCTGGAGAGATTTAGGGGTCGGGGAAAATTTTAGGGGTCAGGTCGAACATTTTAAGGGTCAGGCCAAATTTTTTTGTTTTTTTTTGTTTTGAAGTCAAAATATTTCTCATGGTTGGGGGAGAGTAAAAAATTAGGGGGCTGGAGAGATTTAGGGGTCGGGGAAAATTTTAGGGGTCAGGACGAACTTTTTAGGGGTCGGGCCAAATTTTTTTGTTGTTTTTTTGTTTTGAACTCAAAATATTTCTCATGGTTGGGGGAGAGTGAAAAATTAGGGGATCTGGAGAGATTTAGGGGTCGGGGAAAATTTTAGGGGTCAGGACGAACTTTTTAGGGGTCAGGCCAAATTTTTTTCTTTTTTTTTGGTTTTGAACTCAAAATATTTCTCAGGGTTGGGGGAGAGTGAAAAATTAGGGGGCTGGAGAGATTTAGGGGTCGGGGAAAATTTTAGGGGTCAGGCGGTACTTTTTAGGGGGCAGGCCAAATTTTTTTGTTGTTTTTGGTTTTGAACTCAAAATATTTCTCAGGGTTGGGGGAGAGTGAAAAATTAGGGGGCTGGAGAGATTTAGGGGTCGGGGAAAATTTTAGGGGTCAGGACGACCTTTTTGGGGGTCAGGCCAAATTTTTTTTGTTTTTTTTTGTTTTGAAGTCAAAATATTTCTCATGGTTGGGGGAGAGTGAAAAATTAGGGGCTGGAGAGATTTAGGAGTCGGGGAAAATTTTAGGGGTTAGGCTAAATTTTTTAGGGGTCCGCCTTAATTTAGAGGCCGCGATATGTACGTATTTAGCTTCCACACCGGGGCGGCGATAGGTACTTATTTAGCATTCAGCGGTGGTGATAGGTACTTATATAGCGTGTGCACATGGGCGGTAATAAGTACATATATAGTATGCGCACCGGGGCAGTGATAAGTATGTATTTAGCATGCGCACTGAGGCAGCGATCAGTTAATATATAGCACGCGCACCGGGGCGGCGATAGGTACGTATATAGCACGCGCACACGGGCGGCGAAAGGTACATATTTAAAATTCACACCAGGGCGGCGAAAGGTACATATTTAGAATTCACACCGGGGCGGCGATAGGTACGTATTTAGCATTCACACCGGGGCGGCGAGAGGTATGTATTTAGCATTCACACCAATGCACCGATAGGTATGTATTTATTTAGCATTCGCACCGGGGTGGCGATATGTACGTATTTAGCTTCCGCACCGGGGCGGCGATAGGTACGTATTTAGAATTCACACCGGGGCGGCGATAGGTCTGTATTTAGAATTCACACCGGGGCGGCGATAGGTATGTATTTAGCATTCGCAACGAGGCGGCGATATGTACGTATTTAGCTTCCACACCAGGGCGGCGATAGGTACGTATTCAGAATTCAGGGGTGCGATAGCTACGTATATAGCATGTACACGTGGGCAGCAATAAGTACGTACCTAGCATGCGCTCTGCGGCGGCGATCAGTACATATATAGCACGCGCACCGGGGAGGCGAAAGGTATGTATTTCGCATTCGCACCGTGGTGGTGATAGGTACGTATTTAGCATTCGCACCGGGGCGGCTATAGGTACGTATTTAGCATTCGCACCAGGGCGGCTATAGGTACATATTTAGCATTCGCACTGGGCCGGCGATAGGTTCGTATTTAGCATTCACACCAAAGCGGCAATATGTACATAGTAATTATTCGCACTAGGGCAGCGATAGGTACTTATGTAGCATGCACACCGGGGCGCAATTGGTATGTCTTTAGTATTCGCACTAGGGCAGCGATAGGTACTTATGTAGCATGCACACTGGGGCGCAATAGGTATGTATTTAGCATTCACACCAGGGCGGCGATAGGTACTATTTAGCATTCGCACCGGGGCGGCGATAGGTACTTAAATAGTATCTGCACCGGGGCGGCGATAGGTACGTATATAGTATGTGCACTGGGGCGGCGATAGGTATGTATATAGTATGCGCACTGGGGTGATGATAGATACGTATATAGTATGAACACCGGGGTGGTGATAAGTACCTATATAGAAGGCGCAGATAGAGCTGTTACTTTTTATAGAAATATGTCATACTATTACCCTGGGCAATAGGAGAAATGGTGGGGAAGAAACAGCTTTGGCAAAAGGCAAAATTAGAAAGTAGCGGCGAAATGGGGCGACCAGGGAAGAGAAAGGTAGCAGATAAAGAGACGGCTATAGAGAGAGGGGGCGGACATCGAAGTTAGAATATAAAGATGTTACACACACGATCTTTCTTCAAATATATGTTTTCATGACCCCGAGCAACGCCGGGTAGCCCCGCTAGTATTATATAAAGGAAAGTAGTATGTTCTGTCTATCTGTTTCCACAAGTAAAAACCAGCAACTACAAATATATATATATATATATATATATATATATATATATATATAGTCATCCACATACAGCCTGTTTCGCTGTTTCACAGCTCATCAGTGCGGCTAGACATATATATATATATATATATATATATATATATATATATATATATATATATATATATATATATATATATATATATAGTAATCCAGGTAGGGTAAAAATCCACAGGGTAGAACTCCAAAGGGAATCAAATTGGGCTAATAAAAAAGTGCTCAATAAGAATATAGACCTGTATTATTAATGATTTTTTAAATTCAAACATGTACAGAGTAGCAGACTCTGTACATGTTTGAATAAAAAAAATCATTCATATATATATATATATATATATATATATATATATATATATATATATATATATATATATGTGACAACATTTTGACATTTTATGGCTCTCTATCTGCTTAAGTTCTGGAAAATATGTACAGCTCCACTCACGATTAGGTCTGAAAGTTCAAAAGGTCAAAGGCATGTCACATGTAAGCATTTCTTAATCTCATCGGCTATACTCTTTTCTCCTGCTACAACCACCACCTACCGCACACACTCACACACCTCATTACAATGAGGACATTTATTTAAAAAGACACTTTGTATTCCTATATGTCAACAAATAAGAAATAAATGAAAAAATATGAACATTTATACATTTTTCAAATGATATATATATATATATATATATATATATATATATATATTTATATTTATATATATATATATATATATATATATATATATATATATATATATATATATATATATATATGATTGTTTTTATTTACAGACATGTACAGAATCTGCGACACTGGCATGTCGATGTTATCGATGAACAGCTGTTATAAACTGAGATCTGATCAGGCAGAGTTCTTTCGAAATATGATCTAAGGTTAAGATAGGATTCTAACTCTGCGTGGTGAGATCTCAGTTTATAACAGCTGTTGATCGATAACATCGACATGCCAGTGTCGCAGATTTTGTACATGTCTGTGTAAATAAAAACAATCATATATAAAAACTCTATTTCATATTGAGCACTTTTTATAAACCCGGTTGAAATTCTTTGGATTACAACCCTGTGGATGTTTTAGCTGGATTATATATATATATATATATATATATATATATATATATATATATATATATATATCCGAAACAGTTACATGGTAAACAGCTGATGATCCCCGTGTTAATATTAGACGCGTAAGGTCTCCTGTTTTTGTTTTACTGTTAGATACTATACCCCTCTTCTTTTTTTATTTTATTTATTTATTTATTTATTTTATATATATATATATTTTTAATTCTTTTTTTATTTACTTATTTTTTTTATTTATGAATTTCCCAACGAATGTTAAGCCTGCAATATCTTGGATTTAGTTAGTTTCTCTAGGAATTAAAACTGCATTTTACTTTTTTTTTTTTTTTGTTAAAATGACTCAAAGCTTCTTTAGACTATATATATATATATATATATATATATATATATATATATATATATATATATAGAGAGAGAGAGAGAGAGAGAGAGAGAGAGAGAGAGACAGAGACAGAGACAAAGAGAAAGAAAAAGAGAGAGATATGAAAAAGAACCTGAAGTTAATGGAAAAATAGTGGACAAATAGTCGGTTCGTAGAACACGGAAATCGTAAACAATATTAAACCATTCACGGGCATTAATTTATGAAAAAGTTCTCTGATTTATAAAAATAAAAATATGTTTTATCCTTGTAAAAATAATTCTGAACCTGCATCTACCAGGCGTTAATCTGTGTCGCTTCTGTAATCGAATGCGGTATTGTTAAGTGCAGTATTTTTTTTCTATTAACACTATTTAAAAAGAACGCGTCAAATGACCTGATTTGACATCAAAATGCAAACGTGTTCTGGTTATTACCTATTTGTCTCAACGTCATATTCTCTCGGAATAAAAAAATATAACAGTTTTAACAGTTATTGAATAGTAACAAACGAATAAATGTACTAGTATAACAATTTACTATTAATAGCGAAATTTGCTGCTGATAGCAAAAATGGCTGACGTTTGTAATGTTCATTTGCTGCTGAAAAGAAAGATGAATTCTCGGCCAAAATATTCAGAAGATTATAAATTGTATTTGCAAAGATATTAAATCTAATGAAAATGTATTGTTTTTAACATGTACCGATGTGCAACAATAGAAAAACGTTAGGTAGAATCAAACATCGATGTGTCCGATGCTCTGCTATTTATGTCTAACTTAAAATATCCGACTAACTTAATGTTAGCGTCGTATCTATCTGTTAGTTTTAATATGTACCAGTTTTTGGTCAACTGAATGGGATTATATCTCTATATGTTTCTCTCTCTTATATATATATATATATATATATATATATATATATATATATATATATATATATATATATATATATATATATCAGCTACAGGTATTGTCTCCTCCCATACTGACGATTTCAGGTTTGGCATGAAACACATGTGTATATGAGTTTATTTGGAAAATTATATATATATATATATATATATATATATATATATATATATATATATATATATATATATATATATATATATATATATATATATATATATATATACTTCTTTGTAATATATCAGGAAAAATCCCAGCAGAGTTCTCGATTAATTAAAAATTAAAGTAAACAAATTAAAAATTAAGAGCGTAATATTCATTAATTTTGGTACAGAAAAATTAGTACAACATTCGTACCGTCGGTTTCAAACACGGAAGGACTTTTAGCCATCCGGCTCTCTTCAGCTTCTGTTGTCATCTGTTTCACATGTGAAACAGATGACAACAGAAGCTGAAGAGAGCCGGATGGCTAAGTCCTTCCGTGTTTGAAACCGACGGTACGAATGTTGTACTAATTTTTCTGTACCAAAATAAAAAAAATAAAAAAAATAAAAAATATAAATATATATATATATATATATATATATATATATATATATATATATATATATATATATACAATTTTTTTGTTCTTATTCCTTTCCTATTCCTGCACTATATTGCAGGGTCAGCAGATGTAATTTTGTCCCTCAATTTTCTACGGTCGTGTGGCTGATCGAGGTGCACATCAGCGTTTTTCAAGTCATGGTAGAGCGTGTCGAGACAACGCTGTTTTGACCGCCCTCTCGGTCGACGGACATGACTGTAGTGTATACTATCATTCGAGATTCATGGAGCTTGCCGGCGATGTGAAAAGGATAGATAATAGTTTGGGGATTGATCATGAATTAATGTTTGGCTGGCTGGCTGGATTCTGTTCACCTGACGTTCTTTATTTTGAGATATGGTTTTATTTAGTAAGAATTTTTTTTTCCGATTACAAATGTATATTGATAAATGTATATTGATAAGCCCTTATCGGCTTTAGTCGAAACATGTATGCAAATATGTAGTCATACATATTTGTATAAATAAAAAGTTGATACTAAATAAATGTACCTCTCTATTGTTATTGAGCACTATTATATAAACATAGTAAGATTCATAGGATTATGTATCCAATCTCTATGAATGATGCTACACTTGGAATAATATATATATATATATATATATATATATATATATATATATATATATCCGTGTTTTGCCGTCTCTATGACTCAGCAGTGTGGCTAGATGTGGCGAGATTCGAAACGAAAGTGCTATTGGAAGTAGATGAAATCATAACGGATTTAAATAAAAGCATTCATTTTTGTTTTACAATTTTTTACGATACGGATAACCGAAATTCTTTTTACATAAGAGTATTGCTTGTACGCTAAGTGGAACGCATCATTTCTCAACCAGAGCGCCCCACCCTTTGGAATGCATATATATATATATATATATATATATATATATATATATATATATATATATATATATATATATATATATACCTTCTTATATAAAATAGGACCTGATGACTTTACATACATGCGAGACCCCCCCCCCAAGAAAAAGAACAAAAAAAGAAGTAAAGTATCAGGAAATCAATCTGCAATATGCGTGTATTTTCGTTTGTAAATACTTTATCACCTTCCACACTTCATTTTCAAAAATTAGATAGTCATGTCACCAAAAGTAATTACTATTTATCTGGTGTCGCTGTGTGTCAAAACTGTAGCCATGTTTATTCATTTTGAAATGAATTGTTTCAAATTCTTCATAAATTCTGTCAGCGTCCTTGACTGAAATAGTTTTTAAAAAACAAAACCTGTTATTTGCATTTTTTTTATTTCAATTTTTTTACATCTAATTGTTAGTACTTTAAATAAGTAATGCTTTAAAAGATGACATTCGGTTTATCTATTTAATCATTATATAGTTGATAAATCAGAATTATTTTATGGAAAACGAAAAGGGAACTATTTTCTTAGTATTATTAACCCTGATAAATATTTATTATTTTAA
>OY744531.1:44444699-44517199 GCA_963556195.1 Sepiola atlantica
CACAAATCCCTATTTTCAAAGAGATATTGTACACCCGGAGCGTGTTCAAAGTTTACAACCAGCATGGTGACAGGATTCTCAACGCTTACCTACAAAGAACAGTTTCAGAGACTAAATCTGCCCTCACTTGAGAAGCGAAGGGTGCGAGAAAACCTGATTCTAGCATACAACATCATCAACGGGAATTTAAATTTACCTTTAGAGGAGCTTCTTTTAAAAACCCAACACCTAGTCACAGTCTCCGCCGACACTCGCAGAAGATGTACTATCGTCATTTTCATCTCAACAGAAGAAAGGCAGCATTCTCTGTTCGTGTTTCTGTTCCTTGAAACAGCCTGCTAAAAGAAGGTCGTAAAGATGTCTACCATATCCAAGCATACAGTCACTTTGGAAAAAAAAAACATTCAGATGTACGTATATAGATGCAATATTTTCTGTCTTTTTACATGGCTTGCTGCACTTTGCTAACTTTTGCCACTAAATTGATTGATTGGATCTATAGTTGCATCAATAAATGTGTGTGTTCGTATTGTACCAAGAAACAAGTGTGTAATTGTTAATGTATCAGTAACTACGTTCATTCGTCTATGCAAGAAATAAAATTGTGCATTCACAGTCGTCAGTGTATTCGTAATCGCAGTAATTAATAAACGTATGCATTCGTAGTCTATTAAAAAAGTATGGACGTGTATTTGTACTCGCATGAATAAATATATATATGTGTGTTTATTCGTTATTGCATGAATACATGTTCGTCATCATAGTTTCCATAAGAAATGAGTGTATTTGTAATCTCATCAAGACATACAGCTGTATATTTGTAGTAAGTGTATCAATAAATACATGAGTCCATTAGTAGCAGTTATATGAAATGCGCGTATTAGAACTTCATCAATAAATACATGAGTCCATTAGTAGCAGTTATATGAAATGCGCGTATTAGAACTTCATCAATAAATACATGAGTCCATTTGCAGCTAAATCACGCAAGGCATAGATTGAATTAAGGAAACTTTGCTTATTTAAAAAAACGTGTATTTGGATTTGTTCAAGAAAAGGATGTGTGCATTCATAGATGAATCAAAAGAGGCATATATTCGTAGTTTTATCTATAAATGCATGTGTCTATTCATCTCCACAACAAATAATACTTCAGCAAGTTCTCAGAAATCAAGGGGCATTTTTGGGGGCTAATACTTCATTTCTATATGAGATACATAGATATTCGAATGTTCAATCAAAATTCTCCTCTACCTCTCAAACGTCGAGTTAGCAAAGCAGTGAAGAACACCAATTTTCCTCTCCCCAATTGGTCACTTAATTATGTTATAGTTTATCCCTATTGTAGTCTTTTACGAATTTTGCCACGTTCCAGGACAATAATTCATCTGGTCTGGTGGAGTATCCAGCTAAGTATTCATACTTGTGATAACCATTCCTCGTATTAGTCAGTCATAGCCGTGTTGAGGGGGGTCTTATTTGGGTTTTGAATACTATGTTATCTTGAATATTCGGTCAGGGTTTACTTGTAGGGTGAAGTATTCTGATGTCAGGTTTTCCTGACAAACCCTAGTACAGAGAGACCGAAGACACTCGAATATGGTGTCTAGTAGGTAATTCAAACTCTCCAGTAGGTAATTCAAATTCTCCAGTAGGTAATTATACGTAGATTCATGGCGAAATACATATGTATAATCGTAGCTGTGTCAAGATGGATGTGTGTATGTCTAGTTTTGTCAGAAAGGCGTGAGCCCATAGCTGTAAGAAAATGTGTGCATTTATAACTTCATCAGGTGATGTTTGTGTAACAGGAGATGTCGATCGTAACAGAGTCACCTGCCGTGTTTTTGTCACGTTACGATAAAAGAACCCAGCAACGAGAATTCAGCAACGAGAATTCAGCAACAAGAATTCAGTAACGAGAATTCAGCAACGAGAATTCAGCAAAGAGAACTCAGCAACGAGAATTCAGCAAAGAGAATTCAGCAACGAGAACTCAGCAACGAGAACTCAGCAACGAGAACTCAGCAACGAGAATTCAGCAAAGAGAACTCAGCAAAGAGAATTCAGCAAAGAGAACTCCGTAACGAGAATTCAGCAACGAGAATTCAGTAACGAGAATTCAGCAACGAGAATTCAGCAAAGAGAATTCAGCAACGAGAATTACGTAACGAGAATTCAGCAACGAGAATTCAGCAAATAGAACTCAGCAACGAGAATTCAGCAACGAGAATTCAGTAACGGGAATTCAGCAACGAGAATTCAGCAAATAGAACTCAGCAACGAGAATTCAGCAACAAGAATTCAGTAACGAGAATTCAGCAACGAGAATTCAGCAAATAGAATCAGCAACGAGAATTCAGCAACGAGAATTCAGCAAATAGAACTCAGCAGCGAGAATTCAGCAACAAGAATTCAGTAACGAGAATTCAGTAACGAGAATTCAGCAAATAGAATCAGCAACGAGAATTCAGCAACGAGCCAGAAAAGACGTCAGGGAATGAGTTCTTAAAATTATGTTTTATTCACTTTTATTCATCCAAACAAAGGATATTGCCACTGAGACGTACAAGACTACTGTGATTAGCGGTCATATTTATAGGGACATTTTAATTGGGGAGTTGTGCAGCAAGATGTTGGTTCACATAACATTGAAATTTCTGCATGCTGATGCAGAAACGGGGAGCAGGGAGGGAATTTAAAAGGCTAGAAGTCCGATAAAAATGTTATTAGAGTAGAAAATTTTCAGGCATCTGGTGACCTCTACGGTGAAGGGGTGGGCTTTCTTTATAGCATAAGGATGACACATTGCGGTGATAAGAAATAACCTCAAAATGTCGTTTACATTACATAATGAACTGGAGCACGTATGATGATCGGGAAAAAATGTAAAAGGCATGTCATATTATTATGTCCTTTATTCTTATAATAAATAAATAAGTTCGTTAACTTGTAAAAAGACAAGTAATAGCGTATTTCATTTCTGAGGAGGAACTAGAGAGATGACTAGTGAATCTATTTGTCTATAAACTGAAGACAAGTAAATGTCTATATATTAACTGGTAAACCGCCTAACTTTCAATTCACTACATCACTATACAAGAATATCTCAACAAGATACGTGTGTGTTCATACAGTTATCTAGGAATACGTGGCTATTCTTAGCCGAATCAAGAAATATATAAGTTTGCATTCTGAGTCTATTCTATGCATGTGTGTAAACGTTTCTAGGCAATGTAAGTAAACTGTATATTTGTAGCTGTATCAAGAAATACATCTGTATTCATCGCTGCATAAAGAAATACACGTGTTTATAGCTGGAGAGAGAAATACAAGTGTGTGTTCGTAGCTGGAGATATTAATTCGTAGCTACGTCTAGAAATGTACTTATTTTTCAGCAAATATATGTATTCCTAGATGCATAACACACACACACACACACTTACCTGGCACACGCTAGGAAGTAAGTGTAGTATCTGTTCCGATGGATACTGCACCCTATAGACGGATGTCGTCTTGTCCTTCGGGACTTGATTCCACCTGTCTGTGGGTTTGTCCTGTGCAGTTCTAGGAGGTCCACCCTCCCAGGCTTCGCCTCCCCTCTTTGGGGAGGAGTAAGTTTATTGCTTACTGCTTGAGGCGCCCCTACCGGGGAATGCCGACGGGGCTGCCCAGGCAATTTTTAAATGGCCAGAGTGCTCACCTCTCGAGCGCTGGCTTTTAACCCCACTTACTCGACCCAAGCTGTGGTCACATCTTACTTGTGGGAGTAAGATAAAACTGGCCTTGTGCCTAACTCCTGCAGAGGAGTAAATAAATATATATATATATATATATATATATATATATATATATATATATATATATATATATATATATATATATATATATATATATATATATATATAAAATCCTGCCTTGGATTATGAACTTACATTTATATTTACCAGCAATGCTTCAAGCAAACTACAATTTCCTTGTATATATATATATATATATATATATATATATATATATATATATATATATATATATATATATATATATGTGTGTGTGTGTGTGTGTGTGTGTATGTGTATTCGTAGTAGCATAAAATTGTGCATTCAACGCTACATCAAATAATACATGTGTATATTTTTAGCCGCCATGAGAAATAACTGGGTATATTAGTAGCTGTATAAAGAAATATATTTTCTGTTAGATCACCGAAGTTAAGTGACGTTGAGCCTAGCCAGTAGTGAATGGGTGACCATTTGGGAATACCAGATGATGTATGCGCTCCTCGCTTATCTCGACATTGTCTCTAGTCGTCCTGGATTTCTCTGCCACTGGAATCAATCAGTGCCGAATCAGAAGAGGTTTGGTTGAGGATTGCGAAACCCTTGCTTCACAATTACACGCGCAACCACCCTTGCAGAGGGTGTCCTTTGTCTCTCAAGACTGAACGGAGGCCATGAAAGAAATGTAAGTATTCACAGTTGCATCTAGAAATATAGGTTAGAATTCGTAGCTGAATCAGGAGATCTGTGTATTTGTAGCTTAATCACTAATTTCTTTATTCAGAATTGCATCAAGGAATATGTATGCATTCATAACTATATCACGAAATACATGTGTGTGTTGAAAGCTGCATTAAAGAATGTATATATTCGTAGCTTCAGCAGGAAATACATGTGTGCATTTGTCGTTGTGCAAAGAAATACATATCTACAAGAGTCAGATACGCCCTAAGATGGAGTACGTGTAGGGAGGTGGCGCCCAAAGTCCTCTTTCTTGCCTTGACAGTGTACAAAATCGACTTCGAAATCTAATGGGGGATTAACCCGTTCTTTTCTCTTCAAGCCCTTTCTCAGAAAAGCGATGTTGATAGTCTTTATCCACTCTACCGTTATTTCAATGGAAGGTGCTCGACTGAGCTTCAATCTCTGGTTCCTGCTCACAAAACATTCACAGAAAGAACTCATCTTCTACAACAACTGCAAAGAACTTTTTTTTCTTCATCTGTGTGCCTAGCACCAAACACAATTTACATGAAAAGAGTTTCTTTCCAAAAGCTTATAATCTGTGAAACACGTTACTACGGGATTGCCTCTCTGCGGGCTACAGCATGCTCATCTTCAAATCAAATGTCAATAAATATTTGTCATAAACCGTCTTCATAAGTCATCATATGTCTTTCATCCCATTCATTATTATCAACCCTCTCATACTATTCTTCATCATTCAACTGACAATCTTGCCATATGATTAACCATTATCCTCGAGTGGCTTTGGCTTTGTGACTCATAATTAAAAACAATGTGTATTTGCAGCTGCATTCGGAGCTGCATCACAAAATATATGTGTATTTGTAATTAAATTAAGAACAAGATATGTGTCAAGCTGAGTCGATCAATATGAGTATACGTAGATGTGTCAATAAATACATGTGTGGATTCGTAGATGAATTAATTCATACATGGATTAATTCATAGCTGAACCATAAAATAGACGAGTGTATCCGTAGCTTAATCAAGAAATTCATGTATTTCTATCAACAGCAAGAAATGTGAGTACTCGTGTAGTAAGATTATATTTGGAAGTGTGAAATTAATTTGAAAAACGATATTTTCCATAGAGTTGGTCAGTATTATCCTTCAGAGTTGATCAGTATTAGGTTCTATAGCCTATAACTCGAAAACCAAACGTTCCCCGACCTATATAAACATATAGAACATAATTTTGATCATGCGATCAATTTTACAAGAACCATATATATATATATATATATATATATATATATATATATATAGAGAGAGAGAGAGAGAGAGAGAAAGAGAGAGAGAGAGAGGGAGACTAGAGAGTAGTGCAGCATAAGTGCAGTTTCAACAAGAGAAAAATGTATATTTAAAGAAGTGAGGCTGCCAACATTTGTAAAAAGCTTTTTTCAACAATTGTTTACTATTTTATTATTTTATAATTTTATAATTTTATAATTTTATAATGCGTTTTTATTTTTAACAGTTTGGCGTTTCTGTGCCTGTGCGCGTGCGTGTGTGTATGTGTTTTCATATTTTTTGCTTTTCTGGGTCAAAGTTATGTGTTTTTTTTAAGTATGTGTGATTCTGACTTATATCTTTCCGGTCATCTTCGTGTACGGTGGTTGAGTACATCTTGGCTAGAGGGCTTATAAAATTGCCCTTGAGATTTTATGACTGTTTTATGACTGTCGTCGCTCTGTCTGCGTATATATATATATATATATATATATATATTTAATGAAAGTTGCTTGTTTTGTGTTTTCTTGTTTACTGCCTTGTATATTTTTTCTGGAGGCAAACTTTGGATTTATGAAGAGCACATAGTTGAAAAACATTAATTTTAGTTTTCCGATTGGAAGATTTTTTAATCTTTTTTTTTTTAATTAAAAAGATTATTTGAAAAAAAAAGTATAATTAAGCGTAGGAATTCTGTGGTATTGAACAATGTTTGCATACCTCTGCCGGATACTTGATGGGGGTGTCATATGTCTTTTCTGCCTTTTCCTTCACTTGCGTCTATTCCATGCCTCCTGAATTATCAGAATGTCATCAGATCTCGCCTTTTGAATCTCCTGAAGGTTTTTGAAATCCTCTCATCATTTTTTCTCTTGTGTTTTTATTCTGCCTTTGGACTGTATGGGTTGTTTCTACAACTTCACCATATATTTCTATTACTACCTGATTACTGACCGATAGACTTTCGAACTGTGATTTTTGTTCCATTCGCCAAGAAACACGTGTAGGTCTATGAATAGATTAACATAGAACAACTGATGGTTTTCTATCTAAGACGAAAATGTAAATGATGATTCTCCACTGAAGTGCGGAAATAAAGAATTGAAAGAACTGATGCAAATTATGTCTTTGGATTGCTTTTTACACAGACCTTGGAATTAATATAATATAATATAATATAATGTATATATATATAAATATATATATATATTTAATTTTTTCGTACATAAAAGTTATCCATGGACACGTGTTTCTTTGTATCAACTAGTCATCAGCATGGCTGACTTTGACAAGAATCGAACCCACAACTACAGTGCTTGTAGCCTGAAATGTTACAGCCAATGTAGTTGTGGGTTCGATTCTTGCCAAATCAGCCATTCTAATGACTGGTGGATACTAAGAAACACGTGTCCATTGATAACTTTTATCTACGTAAAAATTAAATATATAAATAAATAAATAAAAATACGTCCAGTTATGGGGCGACGTAATGCTAACATTTGCATGTAAGGGGGAAGGAAGTAAACCAGAGACAAGGCAACGTTCACACGCTGTCACTATCGCCAATAAGAAGAAGAACAAAAACGTAACTATATATATATATATATATATATATATATATATATATATACTAGACTACCTATGACCCGTTTGGTGATTAAAAACTACCATCATTTGTTCCACTTTGATTTCGTTCGAAAATTCATAAACTATGATATATCTGTTAAAGAAGTAAAGAATCCTATAATTTTACTATCATTTATATACCTGTTTACGATGTGTACGAATACAATATGTAAAATAGATGAAAATAGAGAGTCACTCTTCTCAAAATGCTCACAGACATGTTCAGTTAATTACAAATTACAAGTTTATTGGTTATTATTCGTCCTATTCGTCTTTTTTTATCATTAATATATACTACATAACCCGTAACCCATTCTGTCAGTATTTGTTATATATATATATATATATATATATATATATATATATATATATATATATATATATATATATATATTAGTTAATATATATATATAATTTCTTAACTTAACATTGGTTAATAATAATCATGTCTTATAAGGATTACACAGTCAAAGGATTTCACAAAATTAGAATACATTGTGATGTCATAATTTACCATCCCTCTCTTTCCCGTTCCTCTTTCGTTCCTCTTTCTCCTATCGCTCATTATGATGTCATAATTAACCATGTCTCTCTTTTCTCTTTCTGACCTCTGTCTTCCTTTCTCCCTTTTCTTTCTGTATTTTTCTTTTGTCTTACTTGGTCCATTTGATTTTTCGCACCACTTCAGATGAATAGTGCACGGTGACAACAAGATAACAACATCATGAAATGTTTTAGTAGTATATAGATTCCTAGCGGTATTCACCCAGCGTTGCCCATGTGGAGACATATTGTTGGTCGGAAATAATTTTAAATATACTCATATTTACAATTTTTGTCTTGAAAGAAAATTTAAAAATAAAATTTGTGTTCAAGTAATAAAAAACTGTTAGCGCAGTGATTTTCTTTAAAAAACTACTTATTGACAGCTGTAAAACGGTAAATGGCTTTAACGAATCGAAACAAATTCAATTATTTTAAATCTTATAAATACCAATTAAAATAATTATTCAAATACTTAAACTTAAAGAAAATAAATGCTTTCACTTTGTTTAATTTTATTTTTGTTTTATGAAATGAAGAAAATCTACCTTCTCAAAATGACTTTCGCTTCTTTACGTTATAATATAGTTCAGTTATTTCATGGACCTTGCCTATAATTGTCCCTAGTGACCCTAGATGGAATCAAAGGAAAATTTCAATGGTGTCTTTAGATTCTGCGAAAAGTTTGACCCTTATTGAAACTTATTTAATTGATCTAACTGTTTAAATATCGATTTCTATAACACCCCCACACACAAGCAAACATTGAAAACTCATGAGTTAAGGACTTTAAAGTACTTTGCCTGAACATTGAACTGTAGTAAAATTTGATTCGCGCCTTATTTTATTCTTTCACTTTATCTATTGCTATATATATATATATATATATATATATATATATATATATATATATATATATATGAATGCTTTTTATTCAAACATGTACAAAGTCTGCTACACTGGCATGTCGATGTTATCGATCTACAGCTATCAAGAGCTGAGGTCTCATCAGACACAAAGTTTGTTTTTTTGATCCAACCCGGTCGGTGGAATCCAGGAAGACTAATTATAAGAATAATTATAAGCCCGGTTTGATTCCCTTTGGATTTCTACCCTGTGGATTTTTACCCTACCTGGATTACTATATATATATATATATATATATATATATATATATATATATATATATATATATATAAAACTATTAGCCTTGAAAGCATGTTTAGATTCGATATTTATTAATAAAAATAAAATCAAAACGGATTTGTTTTTGTTTTTTTCATTTTTACTTTGATCTTTTGACTGATCATTTCGCTAGTATGCCTAGGTTCATCAGAGTATGAGATTGTAACAATTCCGTTGCTGTTGGTAGTTATCCGCCAGAATGGAAAATCGACGTGGTGTTGTTATTAACGGATCTTTTACTTTTTTAAATATAAGGTGGCGCGCATGCACGCATATGTGTATTAAATTTGGAGAGTACATATTTAAAAAATTCTTTTTAAGAATTTAATAATAATAAATGAGTCTAAAAGCCTTGAAGGCATGTACAGATGCGATATTTATTAATAAAAATAAATTAGAACAGTTTTTTTTTTCATTTTAACTTTGGTCCTTTGAATAATCATTTCGCAAGTATACCTATAGTATACAATATATATATATATATATATATATATATATATATATATATATATATATATATATATATATATATATATATATATATATATATATATATATATATATATATATACTGAAATCCAGCAGTAAATGTGCGACCATAACCAGTCAAACAACACATCCATTTAAGGAAGAAATAAATATCCTGTGTTAACCAAAGATTTTAAACATTCTTCACGAAATTTAAGCATTGCAATAGCAAGAATTTCAGCATTTAAATTTCATTGTAATTTAACATAAGGTTATTCTGTTGGTACCACCTAGCTATTGCATTTGTACGGGGTACGTCCACTGTTGGTGGCATCATCTTTTTCTAATCTATATAATAATATGCTAAGTCAATTCCATGTTCGTACGTACGTTATCACCCTCCACCGCCCGTTTGCCGAATATCCTATGCATAAAAATAAATTTAATTTTTTTTTATCTGATGCACTGATTTTTCGAACGTGAAACTGGAACTAAAATACATTTCTAGACCTTCGGGCTAAGATCAAAATGTAGTATCTGCTCTGTCCAAAGACGGTACAATAATATCGTGGGATCTTTGTTCGCGCCGGACGTCGATAGAATGGAAATATTTCACAAAGTCCTACAAGAATGTTGAAGATAGACCACCAATAAACAGACAAATTCTGAAACAATATTAACTAGGGTAATTATATAAGTATGTTTCTGTTTGAACAGAGAGCGTACAATGATATCGTGACGTCAGAGTTCGCGCCAGACGCCCATAGAATGTAATATAACATACATAATATGTAACAAGCTTATTTTAAGCACGACAGCAATATATACAACAGATGAAGAATAGAACTGTGGAATTTCCACGGGTCTCACTAGTTTTAAATCATCATCACTAATACGGCATCATCATCATCATCATCATCATCATCATCATCATCATCATCATCATCATCATCATCATCATCATCATCAGCAGCAGCAGCAGCATCATCATCATCATCATCATCATCATCATCATCATCATCATCATCATCATCATCATCATCATCATTAATTTCGTTATATCATTCTCTTGTAAAGTTCACGCGGGAAATAGACGTTTCGTTAACGTTTCAAAAAGGACTGTATGATAAATAAATAGGCAATCCTCCGCTCTATAATAAAGACCAATGTGTATTCATTTGTACATAAATAACTATATGTACTGATATATTGTCGAGCAAAAGTTTGTGAGTACAACACGTAACTTTTTGTAGCCCCCGGACGAAACCATTTCAAGTAGTGAGGAGAAGCGATAAAGCAAATAGCAAGTAAAACAACTATTTTAGTTTTACCTCGCCGCTTGAAATGAATTGGAGAAATAGATCCTCTACTCTATAATAAAAAGTCAACGGTAGGTGTGTTTTTTTCTTTATTTTGATCATCAAAAATTATAAAAATAATTTATATTTTAAAAATAAAATTACTGATGTAATTCTATGGTTTTATATGAATATTTTAGTAATATATCTAGATGAATAGCGGGTGTGAACACTGGCGAAGCCTAATTTTTTCCGGCATTTTCTATGGAGAGTGTACACAAATATATATATATATATATATATATATATATATATATATATATATATATATAAAGTTAAATGGACGAAGAGTGATAAACATGCACGAATGTCCAAATTTATTTCAAACTTCAAATGTTCAAAGCAAGGTATATTCTGTAATAAAATTATGTTTATTGTTCTTTCCTTAAGCCTAGGCTTTTCAAAGATCGAGATCTTATCATCAGAGGAATTATACAGATAGATAAGTTGGCAATAGAAAAGCCAAAGTTCAACATTTGAAAAAATATTTAGAAAAAGATGGGTGAGAAAAAAAGTTCGAGTAAAAAGATATTGGGTTTGTCCGGGTGGTAATTGTCCGCCGATAAGGTGTCCAATGGAAGAGGGTTTCAATGGAGAAGAAAAAGTTTCGTGGAGGCATCATAGGAAGGCGTTCAAAATAAGTAAATCCAATGGTGAAAATTGAGTTCAAAGTCGTAGATAGAGCGTACTTAAACGGAATTAAAATGAAGATATCTGGCAATTTAGAGAAAGCTTCCAAGGCCGAAGAGAATTCCAAGTGAATGACGTAGCGATGGAGAATTGAAGTAGTTCTGAAAAAGCCCTAAGTTAAAATCAAGATCACATTAGGAGGTAGGAAAGAAAGATTAAGTTGGAGCAAATGGTAGGAGGGTTAGATGAACAGAGCATGACAGCTGATGGGAAAGTGAGTGAGGTGGGAGTGGGAGGGGGTTCTGGGGATAAAGTAATTTTTGGCATATGCTACGTCCTGTCAGTGGGGATTTCTCGTATATCGAGCTTTTACCATTTCACTATAGGTCATTCTTACTAAAAGTTTTACTTTTAGTTTTTTACTTACTTATATATATATATATATATATATATATATATATATATATATATATATATATATATATATATATATATATATATATATATGCAGAATCTTTTCTTGCAGGCAAGTATTGTTGAATATAAGAAGAGACAACTCATGTCTAGATATCCTTTGGTAGATCCTTTCAATAGTCCGAATTAGGATCTTAGTTTCGGAGGGGAATTGGCTGATGAATTTGCCATAGTTTAGATTTGTCTCCTGAGTACTTTCGGACCCATCTGGGCCCATCTTCGGGGGAATGAGGTTAATCAGGTATAGACCATGTGTTAGTATAATATAGTATAATATATATATATATATATATATATATATATATATATATATATATATATATATATATATATATATATGTGAAAACATTATTAAATAAATGGAGATGTTTTTGCTTGATAAGACTTTTTTATTTTTTAAATTTTCCGAACAGTCCATTAAGTATTTCGGTCAAATTAGTGTATGTAGGTTCCGTGGGTTTCTTGTTCTTATTTTTATTTCTTTTTTCGCGAGTACTTTCGATTTGATTCATCAAATCATCATCAGGCGGGGTTAGCCTTGATTTGTTTACAGTTATGTCTTTACTATTTTTACATAAATATTTATAAATATAAAGTATGTATGAAAATCCATGTCATGACTTTTGGATTATATTCCCTATGTGTAAAGGAGTCTCTGCGTGGGGATTGCTTTTGTAATAGCACTCCATTACTAGTTACTAGTTTAATTGCCTTTGTGATCCATTTCGCCCTCTGCGTGGTCTTTGATCTATGTTGATCATATTTATTTACCTGCATTCGGTCTGTTGTATTGTGTTACTGAAATTTAAAAAAAACACACAACTTCTGCAGGATAACGACCAGGTATCTACGGTCACGACGCTCAGGTGTTTCTTCCGAGCCAGACATCTTTTTATATTTGTTTGGTGTCATTTTGTAATGGTTTTGTAGGTATACATGGCAACACCAGGTCCAGGCTTATTTTACCCGTGATCCTGTCACAAGCATAGTGTTTATCTATCTTATATATAGAAATAACAGTACATTATGACATATATAGATTTTACAAAAACCCCTACCATATATATATATATATATATATATATATATATATATATATATATATATATATATATATATATGAGTGACATTTTGAAAAACCAACACATGGTGCAAATGTAAATAATAAATCATTGATTTAATTTTTTTTGCAAGCTTTCGTTGTAAAACAAATTTGTCAGGCAAGACTGTCCTATAGCGTTTTCCTTCTTCTTCTTCTTCTTCTTCTTCTTCTTCTTCTTCTTCTTCTTCTTCTTCTTCTTCTTCTTCTTCTTAATTTCTATGATATTATCCCCGAGGGGTCGAATCACAGTAGAATCAGAAAAACACATCAAGTTGTAAGAGACGTTATATTAAAGTTAAGTCCGGTCGATGTTTAGCGCTGGTTTGCGCTTTTTCGTTAAAGAAAATCGACCACATCTTTCAAGCACACATGAAAATGTATTTAGGTGAAATTAAAAAAAAACAAAAACAACACATGGTGCAAATTTAAATAATAAATCATTTATTTAATGTTTTTTCAAGTTTGTCACCATATGCAGCTATTTAATGCAAGAAGATGTTGCAAATGACAAAACTAAATTCAGTGCAGATTTGAAAAAGGTGAATGCAATTACTATTCATAGACATACAACTATTGCTTGCTCGAACATAGACATTTGGTTAATATAGACATAAGCCCATGCCGTACACATACACAAACCTACTGTTTACACAGAAATATACCTATGTCTAATTAAGGTATTTGTCAATAATTTATTCAGACATAACCTATTGTTTATACAGGCATATGCTTATGTTTAACACAGCTATACCTATTGCTTAGACAGACATAAAACTATGATTCTAAATGTCATATGCCTACGCTTTAATTAGGCATAAAACTATGGTTTGTTGGGAATGGGACATACACCATCCATTATGACCATGAACTCCCCACAGCTACCTATCTGGAAAACGCAGCTGTCAAAGCTGACATTGTCATATGGAACACGGTAAAGAGTGGTAACTTTGGTTGAGGTCAGTGTCCCTAATGATGGGGGCCTAAACAGAGCTGAAAGCGAGAAAATAACAAAATATCAAGGTCTAATGTATGATATGAAAAGAAACTGGAACCTCAATTATCAGTTATCATAGGAGCCACTGGACTCATGAAGAAGAACTTGAAAAAGTATTTAGCAAGTATACCTGGTGAACCCCGTGCAAAAGACATCCAAAACAACTGCACTCAAGGGAACAGCCAGCATCATGAAAAGAGCTCTCGGTTGGAATCTGTAAATAGCGGGTGATCGTATGGCATTTGAAAGAATGCCTCGTCCCCAGGAAATGAATGAAAAGAAAAATTTAAAAAAAGAAATAAAATCATGTTTTACACAAACGTAAACCTATGGCTGATACAAAAGTTCGTCTATAATGTACACAGCCATAAACCCATTTTTTTACACAGACATATATTTATAGATTATATAGACATAAGTGCAGAGAAATAAACCTATGGTTCATACAGACATGCGCCCTACCTTTACACAAACATAAACCCATTGTTTACATAGACATAACATTACAGTCTATGCAGACATGCAGCAATTCTTTACATACACCTATTGTTTACACCGATACAAACCTATGATATATGAAAATATACGTCTATGATTTACACAGTCATTAACTAATGTTTTAACAGAAATAAATCAACGTTTTTTACGCGAATTACTTATACGGGCATAAAATTATAGTTTGTACAGATTTACGTTCATACTTTACACATACATAAACTTATGTTTTATACTGACATAAGAAAAGTCTTGACACATATATTGGACTCTGGACTCTGGAACTCCCTACCTGCTCCCTGTTTTCCTGACGTTACTGACATGCAGAAATTTAAAACTAATGTAAACAGACATCTAGCTGCGCAGCTCCTAATATATGTTGACCCCCTTTTTTTCTCAGTACCCCCTTACATCTACAGTGGCGGCCTGCCTTGTTTGGGGTGAACTATGATAATATATATATATATATATATATATATATATATATATATATATATATATATATATATATATAAACACACACGCCTACGCTTTACAAATACATACACCTACGGTTTATAGAGACATGTGCGGATGCTTTACATAGACATACACCTATAGTTTTTACCGACATACATCTACGCTTTAAATAGAAATAAGCCTACTGTTTGCACAGAGGTAAACCTATGGTTTACACAGATATATGCCCGTGATTTACATAGACACCAAACGCTCATGATTTACACAGACATAAACTTATTGTATTCACTGACGTAAACCTATGGTTTATAAACATATACGCGTATGCTTTACAAGGGCATAGACCTATGGTTTATAGAAACATACGTCCATCCATTACACTGCAGTTTATACAGACATACGACTGCTTCAAACAGAAAGTAACTTTGTGTTTACACAGATATAAACATATGGCTTCTATAGTCGTGATTTAGATAGATATTACCCTATGGTTTATGGCGACATACGCTCATGCTTGTTATACACTGACACCAACCTGTGGTTTATATTTAGGTCTTCCCGTTTGCTAAAATATCTCATTCGACAGCTGGTTTATAAAATCCGTAAATATGCTTTAAATAGAAACAAAGTAAAACCTATGGTATATGCCCATGCTTTACATAGACATAAGCTATTGTTTACACTGACATAAACCTATTTATTATACAGCCATACCCAATGCTTTACACAGACATAACCTATAGTATACACTTGCATAAACCTATGGTTAATATAGACATACACCCATGCATTACATACACATAAAGCTGTTTTATACAGACATACGTCTATGCTTTACAAAGTCATACACTTATTGTTAATAGCTAGGTCTTCCCTTTAATTAAAATATTGCACTCGACAGTTAAAGTAGATATCGGCACACGCTCGCGTCAACTTCTATGATTTCAATAGATACACTCATATATTTTTATTTTTGACTCCGGAAACAAGAAATGTAAAAGTATAGTAACTACTAAATAAAAAGCTACTTTATTAAAAAAAAAAACCGTGCAATATAACATATGTTCATGTCCTTTCCTCATCTTATCCCCAAAGAATGACATTTTTAGTACTTTTAATTTTCACATTTTGGAGAAAAATAACTTAGAGATGACTAAGACAAATATATATTTTGAGTGCGACAGAAAACGGAACATAAAAAGTAAGATTATGAAAGTAAGTATTGTACACAAACACACACACACATGTATATATATATATATATATATACATATATATACATATATATATATGTATATATATATATATATATATATATATATATATATATATATATATATATATATATATATATATATATATATGTCTGTAAAATAAAATATAGTCATCCACAGATACAAAAAACAGCGTGATGCATCATCTCTCTCTCTCTCTCTCTCTCTCTCTCTCTCTCTATATATATATATATATATATATATATATATATATATATATATATATTTATATATATATATATATAATATATTATCTATATAAATATATATATATAATATATATATATATATAAATATACATATATATATATATAATATATTATATATAAAAATATATATATATATATATATATATATATATATACATATATATATATATATATATATATATATATATATATATATATATATATATATACGAGACCTGTCTAAACAGTACCCGACCTTTGGCTAGAAAAAATATTTCAGATGCCTGACGGGGTTGGAACCCTAATCCCCTTCAAAGTAGAGCCCTTGTGCCTGCACACACTTAGCCTACTGATCCATCAACTGCCGGAAACACCTCTGGAAGTCTTCTTTTGGAATGATTTTCATCTCTGCCATCGCGTTCGGCATAATCTTTTCTCTAGTCTCAAAACGGAACCTTTCAGTGGCGTCTTCGATTTTCGAAACAACCAGAAGTCGCAAAGAGCCATGTCTGGACAGTAGGGAGGTTGGCGAACGACTTGACTTCCATGTTTGGCCAAGAAATGTTGGATCAATTGGGATAAATGTGCGGGAGCGTTGCGTGATGCAGTTTTTCGCCATCCACATGTCTGGTCTTTTGCGCCGAACTGCGTCACAGAGACGCCGGAGAACATCCTGATAGTACTCCTTTGTCACTGTTTGTCCTTCTGGGGCGTATTCGTGATGCACAATTCCACGGATATCAAAGAAAACAGTCAGCATCACCTTGATTTTGCTTCGCACCTGTCGCACTTGTTTTGGCCTTGGAGACTAGGGATGCTTCCATTGCGACGACTGTCTTTTTGTTTATGGGTCGTACCCGTACACCCATGACTCATTCCAGGATCAGTTTTGGCAGTTTCCAGAAGGTCCTGTGCATCTTGAAAACGGAGGTCCTTTTGTTCCTGCGACAACAACTTGGGAATTTTTTTTGCACCAACTCTGTGCATGTTAATCATTGCATGTGCGGAATCATTACTCACTCCGACTCTTTGGGTTATCTCTCGCACGGTTGAACGACGATCTCCCATCACTAAATTTCGCACCCTCTCATCAACAGCTGCACTCCGAGAAGTTTAGGGCCTGCCAGAACGCTGACCACTCTCCACTGATGTGCGACCATTTTTGAATCGGTTGTCCCACTCCTTAATGTTTATTACTCCCATCGCATCGTCTCCAAACACCTGCTGAATCTTACGAATTATTTTGCATTGCGAATCACCAAGCATTTGACAAAATTTGATGCAGTACCTTTGCTAAACACATTTAGTCATCTTGAGAGAATCGGTAATCCGACGAACACATTGTGTAGCACCTCATTCAGCAGCCGATAAACAGCGACTAACGCACAGGAAGTCGGTGATAAAATTCACACACGCGCATAAAGGTGTCTTCCTTCACTGTGTAGAGTGGCGCCGCCATATCGTCTCTATTTCACACGGAAAAATAAAGATCGGATACTTTTTAGACAGACTTCGTATATATATATATATATATATATATATATATATATATATATATATATATATATATATATACGGGTAAGGTACATGATAAGTCATGAAAATGAAATGCCGTGGTAGAATAAATGTGTGAAAAATGACAAACGGAAAACAGGTTAAAATGCAGGAGAAAAACAAAAACGAGAGATTTGACCAGTTTCGTTCATGTTGAAGATTTGGAAACAAATTTTATTTTGAAGGCACACACATGAGAGAAGGAAAAAATGATCCGATTAGACCATATGAGAAGACTTTTAGTGACATTGAAATATGATTTGACAAGTGGGTGACATATTCTTCTTTATTTCTTTTTTTTTAAATATTTTTAATTATTTTCTTTTTCTTTTTCACTTTCATACCTACTGAACTAGTATAGGGGAGGCGGTAGGCGGAGGGGGTAAAGGCGATAAGAGGGAAGTAGACCGAGAAACTAGCCAGGATAAACACACATAGAGTGGAATATATATATATATATATATATATATATATATATATATATATATATATATATATATATATATATATAAGCATGCATGCAAATATGTATATAAATATATATAAGTATAAATACACACAAACAAAACATCACACATAGGAGTAGGCATGAAATTTATACACCGAAAAATTAATCGGAATATATCATAGATAGGTCTGCTAATTTGTCTCATATTAAATTTTATCAAGCAATAAAAATCTTAAATTGACAGTCTAGAAAATCTACTTTACAGTCAAATGTAAATGATATCTTATTATAAGGAAAATGGGTAGGCCGGTCTGTATTTCTCAGTGGCCTTTTTAAAGGTGTAAGATGATATGAAATACCTGTAAGAAAAATCCTTAGTTTATGGATAGGGTTAAGTTTGAAAGAAATGTATTTAAAATGATCTTATTAGCTATGAGACTTGCTATTATCTCAACATTTTTTTTATTTTTATTTATTTTTTATTTTTATATATAGATATTTAATCAGGGTCGCAGTGGTGTAATATATTGCATTGTTTTAGTGCGATTTTTGCTAGGTGCCTGCTTAGGGTATAAGATCCGAGCCTGAGGTTGATGTTCGATGGTGATGAAATAATATATATATATATATATATATATATATATATATATATATATATATATATATATATATATTGTTGGCTTCTGAATAAAAATATATATTAAAATATATACTCTTTATAATATCCGAAAATGTTTCAAATTGTAAGCTCAATGAAGTTGTATTACAAGCTTCAGAGCATATATAGTATATGTACATTCCAATTATCAAAGGAGAAATCAATCCATAGACATCCATTTTATTTGATCTTCGAATTTCTTTATTTGTCGTCAAACACCACAACCAAACTTTACCGCTGTACTTTCAATATCTGGGAATACATGTAGTTCCTCTTCGTTCCACCGACAAACTAAAAATATTTTTAAAAATATGTTTAAAACTATCTTCATATTCAATGCTATTATCATTTCTTACGCGCGTTTCGCAGCAGAAATTAAGTGGAATATGTTGTCTTTTTTCCCAACTCTGTTGCTCATAAGGGAATTGTTCATTCATTATCAACAGAAAAAAGGATCTACAAAGTTAAATAATTGAGCAACAGACAAAAGTTACGGCAAGTCAGAATACATGAGTAAATGCAGGAAAAGAACTCACAGTGTGACAAAATTCAGAAATCCAGAGTAAGTTCCCCTTAAACTAACTATTTAATACTCTGTTAAAAAAATAAATAAATACTACTGATTAAAGATAATGGATAGTGATTGAAGTAAAAGTAAAATAAAGTTAAAAATAAATACATTTCTCCTATAAAGCTTCAATACTAAATACATTGAGATGTAAAAAGAAGATTAGAGTTCCCGCTATCAAGATTATCCGACCCCAGTAACCGTTACCTTTTTAACTCTACTCCAGAAAAACCTACAAAGTCAATTCTATATTAGATTATCGTTAAATCTATGCAAAATCCCAGCTCAATATTCACCATTATTTATATTTATGATACAATTACAATGCCTGATGACGGTGAAAAAATTGTATAATTTAGATTATTTGGACTACTGTTCTCATCATGAGTGCTATTCTCATAACGTTTCGGCCGCTCTAACCTCCGGTCTTCTTCAAATATATTTTTTCTAACTTGGGAATATTTCTGTCGAAATCGGGAATCTAGACGGAATTTCGAATGGAACCCTGTATTTAATCCACGGAGGGGGTAGCATGCTCTCGTTCCGTCAGACATGACTGGGAGAATTCTTCAGTAATTCACAATTCTTCGTATCGCCCTTTAGATGACTATCACTTAGAACTGAATTTTACTTAGTACTATATCCACTGCGACACGTGTCTTTGCGGACAGTCACTACGCCATATTTGTAAACCACGCTTGAAACTATGCACCTTCCCACAGGGTACACGTGTTACCGGTTCTACAATAATAAAAAATTGGCGGTGTTGCTATTGCGAGTGATGGCTTAATCACTTGATTTTCTTGTTTTAGAACTCTTATAACCGAAGCTAAATTTGGGAAAAGATAGTTTAACCATATTTTTGTTCATGCGCCTACCTAATCTACTGCCTTTATGAATTTATTTTTCAATAATACTATAAAAGATTTTTGGAATGTCAGTTTGAATATGCTGACTATAGGGGGGGATGGAACCACGTCCACTTATTCTTCTGTTTTTCTTATTATTTGTCTTATGAGTATCAGATAGACGATCTACTGAATCTGGATTTTGATCGTTCTGTATTCTATTGTTATTTTTAATACTACCAACACTATTTTTACTTTCTCCCATAACCCTATTATCTGAAATTACATTGAAACATCTTCTGTTATACCCCCACTTTCGTCATCGCGATTAGAGTGTGATATGGTATACCTAATTTAATCCCTGTACCCAGATCTGACTAAGGCTTCGTTTTATTATTGTTTATTTTTATTAAATAATTCTTCATTTTTAGATAATTTTGTAATCCTATTAGATATGGAAGATAGTAGTAGTAGGAGTTTTTATCTATATAATACAGCGTATAGTTTGGTTTATGGTAAGGTTCATATGTATTATTAACTAAATCCAATGTAATGCCCAGAAAATTAACTTCACAATAATTGATATCTATAGATATCTTTAGGTCTAAGTTCTTTAAAAAATCATGGAGCGATTTTTAGTTTCTACCCCTGATGAGCAACAGAGTGGAGAAAAAGACTATATATTCCTTTTAATTTCTGCTGCGAAACGCGCGTAGGAAATGATAATAGCATTGAATATGGAAAACATAAACAGTAAAAGAATAAAGAAATACAGTTTTAAACATATCTAAAAATCTTTTTTATTTGTCGGTAGAACGAAGAGAAATTACAGGTATTTCCGGATATTTAAAGTACGGAGGTAAAGTTTGGTTGTGGTGTTTGACGACAGATGAAGAAATTGGAAGATCAAATGAAAGGCATGGCTATGGATTGATTTTTCCTTTGATCATTGTACACACACATATATTTTTATAATTGAACAGCATTCCTTAATTTATACATGTTTGATTAAACAGGAGTGCCAACTTCTGCTTATTCAGCTTTTGATCCGGTTTTTCTAGTCTTCGTACGACGGATTGGATGTTATAATCCAAGGAGTGTAAAAAATTTCCGTATTTTGTGCGAACGTTTTCGACCGACATCGGTCGTCGTCAGGCGGTTGCAAAATGAAATACATTGGTGAATCTATCAAGCGGGCACTCTTTTAAATTATTTCAACAGCACTTCAATGCACTTTCACCCCCCCCTCATAACGGGAATGGTTAATGTTTGGTTTATTAATGCGTATAAACAATGCCTCCATTATGAGGAGGCGAACACTGCAACCCGAAACCGATAGAATGGATGTGTTATTTGTTAAAATGTTCCTAAATTCGTTCTTTGGGATGCCATGCTTTATAAGATGTTGGTATATGGAGCTTTGAGGAGAGGTGAAGTGGCAAGTAAGTCGGCGTGATATGGCAGTCCTAGTCAAAAGCTGAATAAGCAGAAGTTGGCACTCCTGTTTAATCAAACATATCATATATATATATATATATATATATATATATATATATATATATATATATATATATATATATAATATATTGAGTACTGTAAAGCGGTGCTCAATATAAAGACATTGTAGATATAATTTAGGAGCGCTTCTTCTGTAGTCTAGTGGTAAGAGCTACCGACTCTCAACTAAATGGTTGAAGGTTCGATCCCTGATTTTAGGGTGGTGCTAGTCTAACCGCACCGAAGAGCTCTGATACAGCGAAACAGTCTGTCGGTGGATGTATAAGTATGTATGTTTATAAACCGCACCCCTTCTCGGGTCGAGTACTGTCGTTAAATGGTGTCGCCTGCGGCTTCTTAGCGTAATACAAAGGTCTCTCTAAACAAACAAATTGAGCACTGTAACATTTTACCAAATGAATATGCCCCAGCTTTAATGACGGGCGTGTTCCCTTATTTCTAGTAGAACGTTGCCCTGTTTATCCACTAATCTATAAACTATTTTGTTTGAAATTTTTATTTCAATATTTTATCCCTCACACACACATATATATAAGACGCTGGACTATAGATATCAATATCGAAGGTTCGATCCTTGCCTAAGTTAGCCATACTGATGACGGCTGTGAGCCAGAAACACGTGTCCATGGATTACTTTTATGAACGTATAAAACTAATAAAAAATATATATTAACGAAAATACGTCCTATAAAGTTAAGGGCGACTAATAATGCAATTTCTTGCATCTTAATCACCCAGGGAGTAAAACAATCGAAATAGTAGTAGTAAGCAAAGACAACGAACGCTGCAATCACAAATAAAAACAATTACATAAAAATACATTATATATATATATATATATATATATATATATATATATATATATATATACATGACAGATATAAATAGAGGCCGAATAGAGTTCCGATAATGAGGGCTTTATGGGTCCCCTTTGTTAAGATTTGAAACCGACGGTACAGATGTCATTCTGGTCTTCTTTAATATAAACATTATATATATATATATATATATATATATATATATATATATATATATATATAAGAATAAAGAATAATAAAGACTTTAACTTATACCAGACAATAATTTATTTCGACCATAGCTAGCCCTTATAGGTCTCGAAATAAGGATTCAATTTTTACATTCTCTCTTTTTATTAAAAAGTATCGTGAAACTCGTCATTAGATATAAAAAAGCACCTGATTTAACTCTTTCGCCGCTTAAACTCTCACTACAAGAATTCCACACACAAAAAAAAATTACGCAAGAAAACTAGAGTATGAAAGAAAGAATAGATAGAAAAAACAGTAAAACGAAGAGCAGAAAGAAGAGAAAAGGGAAATGTGGGGCGAGAAGGGTTAAAAGTAGAAGGTAAAGAGATTAAACTGTAAGTTCTAAAGATCTGGCACCGGCATCCATATCACATGTAGATACCAAAAGTCCAAAGGTCAGAAAATCAGAAGAAAGAGGGATTTAGCTACATATGGGATGTATTTAATAACGCTAAGGGGTGCATAATTATCAGTCATATATAAACATGCGTACAAATAACTACCACACCGGAACCCCCCCCCTCCTCACACACACATACACACAACCCTACCGTGTATCCGGGTCAGAATATTGTTGCCAACCTAAATTCTAGGAGGCGTGCGCTACAGAGAGAGGAAAAAAATCAAAGAGCCCAAAACTCTACTCTATTAATTGCTTAAAAACAATAGTTAAAAACAATAGTCAAAAACAATAGTTAAAAACAATAGTCAAAAACAATAGTTAAAAACAATAGTTAAAAACAATAGTCAAAAACAATAGTCAAAAACAATAGTTAAAAACAATAGTTAAAAACAATAGTCAAAAACAATTGTCAAAAACAATAGTTAAAAACAATAGTTAAAAACAATAGTCAAAAACAATAGTTAAAAACAATAGTCAAAAACAATAGTTAAAAACAATAGTTAAAAACAATAGTTAAAAACAATAGTTAAAAACAATAGTCAAAAACAATAGTCAAAAACAATAGTTAAAAACAATAGTTAAAAACAATAGTCAAAAACAATAGTTAAAAACAATAGTTAAAAACAATAGTCAAAAACAATAGTCAAAAACAATAGTTAAAAACAATAGTTAAAAACAATAGTCAAAAACAATAGTTAAAAACAATAGTTAAAAACAATAGTTAAAAACAATAGTTAAAAACAATAGTCAAAAACAATAGTTAAAAACAATAGTTAAAAACAATAGTTAAAAACAATAGTCAAAAACAATAGTCAAAAACAATAGTTAAAAACAATAGTTAAAAACAATAGTTAAAAACAATAGTCAAAAACAATAGTTAAAAACAATAGTCAAAAACAATAGTCAAAAACAATAGTTAAAAACAATAGTTAAAAACAATAGTTAAAAACAATAGTTAAAAACAATAGTCAAAAACAATAGTTAAAAACAATAGTTAAAAACAATAGTCAAAAACAATAGTCAAAAACAATAGTTAAAAACAATAGTTAAAAACAATAGTTAAAAACAATAGTTAAAAACAATAGTCAAAAACAATAGCTATAAACAATAGTTAAAAACAATAGCTAAAAACAATAGTCAAAAACAATAGCTAAAAACAATAGTCAAAAACAATAGTTAAAAACAATAGTTAAAAATAAACTAAAATATCTCACAGGTGAATTAAAAGATGTTAAAAATATTAAGAAATATTAAAAAAATTAAAAAGTTAAAAATAAAAAGTTATTGATAATAAAACTGCCAAAAGATATTAGGGTATTCTTTACAATTTTTATTCGCCCCAAATAAGGTATATTGCCACTGAAGCGTAAGTGTATACTGCGATAGGGGCTAGATTTATAAGGAACTAAACTAGTTGGGGAGTTGGGCAAACAATTCTTTGTTAACATTACATTTAATTTAAACAGTCGGAAGAACAGGGAGAAGAGAGTGAATTCTCAACGCCCGAGAAATCAAACGATAAAATATAACCAGAATGGAAGACTGTTGGGTATTCATGACTGCAACTTGGTGAACAAGACAGGCTTATGACGAAGTTTATTTGTACCCACTATGGTTGCATTGCAGAAACGATTGTGAGTTTTATAAGGATTCCATGGGTGGTATTTTTGGAGGTGACCCCGTACAATAGATCATTTTTGTGTGCCTGTCTGTCTATTAGTCACTTAAATGCTCGAAACCTAATCTACAGAATTATTTCAAATTTCGCATGAAGCATACTTGAGCTGCCGGATGTGTCATAAGGGGGGGGGGGTAATATGTTAATATTACTACTGTTAGTAATAGTACTGTTAATAGTAAATAAAAGACTTATAGGCTCCCAAACTATTGGTCATAATTGCTCTAAATTTGGCTTGAATTACTCTTGGAATGTCGGATGCTGTAAAATGTTAATAGTATTACTGCTACTACTAATAAGTCTGTTACTACTATAAAACATAGTTATTCCAAAATTATTGGTAAGAATTACACTAAATTTTATTACTATATATATATATATATATATATATATATATATATATATAGTAATCCAGGTTAAGTATATATATATATATATACACACACACACATACACACACACACACACACACACACACACACACACACATATATATATATATATATATATATATATATATATATTCAGAACGATCTTATCTTGCAACTGATTCTAATCAAATAATCTATATCTATTTTGAGGAGACAGCAATTTATCTTAATTGTTATCGGATAAATGGAGAGATCTTAGATAATTGATGCGTTTACTTCGCCCCCGTCCTGTTGGATTCAAATGGTCTTCTATTGTCGTTTTCATCTGAACCGTGAAACAGCGTGTGACCTTTGCGATGTTCACGTACTTTGAGAATCACCGAGGAACACGGACGAAAGATCAGCGACAGATGTTTTCAAGCTGCGAGGTCAAAGAATACCCGTGTCGTCGCCTGGTGCCGCTCGAGTTGAAAACGACATTCGGCAAGTTTGTGGTCTTGCGGAAACCGGACGCTAAGCCGTGCCAGATGTGAGACGTGTACGCTGCGATAGGTGTAGCATGTAATACATACACAACACTGAGGACGGGGACATCTTTTCCAGATGTGAATCAGTGAATCATACCACACGCCATTCCGGTGTTCTTCGTAGGGCCAGGAAATGGATAGAAACACTAGAGTTTTGTTCAGGATTATCTTTCCGATGGGAAATTGCGCAGCAAAAAAATGCCAACAACGTGATTTGAGCGAAATAAATACTGGAAGAACAACACATCGCTAATTGTATGAATGTCAATTCAAGGTATTTATTTGTACAAACTGTTTCGGTGACTGTGTGTTTCAAGATACAACTGCTGTATCTGATTCGACTTTTGATATTTTGAAAACACCCAAGTGAATACGGAATTCGATCTATACATGGCATTAAGCAAAAACAACATTTTTTAAATGTTTCTAAACATCTGAGACATTTCATAGACCCTCATCGGGGGAAAATATGTCTAATAATTAGCTAACTCCCACAAAAAGAATTAGACAAAAGAAAAATGTAAACTATGTAAAGAAGACCAATATAAAAAAAGCGTATTTTTAAAAATGGAAATCGCTCCAGAAGAGGCATGAAGCCACTTGATGTAAGGAGCTAAAAAATACTACTTCAAGGTCAAAAACTAGCCAACGTTAGATGGATAGATTCCAATCCAGAAAACAGCAATTCTTTCCCCTTTGTCAGAAACATTGTTCATGGAATGTGAGGACTAAAGGACAAAATAAGAGAAGCGAGAGTTATGTGGCTGTCGACAGTAAACCGAAAGTTCACTTTTTACTCTCCTTAAAGGTGTACGTGCGAAGAGACGCTGTTATGATTTTTTTTTTAAATGTGTATAATTTTATATTTTCCTGTAGTTTAAATTTCAATAAATAAATTAAAAAAAACTTTTTCCAGTATAGAATAAATAAATAAATAAAAGAAGTAGTGAAATATTAACGGTTAGTTTTATAATTTATATAGATATTCTTTAAATGAATCACGTGACCCCAGCAACTTGTAACCTCTTCAAATGACTGCTCTTCCATTTTCTTAATAATCAGTTTACCCCCCCCCCCCCCCAAAAAAAAAGAAATAGACAAAAACAAAATGCTACTGTTAGCGAAGAAGAGACTCTATCCTTGTCTTTTTTGCTCGGATAAAAGTGTGATATATTTATATTTTCTATCCTCGGTCAGTGAAGTTTAAATCCTTCTAGACTGAGGCGATTCAAAAGAAAATGTGTACCAATCCAGAGTGTTTTTTTGGGGGAGGTGGATGAATGTTCACCACATAAAAAACTGACTTTGTAAATAGGAACCGAGAAAAAACGGTTCAAAGTTAAAGCTCGAAGTGAAATGGTTAAAAATACAACTGAAAGAGACCAATCGTCGCTCACATCGACTTCACTCGAAAACTGACCTTTGAATAAACTAATTCCAATTCAATGTTTATATATTACTAATGTACACCATCCTCCAAAAAGTAAGGAAAAAATTATGCCTCACTAGTGTTCGCACTAATATTCACATAAAATTACACATCATTAATTTACTTTTTCATATATAAATTATTATAATCATTTCTGATGACCTAAAGAAAAAACACCTACCGTTGACTTTTATTTTGAGTGAAGGATTTCTTTCCGAATTTATTTTCGACGGTGAGAGTTGTTTGACTTGCTGTTTACTTTCTAATGTTCGCCTTTCTAATTCCTTTTTTTTCAATAGAATGATTACTAAACTATGGCCTGCGAAAAAAAAAACGCGGGTTATTTCTCATGACCTAAAGAAAAACAAAACACCTACCGTTGCCTTTGCTTTTGTATTTACTTCCTTTGATTATTGGAGAGTAATGAGGCGGTGGGCCATAAAAAAAATGACCCCGGACTTTTTAACATCAAAGAAGCGGAAGTTAAAAATGATATCTTAAGCGAAGCGGAAGTTAAAAATGATATCTTAAGCAAAGCGGAAGTTAAAAATGATATCTTAAGCGAAGCGGAAGTTAAAAATGATATCTTAAGCAAAGCGGAAGTTAAAAATGATATCTTAAGCAAAGCGGAAGTTAAAAATGATATCTTAAGCAAAGTGGTAGTTAAAAATGATATCTTAAGCGAAGTGGAAGTTAAAAATGATATCTTAAGCGAAGCAGAAGTTAAAAATGATATCTTAAACGAAGCGGAAGTTAAAATGATATCTTAAGCGAAGCGAAACTTAAAAAGGATATCTTAAGTAAAGTGGAAGTTAAAAATGATATCTTAAGCAAAGCGGAAGTTAAAAATTATATCTTAAGCAATGCGGAAGTTAAAAATGATATCTTCAGCAAAGCGGAAGTTAAAAACGATATCTTAAGCAAAGCGGAAGTTAAAAATGATATCTTAAGCGAAGCGGAAGTTAAAAATGATATCTTAAGCGAAGTGGAAGTTAAAAATGATATCTTAAGCAAAGCGGAAGTTAAAAATTATATCTTAAACGATTTCACCCCGAAAACTGACTTTTCATTTATGCTACTTAGCTTTAAAAGAATCTGTTTAAAAAAATCCTTGTTAAATCGATTAATATTATTGCTTTAGATGTGTATCATTTTATTTTCTCCCGTATTAAGTAAAATACGTGAAAAAAAAACTTTTTTAAATGGATTGTTTAGGCTTCCTTAGATAGAACTTTATAAAAAGAAAGAACATTTATATAGCGGGTGCTGACTGCGTTGATACATACAAGAGTCGATGCAGTTGTGTTAGAGTCCAATTCATCAGCCACTCTATAATAAAGGCCAATGTATACTTATTTGTATTGTAATAAATATATGCCATTTTCTAACCCCCCCCCCAGACAAAACCATTTCATGTAGTGAGGAGAAACGAGAAAGCAAATAGCAAGTCAGACAACCACCTCAGACTTACACTTAAATTTTGTTGTTGTTCTTTAGGTAATCAGAAATGATAATTATATTTTATATATGAAAAATTAAATTACTGACGTAGTTCTAAAATTTTATATGAATATTTTAATAATGTATCTAGATAATAGTGAGTCGAACACTGGCGAAACAGTCTTTTTACTTCATTTTTGACGGAAGGTGTATATATATATATATATATATATATATATATATATATATATATATATATAAATTACATAAACAAGATTATAGTCTTACGTCAATCAACCAACGTTCCAATACTTGCTACCGGACCTTTTCAAAAGATATATATATATATATATATATATATATATATATATATATATATATATATATATATATATGTGTGTGTGTGTGTGTGTGTGTGTGTGTATGTGTATGTGTATGTGTGTGTGTGAAAAAGACAAACGGAATACAGGTTAAAATGCACAAAAAATCATTAACAATAATAACAGTAATAGTCGTACCGATGTCAATAATAACGGGGACATATTGGATCGTAGAATAAAAAAGCAATCGCCAATTAATGAATAATTGCTTAACAGCAGATGTTATAAACACAGTAGCAGTAAATGATAACATCAAAAGTGAATAATAATTATACATAGGAGGTCATGAAAAATAAGTTCAATTTGGGTACAATCACCTTCGAGGGTGAAAAATACAGAAATAGCACCACACTGTCTTAATATCTAAATTATATGAGAACACAAAAGAAAAGAAAAATATTAGCTTTAATATCAATTAGAAAATCTTAAAATTAGCACCTCTTTGCAACATAAACAGTAGACATTTTTAATTATGCTTAAAAGAGAAAATATCAAATCAGAAACTCCAAAAAACAGATTAATTTATTAAACACACCATAAGAAGGTATAGCTAGATGAGGTATATAAACACATTCTTTGTTTGCTATTTAAGCCCAGATTAAGTAATGAATGTCATTTAGCGTACAAATAATTAAGAATAAATGAAACAAAAGTATATAATAATAATAATAATAATAATAATAATAATAATAATAATAATAATAATAATAATAATAATAATAAAAATGGAGGTACATTTTCTCCTCGTGTTGCTGGTGTTAAAATCGCAAGTAAATCTACACGTGGTTCCAAGAGGATAATTTTCGTCCGATCCCATTGAGGATTTTAGTGAAAGTTAACAATGTATATATATATATATATATATATATATATATATATATATATATATATATATATATATATAATAAACATCCACTTAGCATTAACACTTTATTGCAGTTCACGAATTGCAACGATCGCCAGAAATGTGTTATTTGGTATCAAACCAGATGAAACCGGAATAGATGAGAATTATCTACCCATATTTATTTATATATCATATATTTAATTAATCTTTTTCAATTTACATATTTACTAATAAAAAACTACCCATCCCCAGGCAGCTATTAATTTAGCTGTATTCTAACTAATAGAAATAAGAAGAAACCATTTTTACTTCACATTTTAGTAATTTAATTGTCATGGTGTCATTTGATATATTACAATGTTGAGGAAATTTACTGTGTACGAACATAGTCACATTTTTTAAAATTAAGAACAAAAACAACAAAAGGATTATTTTATATGGTCTTTTAGATATTCAAAATCAAAGGATTTGAGTTTGTATATGCATAAACAAGAATTTCGCAGTAAAACTAGTTATAGAATGAAATGAATACACGAAAAAGCGGAATATGAATTCGTTAAATGAAACAATTATATATTCCTGAGTAATTTAAAATGGTTACTTTTTGTTTTCACCTTTGTTATAAAAAAATAAAACTTAGTGAAGATTTTTTTTAAATATAAATCTATTAGATTTTTTTTTTAATAATTTGTAATTTAAAAGCATGGGAGGAGTGAGGTTTTTCTTTTTTATTGCAAATGTAATAGTTGTCGTCGTCGTCGTCGTCGTCGTCGTCATCATCATCATCATCATCATCATCATCATCATCATCATCATCATCATCATCATCATCATCAATAACAACAACAACAACAAGTTTAGTTTTTAAAATAAAGTGTTTTGATATATGAATATAGTTCGGATAAATATAAAAAAAACTTTCGCGTTTATTCATTTAGAAGACAAATAAATTTTGTGTACTTTAAAAAGTTAAGAGGATGGGTGGGTTCGGTCACGTAAAATAAATGTTTATTTTTTAAAATTTAAATAAGTTAACAACTTATTATATTGTTTTAATTAAAACATGTATATTATTATTATTTTCGTTTATTTAAAGGTTTATAAACATGTTTTAGTAAAAAAACATATAATAATAAATCTATGTTTACACTTGAAACTTGCTAGAGGTGAGTCTATTTACTGTTTTTTCTTTAAGTAAACCATGTTTTTAAGGAAAATAAGTCGTTTGAGAATAATGTAGACCGAAATATATATATATATATATATATATATATATATATATATATATATATATAAATATATATATGCATATGCATATATATACATATATATATATATACATATATATATATATGAATTATAGAATTTAGAAAAACTAATAAAACGTAATTTTTTATATATATATTTATTAAATGAATACAATCATTTTTTTATAAACTATGTCTGAGACTTTCGCTGTATAACAGCATTTTTCAATAGTAATTTCTTTTCTTTATTTTTTAATATATATATATATATATATATATATATATAAATATGCACATATATGTACATACACACACTCATATATATAAATATATATATATATATATATAAATATATATATATATATATATATATATATATATATATATATATATATATATATATATATATATATTGAAAATGAAAAAGAAAAGCCAAAAACTATTTTATTTATGTATTCATTAACGTTTCGTCTTTATTGTAAGACCTCCATAGGATGAAGAAAGATGAAGAATAAAATCATAAAATAATCAATTTGATTTGCTTGAAAGCGGCGAACTTCAGCTGGTTTGTGAGCAAAATTTAAAAAAAATGAAATGGTAACAAGGCTGCACGTCAGCAGCAGCAGCAGTTTATAGAGTTTTTAAGAGGGATGTGCCAGTTGAAAATAAGTTTATTACTTCTGCGTTGAAATAATTGTTTTGTCTGAGTCATCGTGTAACACAAACGTAGGACCCGATGGTGGAAAGGGGCGAAAGTTTGAGCTAGGGCGTAACAATCAAGTACACACAAGTGAAAATCAATGCACGTTTTGAAATAAAAAAGTGAAGGAAGCAAGAAAAATAAATTCTATGTAAATGTATCCGCATGAAAAGTTTTTAAAACGCAAAATATGATGAACAAAGAGAGAGATGGAAATTATATATACTATTTATTTATGTGTATGTATTGATTTATTCCTATTTATTTAATGATTAATCAATCAATAATTATTAAATTATTTATTAGCATAAATATGTATATAAGTATATATATATATGTATATATACATATATATATGTATAAATACTTGAATATATCTAAATGAATACATGCGAATTATTTTCTTATTTATCACTCATATGTTACAATCAAACCACGTTACTTTAATTTAAATAAATAATACATTGCATTCATTTGAAAAACTCTATTTATAGTCAAGCAAAATTGAAAACACAATCTTTTATTTACCTAATGGGCATAATTATATTTTTAAACAGTTCAAAATAAATAATTGTATTCTGTTATTTGATTATAATTTGATTGCCCTATTTTCTTATATATATATAGAATAGTTTTGTCGATATTACCAGTATTTAATTAAAGTGATGATAACAAAACTTAACAAAAATCGAAATCATGTTCATTGCTTTTCAAAGAGCATGCGCCCTCCTTCCTGCAAGGGGAAAGATTTATTTTGACAAATTATTTATGTCTAATTCTCCATCGCCTCCACAATAAGCGATAAGCAAAACAAGTTTTTTTTTTTAAACTTAGCTAATTATTTCATGTACCTCATTTTTATAGCGTAGTTTTTCCTAAAAAAGCACCATTCATTATTTCTGATATATAATTTCAAACATAATTTTATAACTAAACGCTTTATAGATGCTTATTTATTTTTTTCAGCATTTAATTTTCGTAGCTTTTAGATTTTCTGTGAAAAATAAATAAATAACAATACACTTATTGTTTTCTGTTTTGTTTACAAACCGCCCTTTTCACTATTCTGTCAAAATTACGAAAAATAGATTCATAGTATAATTGTATATTAACATCCTTTGTTAAATCACTCACCCTCCAAAACCCCCCAAAATAGATTCTTCTTTTTTAGGCGATTACGTATGAACACCCTTAAAAACTTGTCTAAAAAGAAGAAAACAAACGCTTAATTTAGAATTTAGTGTGGGGATCAGTTTCGCGTATACATTTAATTTAAAATGATCCTCTCATTTCCGGACCATTCTAGCGTTTTAGGGCAGTTAACTAAATTCTTTTTTCGCAATAGGAGCTAAACACGTTGCGATTTTTGAGGGGTCTACTTAACGTGTGGTTTTGTGACCTTGCTACTCAGACTTGGGGTTAGTGGTTAAAAAACTTTGATTAATTCCCCTAAAAAGTTAGAATGGTCTGGAGATGGGGGATCATTTTACGTTAAATATATATGAAACTGATCACCCACTCTAAATTCTAAAATAATTGTTTGTTTTTCGTCTGTCCGTTTTCTACAGTTTTTACTCTTTACACGTAATCGCCTAAAAAAGCAGAATTTCATTTTGGGGGAGGGGGATTTAGCGAAGGTCGTTAATTTACAAATGTACCCATATGTTATTCCTTTAATCTCATTTTTTTCTTTAACTATACATCCTTTTTTTAATTTTAAGCAATTGATTTGTTTAGTTGTGTTTACTTTTCCCGTGAAAATGAAATAAATAACTTCTTTAAAATTGGCTTATCAAATATCTTATTTTTAAGGCGTAAATAAAAATATTAAAATTGTGTGTATTATTGTAAATTTACACCCTCAGCCGTCCAAATGAGATTCTACTTTTTAAGCGATTACGTGTAAATACGCTGAAAAACATGATGATGATGATGATGATGATGATGATGATGATGATGATGATGATGATGATGATAACTTTAACATTTGTCATGATGAAGAAAAAAGACATCCTCTAGTCTTTCTAAATTAAAAAAAAACTTTTTTTTTTACCATTCATTAAGTCTTTTTTGTCTTTAATAATAAAGGCGAAAACCACAAAGTAACTAGTACGAATTACTCCCTTCCTTAGCGATAAAATCACCACCGCCATTTGCAAGGCCATACCAAAGAAAACCTTTACATCCAACTCACCTACACCGGCACCCCCTTGCGCGAACATCTATCTAAAAGACACACTAAACATACCCCGAACCCTGCTCCCTGACCAATTGCTCTATCACAAACACTGAACTATGCCACCGCATCAATTGCGTATACAAGTACAGTGTACCAAGTGCAATAAATTATATGTAGGAAGCACTAAAAGACCGTTACACCTACACATCAAAGAACATATGGACGCCCGTATATCATCTTTCTACAAACACACAACTTTATGCAACACTAGTCAACGCGACATCCACGTCTCAATCCTAGGGTCTATCAAAAAGATTGGGGACATAAGAATCACGGAATCGACCTTTGTGACCACATTGAACCCCTCGCTCAACAAACATTACGAGCTCTACCCACCCTTCATTTTATAATCTACCCTTTCACCAACGTACCAACCCTCATATTCAACACTCCTTTGTATTTCACTTTTCACTTCCCACTTTAATTTGTTGTTGCTTAACTTTTATATTGGGCCATCCCCTACTACTACCACCACACATCCTCCTACTATAACCATCAATAACATAAACGTCCTACACCCACCGACCCACACAGATCATTCACGTGTTTTTATATTTCACACTTAATTATGATCCACTTCACTTGCTAACCTTTTTTTCAATGCGACTTCTTCAATTTAATACCTACTCTCTGTATTTTCCCCGTAACAGGAGGATTTACCAACCTCTAACAGTTATGACAACCCTATTTTATTCTCTTTATTATTTCAGTTTACTCCTATTGTTCCATTACAGTAATACTTCTCCATTCCCTATAATAATCAAGTTGTCCTCACATCTAATATTTATCTAAAAATATCCTCTGTCACAGGAAGAGTATCCAACAAACCCCTAACACTGGAAACCCCAAATTTAATTTACTCCCATTGTCTCATCACTGTAATTCACCCCATTTCTCGTATAAACTAATTCATTAGTCAATTTACTCCTATGCCCCCACATCACAATACATATAAACAATTTGAAAAATGAAATAAAAATAATAATAATAATAATAAATTAAAATTAAATGAAATTAAAAGAAGAGAAAAATTATAATAACAAAAATTAAATTTATAAAGAAAATTATATCAGTGTATGTATGTATGTATGTATGTATGTATGTATATATGTATATATATATATATATATATATATATATATATATATATATATGTGTGTGTGTGTGTGTGTGTGTGTATAAAATATGAACAAAACATTAACATTCTAAATAAATATAAATTGCCTCAGGTGTGTTAGGGTTAAAAAAAAGTTAAATAAAAAAAATAATAAATAAAAATAAAAATAATAATAATAATAATAATAATAATAATAATAATAATAATAATAATAATAATAATAATAATAATAATAATAATAATAAAAAATTAAAATAAAATTAAATTAAAAAAGAGAAAAATTATAATAACAAAAATTAAATTTATAAAGAAAATTATATAAGTGTATGCATGTATGTATGTATGTATGTATGTATGTATGTATGTATGTATGTATATATATATATATATATATATATATATATATATATATATATATATATATATATGTGTGTGTGTGTGTGTGTGTGTGTGTGTAAAATATGAACAAAACATTAACATTCTAAATAAATATAAATTGCTTCAGGTGTGTGCTCTGCGAGATACAATAATGCGTTTTATGGACTGAATTTATAGATTAATTATCAGATAAGATTTAATTAAGTCTCAGTCAGAGTTATCCCCCCTTCCACCTTTATTGTTTTACGGTTAAAATTTAAATTTAATTCGCTTCACTGACACTCACGTAAAACTTAATAATTAATGCCAATAATTAGTAAAACAATTTCATTAATTCTATAATTTAATTTAAGAAAACCTACAATTAATATTATTACTTGATTTTATATAAAAAAAACAAATAAATATTTAAAAATAAAATACATACAAATGATATTATATGATTACAAACAGTTGATTACTGATCATATAATACCTAATTAATTAATTTAATATTACACACTTATTTTTGAACACCATACCTATGTATAGGATATAATTTTTTTATTATTTGCTGCAGTGTCTATCTATATCTGCGAGACTGGCCTTTTTCAATTTTACTTTCTGGCATCCATCTTAGTGAATTCCACACAGTCGGACTTTTCTTTCGTGCCATATTTGACAAGGGAAAAATTTTCCCGAAATATCATATGATTTCTAATTATCATCAAACAGAAAATTAAAAAAATCTTGGAAGCACACATGAAACTGTATTTAAATCAAACTTTTGAAAAAACAACAACTCGACGTGTTTTACTGACTTTACCGTCGATTCGACCCATCGGGGTTAATACCTTCAAAATGAAGAAGAAAAAAAACTAAAGAAACGGTCTTGCCACCTAAAGATGTATTAATTAAAAGCTTGCAAAAAATAACGATTTTATTACTTAACATTGCACTATGTTGGTTTTTCAAAAAATTCATTTACACACAGTTTCATATGTACTTCAAAGATGTTATTAATTTCCTAATCCCAAAAGCGCCAAACCAGCGCAAAACATCGACCAGACCTCGCTTTTAAACTAACGTCCCTAACAACTTGACGTGTTTTTCTGACTCTACCGTCGATTCAACCCATCGGGGTTATACATATGAAATTAAGAAGAACAAAAAACTAAAGAACAGTGTTGCCTGATAAAGATGTATTCATCGAAAGCCTTAAAAAAAAATAATTAAAAATTTATTTTATCATTTAAAATTGCATCATGTTCGTTTTTCAAAATTTTCATTTATATATATATATATATATATATATATATATATATATATATATATATATATATATATATATATATATAAATTATATAAACATTAAATCAGCCTACACTAATAAAGTTGTGCTTCTGTGCTTAGAGCACATCATTTATATTTTCTAGGCTGGGCTTGCTTGTTACTGTGTTAACACTTATGTGCTTGAGTATACGTTCTCTCTCTCTCTCTCTCTCTCTCTCTCTCTCTCTCTCTCTCTCTCTCTCTCTGTGTGTGTAACGGTGAGAAATCTTTGTGCGAATATGCGGATGTATCATGACTCGTATGTGTCTACATATATTCTGGTTGCATATATATGTTTGTGACACGTGCAATTCTCCAATGCGTGAGTGTGTAGAGGAAGAGACGATTTAGGTTTAGCTGGTCGGTGATGATAATATCTGATGCGCATAAAAGTAGTTATAACATTGGAAAGAACGTCGTTAATGTTTCTAATCTGAATTCTTATAATTTGAATTTATCATAGACAATTAAGTTATTGTCGAGGCAGCCAGCCTTCAATAATGTGAGCCTGGCACAGAAACACAGGTTAATTAGTGCAGACTGATTTAATGTTTATATAATATTTTTTAAAGCTCGACTTCGTACTGACAACTACAGGCTTCAGTTCATTTTATCAACATATTTGAACTTGAATAATATATATATATATATATATATATATAGTTTGATATATGTATATTTCGGCAGCAAGTCGTTCATTAGACATGTGTCATTAAAGACCACGGAGTTCTCCTTCTTTATGATCTTTCTTGTCAGTTTCTCGACTCGGCGAGCGATTCGCCATGATCCATCAATTGATACCAGAAACCCGACGAATCGCTCGCCGAGTCGAGAAACTGACCAGAAAGATCATAAAGAGGGAGAACTCTTTGGTCTTCAATGACACATGTCTAATATATATATATATATATATATATATATATATATATATATATATATATATATATATATATATATATATATATATATATATATATATATATATATATATCGCTGTCTGTAGGTATTAAGATAATTAATATTTATTTATAAATATTATTATTAGCTCCCTTCACCAAAGGCCGGGCACTCTGAGTGACTTTAATAACAAGCAGTACTAATAGCTGCAAGCACGATCCGAATACGTTCGTTGATCACTCTAACTGCTAGTGTAAATTTAGCCGCCGATTTGCTATTTACAAAGTTAAATTCCTCCCTAATAATTACCTAATTGTCTATGGCCGAGGGGTTAAGACTCTTGACTACAGATCAGTGGCGATTTGTGATCGGAGTTCGCGTCAGCCGGCCGTTGAGAATTAGCTTTCTACACTGAAGATTGCGTTAGCATGAAACATCGATGTTTGTAGGTATTAAAATAATTAATATTTATATATATATATATATATATATATAATGGCGCTAATTTCAAAATGGCGACCTGATTTTAATTTTGTAATTTTATTGTCGTGGGTGGGATCACACGCAAGAGTGATGTCTATTTTCTGTTGTTCTTTCTATAGAATGTGTGCTCGATATAACATCTTGTAAATGCCTTTCATTGTGGTTTCTTAAAAACAGCGAGTTATTTCGTATAGCTGTAATGCGTTCCTCGTTGTGAAACAATTATAAGACCATCGTCAAAAATAAGTGATATGAGTGAAGACTGAATTTTGGACATTGGAATTTAAATAGTCACTATATATATATATATATATATATATATATATATATATATATATATATATATACATATATATATATATAATACACTATTTTATTCTTAATATGATTGATCTGTTCCATTTGTAACTGCAAAAAATCATAGATATTCTACTATATTTTAGAATATCTTTTAATTCTGAAATTTATTTTAAAAATATATCCATATAAAACAAATTAGCACGAAAATGACTAAATTCGGCATTAAATGACCACAAAAGGATTGATATGCCGTAAAAGAAAACCAACCAAACGCATAATTATGGGAAATGTTGGACGCTTACCTTTGTTAGAGGGTATAGAGCATACCAAAGCAGAATAGATACGATATGATTTTAAAACTTCGTAGCCGACTCCATGGTCTGCGACAGAAGCCAATCACAATTTTCTAGTTGGAGTTTACGGCGTAGCAACCATCGTTGGGTCATTTATGCCGAAATTGTATGTCTATTTGTATACAATTGATTCGTAGATTAATGTAAATTTGAAAAGATTTTATTACATACAGTACCTGGTTTTCCCAAATGGTCACCCATTTTGTACTTGTCAGGATCAACGTCCCTTAACTTCAGTGATCTAACAGGAACCGGTGTATCAACGTTATTGTAAAGAAATAGAAGTCCTACCGTGACGGAGTACAAAATAGACTTTGGAATCTCGTGGGGGTGATCTCTTTTCTTACCTACAAATATTTTTCTCACAGAAGAGACGTTGCTAGTCTCTCTCTACTCTATTGTAATTCAAATGGAAGGTGCCCCTACCTCTGCTTCCCCCTTCTAAGACATTCACAGCAATAACTTGCTTTACTAACACAAGGGAAAAAATACTTTCTTTTCTCTCTTCATGTGCCTAGCGACAGGCGAAGTTTCCATGGACAAAGCTTCTTTTACACAGGTTTTCCACATGTGGAAAAACATTATCGCAGATTGATTCCCTACTGATTACAACTTAATCGTGTTCAAATCACATGTCAAAAGTTCTGGTCATACATCATCGCATAAGTAATTAAATCCAGTTCATACCATTGATCAATGTTAGTACTCCCATAGTGTTCATCACCTTACGTTGACGATAATTAAGTCTTATTAACGCTTATCTTCGAATGTCTCTTAGCCTTGTCATATATATATATATATATATATATATATATATATATATATACATGTATGTATATATATGTATATGTATATATATGTATATATATATATATATATATATATATATATATATATATATATATATATATATATATATATATATATATATATATATATATATATATATATAAGCTAAATGGAAGAGGGTGGCGTCTCCTGATTTTGTTATATTTCATTTGGGCTTTTGCAAAACAACGGTGTTGTGTGTGTGTTTTGGGATTTGTCCGCCATGCTGTATGCATTTGTTTATAGGAGGCTCTTCTGATGACGACAAGTGTCGAAAGAATGCGACTCGAGTGGACATTTAAAACGAATCAACCGGCAATGAGACCCCCAAGAAAAACAAACAATCGCCGATCGAATTGCCATCCGTACAACCCTAACGAGAAACAACAAAACGACAATATAAACAGAGCAACACAACTTTTCAACATTTTCTCTATTTACATATAAAAAAATATACGTGAACGGAAGCGTGTAGATTGTTGTTATTAGAGGGCGTTATTGTGGCATGTACGATATATATATATATATATATATATATATATATATATATATATATATAAATTCCTTTGAATTCACACAAAAGTTGGGGTAATAGCTTAATAATGTATATATTACTAGAAATAAAAATATAATATGAAAATTGAATGAATGTTCCTTATTTGTTAAAAAAATTTCTAAATCATACTATTGTTTTTGTCAACTTTAAAACATATATTCCATTGATAACAAACTGAAATTATCAAGATAATGCACGTCTTAAAATGGGCAGAAACAATTGTATGAATTAAAATGTTTTTAAACGAATTCAGAACATTTAATAAATTATATATATAATATACATACATGCATCCATACCCATATATATATATATATATATATATATATATATATATATATATATATATATATATATATATATATAATGTTATATAAACCTTTGCATATGCAGGGAACACATTTTCATAAATTCATCAAAAAGTCTAATTATATTTCATCGTTAAACATCGATTATTTTTTATCGAAGTTTCACGATGAAGTATAATCACGCCGGGTGAAAGTTAAACACACATGGTACGAACATACCACGAAGTACAAAATATTTGAAACAATGGTAGTAGAAGAAGAATAGCTTTAAAAGACAGCTTATGAAAAGATAAATTATGAGCTACAAATAGATGGTAGCAGTAGGAGAAGTTGAGTTAACTGTGGAAAGTGTGTTGTAGGGGGTAGCGGTTGGAGCTAAAATCTATTTGTAGCTCATAATTTATCTTTTCATAAGCGGCATTTTAAGCTTTTCTCCTCCTACTACCATTGTTTCAAATATTTTTTACTTTGTGTGTTATTTTTTTCCAGATCAATCAACCTGGGGAAGTCTTGAAATAAAGATGAAACGTTGATGAATACATAAATAATATTTTTTAGTTTTCCTTTTTTCATTTTCTATTAAGTTGGACGATTATTTTATTTTTAATCATATATATATATATATATATATATATATATATATATATATATATATAAATATGTGTGTGTGTGTGTGTAGGTGTGTGTGTGTGTGTGTGTGTGTGTGTGTGTGTGTGTGTGTGTGTGTGTGTGTGTGTGTGTGTGTGTGTGTGTGTGTGTGAAAAGACAAAGGGGAAAAACAGAATTTTAAATACAGGAAAAATCATCAAAAAAAAAACGAGAGATTTTATTAGTTTCCTTCGGATCAACGAACGTCTCTAGTGAAAGTGAAGATTTTAAATTTATTCGATAACGGTAAAAACATAAGAAAAAGAAAGAACGCAGAGAGAAAACGTCATTGGCGCGCGTTTAACTATTTGAAAAAGGAAAGAATAATAAATACAATTGCTATGTCTTGCCACACTGAATATTATTGTAACTTTCTTTTGATCAAAATTAAATATACTTATCAATCTGAATACTGCAGTTTTATTATATATATATGGTTATGATGGTCTGTTTCCGAAACTTAGGAAGAATTCGTAAAAAATCTAGAAGTACAACATTATATACTATACCACTATTTGTTCCGCCTTTATTTCATGAACGGTGATATATCTGCTCAGACATTCTTCTTGTATAATCAAAATATAATACATCTTAACTTCTAATTTGTCGTTATTAATAATATAGAAGTAAAGCGACCTATTATTCTGGCTATCTAATTTACATACGTGTACACGGTGTGTACCGGCACACTATGTAAATTGCTTGGAAAGAGAGTCACTTTTTCTTTAAATGCCACACAGAGATATTACAAATATTATAGAGTGGTTGGATCAACATAGAGTGAAAAAGGCATGTGGAAATACGTAGAGAGATAAGAGAGAGAGAGAGAGAGAGAGAGAGAGAGAGAGAGAGAGAGAGAGATGGGTGACTTGTTCAGTTACTTAAACATTACGGCCAATTAGAACATTTAAAACAGTATGAAAACAGTTGAAAGATAACTCAATCCCAGAACTAAAGTATATATATTAGCATGTATTTTGTGTTATTAAAGTATATAAGAATAACACCAGGGAAACACACGTGGATTAACTCACATTTAGTAACACACACACACACAAACACACACACAGACGCATGTTTCGCCGTCTACAAATCTCCAGCGTGGCTATACTTTTGGCGAGATTCGAAACCGCCGCGATCAGAGTTACTGTAATCCGGTGCCCTTACCGATTAGGCTACAGAATCTCGTTAGAATTACTAGACATTTTATAGCTTATAAATGCATACACATTAAGTTTGTTTGTTGTTGTTTTTGCGATAGAGACGTGGTTCACTTATATACGGTGAAGCATTCACCTGGATGCTATGAGGGAGTGATGCCCCTTACATTGTCGTACCCTACACAATATCAAATACATTAATTTTCCTTCCTTCAAACTAACACTTACAATGTTATTTTGTTTAAATGGGGACGTCATATATTATTTTATTCATAAAATAATTATCCACGGACGTTTCGCTGACCATGGCTCTTCAGCAGAGTCGTACTTTTGGTGAAGTTCGAAACCGCAATCACAGTTACTGTACTCCGCCAAAAGTACATACTCGAGTGGGAGGAACAACGAGCATGATAGTATAATGAAGGAAGAACAGTTTATTGCAATAGAAAGTGCAATAATGGATAGACATACATTAGTATCACATTACTAATATCCGGAACAAGACTTTCGGGTCATGCGGTGCTCGCTATATATATTAATGAGTCTACATAAGAAAAGGAGGATGTAGGATATTCTATTAAAACAAAAATGATATGTGTCGTTAAATAAAGTTTGAAGACAAGAAATCAAGTATTATAGACGGCTAAATCTTTAATAATTAATACTACCCAGATTGGAAAATGTAATGAGGCGTGATTCAATGTTCGTAATTTTCTGTGTCTGAAAGAAGCTGTTTGGCTATGGTACTCTATCTTTTTTTTTACTAATGAGTCACCGCTTATCAAGGCCAAAAGACTACTTGAGAATAAGTGTTAAAGAGTTTCTCAGGTTGGCGGTGAGACAACACCGAGATGATTGTTATGATGCTTGAGACTGGGTAGAATTTGACTATTTAAGAGACTGGCTCAACAAGAATTCATTTACATTGGACCTGAAAATTTGTAGTCATCTGGGAAGCAGCCTCGCGGTATTCTGTTTCAACAGACGGGCAGTTCTAGGAAAGAAACTCTGCTCATAAAAATTCTGTTTAGTTTTAGGTAAACAGAGGGAAAAGGGGAAATTATTGACAGTGGTTGTAGCTAGACGAGTTTTTGTTGTGAATGTTTAACGGCGGTGACCATAGATTGAATCTCAGTCGAGCACCCACCATGATAGAGCTAAGAAAGTCTAGCAACATATATATAATAAAGCTAGCTTTATATACTCGGCGTTGTCTGGGTGGAGAAATATTGGCCAGTGACTCAGAGAAGAAGAAGTCAAAATATATACATATTGGTTGGTGGTTAGGGTAGAGAAGACTTCAAAATAAAGTCAATTGTAAAATAATTGTTGTCTAGATTCGTTAAAATAGTATTATTTTTTGTTTTAGTTAATTTTATTACAATAAATATTCGATAAATTAGTAAATAAACAAGTAAATCAAGGTGTATTTATAAATGTTACGTATTGAGGAGGAACACACACACACAAGATATTGTCTGATAGAGTTATTAATACAGAGATTAATAATACATTATAAAAAATCAACTCAATTCTTTTTTTACTATTAGGGTAACAAGTTATCAAGGCCAAGAGCGACTGGAGGATAAGGGTTAATGAGACGGGAAGGATAGCCAGCCGAAAGATGAGAAACGCCACGACAGTACTAGCATTGATCAATAGTGTGAACTGCGTTTGTTTGCTTATGGGGCGTTGCAATTTTTTGTTGACGTTGGATTTGAAGACGACCGAGTTGTAATCAGAAAGGAAGCAGTTCTGTGGTAACGTGTTCAACAGATTGGAAACCCTTGCAAAGAAGCTCTGTTCAATGGGGATTATTCCTGATGCTAGACACATGGAAAGAGAAATAAAATGCGTTTTTCGTTGTGGTAGAAACGAGTTCTTGCTGTGAATGTCTTACACGGAAGAAACCAAAGAGTGGAACTCAGTTGAGCATCTTTCATGGAAATCACGATAGAGTAGAGAGAGAGAGAGAGAGAGAGAGAGAGAGAGAGAGAGAGAGAGAAGGAGAGAGAGAGAGAGATGTGACCCAAGGTCGGGTCGGGTCGGAAAAGTGGGACTTGAAAAGCCAGCGCTCGAGAAGGTGAGCACTCTGGTCATTCAAAATTGCCTGGGCAGCCCCGTCGGCATTCCCCGGTAGGGGCGCATCAGGCAGTAAGTAATGAACTTACTCCTCCCCAAAGAGGGGAGGTAAAGCGTTGGAGGGTGGACATGCTAAAACTGCACAGGACAGACCCATACACCGGCGTAAATCAAGCCCCGAAGGCCAAGACAATACCGGTATATGGGGTACAGTATCCATCGGAACAGATACTACACTTGTTAAGAAAGGGATTGTAGGGAAGAGAAGGAATCGTTTTATGAAATTTCGAAGTTAGTTCTGTACTCTATCAAGGCAGGAAAAAGTCTTCTGTGTGCCATTTCACCAAATGTGGCAGCACTATTCCATCTTTGAACGTATTTTGACTCTTATAAAGAAGGATCTATTTTCTTACGTTTACTTATAGATTTTTTTAAAAATAAAAATAAAATTAAGAACAAAAGAAAGCACATCCTACATGAATGAGTCTAAAGTTGGAAAATGCCTTACCTAACATAATTAGTTCTATGTAATAAATGATTACGGGAATGTTTAAAGAAACACGTTTGGCGTCAACGTTTGTATCTTATAAGAATAAAAAGAACGAGTTATCATGCCTGTCCTTAGAGTACATTATTAAAAAAATAAAAATACATTATTTCTCTCTTAAAGTTTTATTTAATTCTGTTTAACTCAACCCGAATTCGTTTAACCCATGTTTTTTTAATAGTTTTCTGTTAACATGTAATGTATGCTATGAAAAGAAAGAAGGAAGTCTGTCTGTTAATAGATGTATTGCGGTCGGCATTGTATCCGTTCGCCAAGCAAAGAAATATCCGGACATGGGCATTGAAATTAACAGCGTAATGTCTGTTTATAAACACACACACACACACACACACACACACACACACACACACACACACACACACACACACACACATCACAAATATAAGAAAAAATGAAAGCGTTAAATCGATAAGAATAAATATCTTATCCTAGAATTCCATTGGTTATGAATATAAAACGGCCGCTTACATGATGTAAAATCTACCATGCGTCATTTCATGGAAACAACAAGTGTTAGTTTGAAGAAAGGAAAATGAATTCATCTAATATTGCGTAAGACTAGTAATTTAAATTAACAAATGTTGAAAGTATTTTTTATCAATTTCGTAAGAGGTTGATGCTGTTTAGGTCATCAATGTAAGATGTATCTATTTTAACAATATTCCTAACGGAAATAAGTATTTTCTGAAATAAACTAAAGCGAATTGTCTTGCTAGCGAACTAAAAATAAAATATGTTTTTTTTAAACGGAATCGCTAAACTCAATGTACATGGTGATTGAAAAGTAACTCTCATATTACTAAGTAGTCATACTTTATAGCTAAAATATACTTCTGAAAAGCAATTCTCCCCCCTTTGCCAGAAGCATCACTCATTGAATTTGAGGAGTAATATACACAATAGGGGGAAGCGAAAGTTACGAGGCTGACCATCTCCATATTTTGCCCTTTAGCTGTTTAATGGGTCGACTGTTCTTTTGAGTGCATGATATATGGAGCTTTTCAATCCTCTCATAGTATTTATCACCATTTAACGATCAATTTATTCATTTCATTAAACACTACATAAGTGATGGGTCAGGGGTCATAAGTAAAAAAAACAACAAGAAAATAAAAAGAGTTACTTATGAAATCAGTTAATGCAGTTCACAGGCGGCTTCAAAAGCTGGAAGCGAATGCTGATGCCCGTATTCTAAATGAAACCGCATGCACTTTTCATTTCTTGAAAGAATTCGATTTCAGTAATAAAATATGAGTACTGAATAAGAGCTAGTTACTTTTCAATCACTCTTCACTGTGATTATTAAACAAATGAGATCAATTATTGTCAAGCATTATTTAGTATTGGCTGTCCCGGCTCCCACCAAGAAGTGCAAGTGAAATTTAGTACGATGAAACTGTTTCGAAGTTATCAGACGATGTGATCTGGAAAGAAGCGACGTGCAGAGGAGGATGGCAACAGAGCATTGGCCCCGGGTATTTAATCATATTCAAAGGTGTAGAGGAGGAAAGCAACGAATCATTGGCCCCTGGTATTCAATCATATTCAAAGGTGCAGAGAAATAAAGCAACGAAGCATTGGCCCGGGTATTCAATCATATTCAAACGTGCAGAGGAGGAAGGCAACGAATCATTGGCCCCTGGTATTCAATCATATTCAAAGGTGCAGAGAAATAAAGCAACGAAGCATTGGCCCGGGTATTCAATCATATTCAAACGTGCAGAGGAGGAAGGCAACGAATCATTGGCCCCGGGTATTCAATCATATTCAAAGGTGCAGAGAAATAAAGCAACGAAGCATTGGCCCGAGTATTCAATCATATTCAAAGGTGCAGAGGAGGAAGGCAACGAATCATTGGCCCCGGGTATTCCATCATATTCAAACGTGCAGAGGAGGAAGGCAACGAATCATTGGCCCCGGGTATTCAATCATATTCAAACGTGCAGAGGAAGAAGGCAACGAATCATTGGCCCCGGGTATTCAATCATATTCAAACGTGCAGAGGGGGAAGGCAACGAATCATTGGCCCCGGGTATTCAATCATATTCAAATGTGCAGAGGGGGAAGGCAATGAAGCATTGGCCCCGGGTATTCAATCATATTCAAAGATGCAGAGGAGAAAGGCAACGAATCATTGGCCCCGGGTATTCAATCATATTCAAAGGTGCAGAGGAGGAAGGCAACGAATCATTGGCCCCGGGTATTCAATCATATTCAAACGTGCAGAGGAGGAAGGCATCGAAGCATTGGCCCCGGGTATTCAATCATATTCAAACGTGCACTGGAGGAAGGCAACGAATCATTGGCCCCAGGTATTCAATCATATTCAAACGTGCAGAGGAGGAAGGCAACGAATCATTGGCCCCGGGTATTCAATCATATTCAAACGTGCAGAGGAGGAAGGCATCGAAGCATTGGCCCCAGGTATTCAATCATATTCAAAGGTGCAGAGGAGGACGGCAACGAAGGATTGGCCCCGGGTATTCAATCATATTCAAAGGTGAAGAGGAAGAAGGCAACGAAGCATTGGCCCCGGGTATTCAATCATATTCAAAGAAGCAGAGGAGGAAGGCAACGAATCATTGGCCCCGGGTATTCAATCATATTCAAAGGTGCAGTGGAGGAAGGCAACGAAGGATTGGCCCCGGGTATTCAATCATATTCAAAGATGCAGAGGAGGAAGGCACCGAATCATTGGCCCCAGGTATTCAATCATATTCAAACGTGCAGAGGAGGAAGGCAACGAAGCATTGGCCCCGGGTATTCAATCATATTCGAAGGTGCAGAGGAGGAAGGCAACGAAGCATTGGCCCCGGGTATTTAATCATATTCAAACGTGCAGAGGAGGAAGGCAACGAAGCATTGGCCCCGGGTATTCAATCATATTCAAACCTACAGGGGAGGAAGGAAGCGAATCATTGGCCTCGGGTATTCAATCATATTCGAAAGGTGCAGAGGCGGAAGGCAACGAAGCATTGACCCCGGGTATTCAATCATATTCAAACGTACAGAGGAGGAAGGCAACGAATCATTGGCCCCGGGTATTCAATCATATTCAAACGTGCAGAGGAGGAAGGCAACGAAGCATTGGCCCGGGTATTCAATCATATTAAAAGGTGCAGAGGAGGAAGGCAACGAATCATTGGCTCCAGGTATTCAATATTATTCAAACGTGCAGAGGAGGAAGGCAACGAAGCATTGGCCCGGGTATTCAATCATATTCGAAAGGTGCAGAGGAGGAAGGTAACGAAGCATTGGCCCCGGGTATTCAATCATATTCAAACGTGCAGAGGAAGAAGGCAACAAAGCATTGGCCCCGGGTATTCAATCATATTCAAACGTGCAGAGGAAGAAGGCAACGAATCATTGGCCCCGTGTATTCAATCATATTCAAACGTGCAGAGGAAGAAGGCAACAAAGCATTGGCCCGGGTATTCAATCATATTCGAAAGGTGCAGAGGAGGAAGGCAACGAAGCATTGGCCCCGGGTATTCAATCATATTCGAAAGGTGCAGAGGAGGAAGGCAACGAAGCATTGGCCCCGGGTATTCAATCATATTCAAACGTGCAGAGGAAGAAGGCAACAAAGCATTGGCCCCGGGTATTCAATCATATTCAAACGTGCAGAGGAAGAAGGCAACGAATCATTGGCCTCGGGTATTCAATCATATTCAAAGGTGCAGAGGAGGAAGGCAACGAAGCATTGGCCCCGGGTATTAAATCATATTCAAACGTGCAGAGGAGGAAGGCAACGAAGTATTGGCCCCGGGTATTCAATCATATTCAAACGTGCAGAGGAAGAAGGCAACGAAGCATTGGCCCCGGGTATTCAATCATATTCAAACGTGCAGAGGAGGAAGGCAACGAAGCATTGGCCCGGGTATTCAATCATATTCAAACTATCTCACTTTCTCATAACATTTCTCTGTACTAAGACTTGTATTTGAGCTTTTGGGGCATACAATCCTTTGTATAGATGCTACTAAGAATATAATTACGAATGACTTAAGATTTCTACCCAGTCATAACTGACGGAATGAGTGCACGCTATCCTCGTGGAGTGTTCCATTCAAAATTCCGTACAGATTTCCGAGTTCTACATAAGAATTCCAGAGTTTGAAAAGACGCATTTGAAGAATATCACAGGTTAAATCGGCCGAAACGTTGTGAGAGTAACATCCAAGAAGAGAACAGTAGTTCGAATAATCAAAATATAAGAATTCAAAGGTCTCGTAATCATTCGCTTCCTATGTCTGTCATAGATTATACGCTTTAATGACCAAATTATATCCAAAAAATTCCGTTTCATGCAGCTTTTGTCAGTTCTTTTAGACTTAATATAAACGGTTCTAATTCAAATAATACAAATTATCTGTGCTCATCTAAAATATTACGAAACTCTGATTTCTTGTTGGTTTTTATCTCCATTACCAAACCATACAAGCAAGTGCGTCAGACGTTTAATCGGGGTCCCCTAAGATTTGATAATTCGTGATAAGTTATTTATTTTGTAATTATATCAGCCTCTCCGTTTGCCACCCTTTTGTTTGGCGCACAATAGAATTGCTGAGGAAACTAAAAACTAACTTCTATTTCCGGTTGAGCTTTTTCGAATAAGGAATGACGCCATGGCGCATCTGTTATTAAACTAGCCACGCCCATCGAACAGCGTGTAACATTCATCAATACAATCTACGATAAACAAGTCGCAGATAGTCACGCCCATGATGACGCCTTTTAAACAATAGTTCACTTAGACTTATCCGGCGTTTCGTCAGCAGGACACGCCCACATCAGCAGATTGCAATCGAAAGAAAAGGAATTTGGAAGCGAACGAAGGAAGTAAGAAGACAAGCGAGTCAGAAATAACAAATGGAAGCGGTCCATTCGTGGAGATTTTAGATGCGTCCAAGAATTCGTCGATCGGTCCGTAAGATCTGTTGGGCGATATGTCACGCTTAAGTTTGAGATATCATTTATGTCAGTATGTCACACGTAAGTTTTAAATCGCATTTATGTCATCATTAACGATACGTTTGAAATAGTATTTTTGAAAGTCTGTCGCGCTTAAGTTTGAAATAGCATTTTCGTGAGTCTGTCAAATTTAAGTTTGAAATAGAATTTTCGTTAGTCTGTCACCCTTAAGTATGATATAGAATTGTTGTCAGTCTGTCACGCTTACAATTTAAATAGCATTTTTATTCACTATGTCACGCTTTAATTTGAAATAGCGTTTTTGTCAGTCTGTCACGCTTATGTTTGAAATAGTGTTTTTGTCAATCTGTCACGCTTGTGTTTGAAAGAGCATTATTTTTAGTTTGTCACGATTAAGTTGGAAATAGCATTTTTGCCAGCCTGTCATGCTTAAGTTTGAAATAGCATTTTAGATATGTTAACAAATGTCTCTTAAAATCTTTATTGCACTAATATATATATATATATATATATATATATATATATATATATATATATATATATATATTAAAATAAACATAGTTGGAGTATCGACAATTGTTTCAGTACCTGGTGGTGCCTCTTCAGAGTGTTACTTCCCTGAAGAGGAACCAGCAGGTTCTGAAACAATTGTCGGATACTCCAACTATGTTTATTTTAATATAAAAGCTGTAATATATATTGAGCACTTTTGAAAAATAATGTTTTTGTTCATTAAATTCCTCAGCCAAAACAAATCTAACACATGTTTTTGAAAAGAAATCGGAGATAGCTTTAAGAAATATGCTACTTATTTTTTTTCAAAGCATGCTTTGAATTTTTACAGAAACACGTGTAAGATTTCGTTGCTCCGAAATTGACAGTTATGATATAACTCTGATCCGTAATTTTATTTATTTATAGCTGTATTGCAATTTTTGAAATAATTATTTAAAGGTTTAAATATTGAAAATTGAGCTTCATTTTACTTTGTAAATAGATTCTGATAAGAATCGATTTGAACTATATAAAATATTTTTTATATCATATATATGTACATCATATATATTATTTCAATTGACAAAGACAGAGGGACGGAAAGACATTGCCTCTAAAAAGGCAGTTCTAATCTGATCTCTCAACCATAGAAAGTGAAAAATGTTGATAGGTTAAACATTTCAGAATACGTAGTCGAATTAATAACTAATGGTGGGTGCTGGTAAGCTGAGTACAAACTTTTAAATAGTCGAGGTCCCTATTTACTTGTCATCACACGAGGGTAGGGTTGGACACAAGGTCGGTTTTTACTGCAAGGAAAATCTAGCTCTTCAAAGAGAGGCACTTTGGATTGAGACAAAAATAAAAATTGCTTCAGGTAAGACGGGCCTCTCTTTCGCCGACCGAAGACAGAAAAGGAGAAGTGTAGTACCAGAACATATACCACTTTGTTCCTAAAACAAAATTAAATAAATAAACAAGAAAATATATTGTTTACATGTGTCCATTTCAATATGCGCGTTTAGCGATGAAAATTCTATTTTCGAATTTAAACGTGACTAACCGATGAAAATACCATTTCAAATTTAAGCCTGACAGACCGACGGAGAGAAACTCCCATAAAATTGCAAATGTTCATTTTAAAATGAAATTTACGAATTTAAACGTGACAGCTCGACTAAAATGTCATTTCAAACTTAAGCATGAAAGACCGACGAAAATGCTATTTTCAAGCTTAAGCGTGACAGACTAACGAAAATGCTATTTTAAATCATAAGTGTGACATACTGACAGAAATGTAATTTCAAACTTAAGCGTGACAGTCAAACTGACTGACCGACTGAATTACTATGCGATAGACGGACAGAGCTTTTTATTGATATTCGTGGACGCATCTCTCAAGGCATTTTGAATGACACACCCTATCCACCCGTCCTCTCGTAATGGCGTTGATGCCATTCAATTTCATCATCTTGTGTAAATCTGAAATGCGGGTATAAATTTACTAACTCACAGGGGAAACATTCAAGCAATTAATGTCCACGGGTGACGGAAAAATATTTGTCAAAGCCAAACACGAAATCAGAAACTTTGATACAGCCGGAGAGAACATTGGAATGGAATCATAAATTGAATGAAAAGCGCTATTTTATTTAGTGTATGAAGAGACATAATTTGACACTATTAGACGCATTTAGAGGACTATTAGGATCTGTCAGTCTTCCATTGACTATATGAATCCTCGTGAAACACGTTCATTGACCCATACATGTTCATAATATCATTTAACATCAACAGTTATTCCTCCCGATCCCCGTAATACCGCATTTACACTGCCGCTAACAGTGTGGATTAATGCATGCAATAAAATCTACAGAAATGACGATGGACGTGATGCCCCACCGTTCTTTAGAGAAGTTTTTTTCGGTCGTTTAATGGAAATAAAAGCCCTGATTCAGACAGTCTTCATTCAAAAATACACCATGCACTCTCTCTGTCCATCACTAGTTCCCTCACTAAGGGCTTTAACCTATCCCTTAAAGCTGGTTACATCCGTGAAGATTGGCGAACAGCGACTATTTTTCTCATCTTCAAGAAGAGTGATTGGGAGGATAGTCAACTACAGGCCAGTCTCACTCACCTTTTTTGTCTGGAAATTCTTTTAGACTCTTATCAAGTTAGCCATTATGTTCCATCTCCTGACTACAGCATTAATCTATCAAGTTCAACACGGCTTAAAACTGTCGAGACCCTTCTAAACCAATTTCCTCATTATGGAGGAGTGTGTCATTAATATCATGTATGATGGCAATGCAGCCGACATTGTCTTTCTTGATTTTACCAAGGTATTCGACTTAGTGAATCATTGACGTCTGTTCTACAAGCTCCATGCTTATGACTTTTAACCGCAAGTGGTGAGATAGAAAGAAGCCTTCCTTGTTAGCTGTATCTTTCGACTTTAAGTTAACAGCTCTCTGTCTAGTGTTTTTAATGCAGTTAGATGCGTATACCAAGGCTCGGTACTGGGTCCTTTGCTGTTTTTTTTTTGTATTCGTAAATGATCTGCTCTCTCTCTCTCTATATATATATATTTTTCAGGCGGAAAAATACAGTCAGTTGTCTTACCAGTGTTCAACAAATCACGTAGAAAGAAACTGGAATTTTTAGCTTAGATTTAACAGCTTATATTATTTCTCCTTAACGAACCCCACCGAAAAAGAGCTATAAATAATTATTTAATGTTAAATATTTAATTATTATTCAGTAATATATACAATTCACCTTGGCGTAATCTTCAGTGTGGAGATATATGTCTAAACCAGTCGCATATATATATATATATATATATATATATATAGATAGAGAGAGAGAGAGAGGGGGGGAGAAAGAGGAAGGAGCGAGAGATGGAGAGACAATTAAAAGATGAGAATAAAAATTATAAATACAACAGACTTCCGATCTCTGCGCCTGTTTGGCTCGTCTTTTCAACTGTTCACCGCTTTGGTTCTCAAAACCAGCTCGCTTTGTACCAACCCGTATCTAAATCCATAGAAACTGTATATAAAGTCGATAGAAGTTTTAGAAATGTCTTTTAATGCACAAATTATCTGCTAACTTTTTGCAATGCAACCTCCCTCCAACCGATTTTTGGGCCCCGTGTCGGTCTCCAAAATTCTACGAACTCCACAATCTTTCTTGAATGTACAACTATAGAACGTGGTGCTAAAATTCTCGCGGCGCCTTCAACGGTGAACTGGTTTTCATATACCTTTAACTCATTATCTTTGAATTGGACGTGTTCAGCATTTTCTTTTTCGCTTTTCTTTTTGTTTACATTTATATTAAATCATACTTTATCTTTTCAAATTTTGATTTTGGTAACTCTCTTACCAACTTATATCTCTGTATTCCTCTCATGATAAGTAGTCCATTCTTTGAAAAGTCATGGTTTTAGGAAGGAAATATAAATCTCTTGTTTTGAACAACTGAAGACGTAATAAATTTTGTATTTTTGCAATTTTTATTCTCATCTTTTAATTATCTATATAATTGCTCTATTTCGTATATTGAGCATCAATTCTTTCATGATCATGATAGGTTATAATTTAAAGGTATACATTATATCTTTATTTTCTTTCTCTCTCCCTCTCTCTCTTTCTCTCTCTCTCTCTTTATATATATATATATATATATATATATATATATATATATTGCCTCTCTATCGTTTTTTAACGATTCTGATGTCTGTCTGTTTTAAAAATAAAAATAATGCTATATGTATTGCTTATATGCGTCTTGGGACGGGTATTCTACTAGTATATATATATATATATATATATATATATATATATATATATATATATGTATATATATATATATATATATATATATATATATATATATATATATATATATATATACTCGTACATATGTATATTATTGTATGCATTTCTCCCCGTCCGTTCTCTTTCTCTCTCTATGTATCTCTCTCTACTATTCTTTCTCTCCTCACACACACACACACATACATATATATATATATATATATATATATATATATATATATATATATATATATATATATATATATATATATATACACACTAAAAATTCTGCAAGGATATACAACTATTGAATTGTGCCAAGCATATTTGGGATTCGTAACCGACTTCCTGTCTACCATGACTAAATATTGTCGTAGACGACAAAATAAAAAATGTGTTTTTTTTTTCAACTTAAAAAATATGCCACGGTGTTTTGAGTAAAATGTAGCTTCTTGATCCAATCAAAGACATTGGTACCATTCCACGACTGAGGCTGGAATGCACACATTTGTTCGCCCGCGAAGAAATCCACTTGTTTTGTCGTTGGCAAATTCCCTTGCAAAGAATTACGCTCATCGGTCTTTTACAAGTGGTACTCACTTAACATTACGGTCTCGGATCACACTTTGTATTTTGTCGCGTCTAAATATTCTTCGTACATATATATTTTTGAAACAACAAATAGATTAACTACGTAGCTCTATAGAAGAGACCAACTTACTCTAATGGAAGCTAGAATAAGACAACTCAGTCGATACCGAAAAAAGTAAGGGGAACCATTATATAGGATCGGGTGAGGGGATTAAAAACTTTTCTCATTGGCTGACGCTGACGGACGTGTACCAGTAAGAACGGTTTGAAGCTTGTCGTTTTACTTCGAATTTTTAGCAATGTCGCACAGAGCACAGAGCTTTCAAAGAGGCGGCGTGACACTTTCTGAGTAAGGTCGGGGTTACTGTCTCAGCCGATATGATGCAGAACCCTAAATCGACAGTGAGGACAGTGCATCACTGAAGACCACCCCAGATAAACCTAAAAATGTATTTTGCGATGAAAACAGAAATAAACGCGGTTTATTTATTGAAAGAATATGTTATGATTAGTTCTTACTCATTGAATTGTCTCCGACATTACTATATTCTTAAAAAATAATATCCATTTTATTGCTTTACTACACAACCCATAACGCGTTTGGCTGACGTTGGTACGGTGTACATTATATATATATATATATATATATATATATATATATATATATATATATATATATATATAGTCATCCATATACAAACTGTATCACAGCTCTTCAGTGTGGCTAGACCAGTTAATGCCTCATTGAAACTCAACCGTCGAGCTGACAGTCGGCGCTCTTACCCCTGCGCTATCATACGACACTGACTGAATGTAAGTGATATCTCAATGTAAACATTGTAAAGTGCCGGGAGCTCGAATTAGTTTTACCCAATGAGCTAATGGCAGTTGGCGATATCCTTACAAATAGGTTCTACCCAGGAAAGGAGCTTCATATAGTCATCCACATACAGACTGTTTCGCTGTAAGTGTATCACAGCTCTTCAGTGCGTCTAGACCAGTTAATGCCTCAAGCCGGGATTGAAACTCAACTGACAGTCGGCGCTCCTACTCCTGTGCTATCATACGACACTGACTGAATGTAAGTGATATCTCAATGTAAACATTGTCATGTGCCGGGAGCTCGAATTAGTTTTAGCCAATGAGCTATGCCTTATATATATATATATATATATATATATATATATATATATATATATATATATATATATATATATATATATATATATATATATAACGAAACATGTGTACGTGGGTAGCTATTTTATCTATAAATGAATAAATATATATGTCCATTAATGGGACAACGTAATTCAGACAATGCATGTAAGGGAGTTAACTCTCTCAATCACTTAGGAAGTGAATCTCATGTATTTTTTTCAATTTCAATAGGATAATTAGAGACTGAGCCATCGCGAGTTAAAAAAATGTGAGTCTTTTCTGATAACCAAAATAAATTAAAAAAACACCAACTGTTGACTTTTAGATTTTCATCTTTTAATTTTCTTTCTTTCATTACTGGGAGGTAGGATGGAGACGCGACATAAAAAAAAATGACGCCGAACTTTTTAGCGTCAAAGACGTTAGCGGAAGTTTAAAAATAAGAAAGTAAAAAATCGTCTCAAACAGGAAAGTGTGAAAAAACAAAAAAGGAAAGAAAACAATTATAATCGGTATAGAAAGCAAAAAGGTAAAAAAAAAAAAGAAAGAAAGCGTCTTATGGAGATAGATTTGCGTTACCCCTTCTCTTATTCGTCGGGCAGACTTTTGTGTGACGGGACCGATATATATATATATATATATATATATATATATATATATATATATATATATATATATATATTTACAAATACATACATATTGTTCTTTATTATAAAGTAGAAGATTAATTAGGACGGCACTTACTGTTTCTTTCATTTTGATTTGCGTTTTATTTTAACTACTTAAAATTATTGAATTATAACATTAATAATAATTCCTACTCTACATTTTTAAATATCAAATAAACAGTTGAAACTGATTTTTGTTGTATTAATTTTAGTAATTTTATCATTGAATTTGTTTAAGTACATTTTAAGAAATGAAGTCAACTTCGCTTTTGTTATTTTATGAAACCAATATTGACTTTCACGTAATTGTATTTTAGTAATTATCTTTTACTTACTCGACTATGAAATTAAAACATCCATTAATATTAAAAAAAAAACATTCCTTATAAACGCATTAATAAATCCGGTATATGGAAGAAAAACAAACGTAGCTCATCAAGAGTCAGAGGCAGCAGCAGCAGCAGCAGCAGCAGCAGCAGCAGCGAATGTTATTTTTAAGTATCGACTTTCTCTACTGCTTAATTGTATTGACACATCGGTTCTCGTTAGATCGCCGAAGTTAAGCAACGTGGAGCCTGTCCAGGACCAGATGGATGATCATTTAGGAATGCTAGGCGCTGTATATAATTTTTCCATTGCCAGAATATACATGCGGATGGGGACCGCTTGTGAATTTGATATTCCCTGTAAACTTTCACTTCCAGCTCATACCATGCCGTGACACATAGTTACCTGCCTCTGCATTGACCAGACAACTATAAAACTTAACTTAGATTGCAAGTGTTTCTCATGCTCATTAAAAAAATGAGTTTATATTTCATTATCAATAATTGTTTTAATATCTCTATCTTTATATATATGTTTACATCAATATAATAAACTAGTGTCGATTTCTCCATGCAACTTTAGTCATTATAGGAAAATAACGAACCACTTCCTATGCTAAACTGTCCCGCTAAGCAATTATCCTAGGTCCTTATAGGTGTTTCCAGAAATTATACATTAGTTTTGCATGTTTTCAATAATAGTTATATTTCATCCACGAAATCTGGCTCACATTCAAAGATAAAGTAGCTACATATTTTACCCAGTTCTTATTTTCTACTCTAACCGCTACCCAACTCACCGGGTTCTTTGTTTATAGAACCGACATTCTGCTAATATATCGCTACATTCCAGATTCAGGGAATACAATTCTGTAATTCCGGCTGCTTCAAACATACGTTTTGAGTAATCTGATTAACGAGTTGATAGCAGCTCCGTTCTAATACTCTCACAGCTAGTGATTGGGGAGAGCCTCGATCTAAAGCGTGTTGCGTCCTCTTTTTTGACCGGATTCTTCTCATGACTCCTCTTGTCGTTTATAGATAATATGAGGATCCTGGAAGCGTGTTTGTTTTGGGCGATTAAAAAGAGTTAAGACTGCGGACATAATAGTAAACGGTCACATGACTTTTATTTTTATAATTTCGTCTCAATCTGGTTGGATCATCTTTTGGTATATAATGTGATAGCCTTTTTACATGTCATTTTGAGGCGTGTCTTATTTGTTTGTGCTCATGCTATTAGTTTATAACTATAGGATTTTTAAAGATATGCGAATATTATAACTTGTCGCCTGACGTAAACGGTGACACTTCAGTTAGTCATTTATTATACAGCGTCCGCCATAAGTAAGTCAATATTTTCTTTTGTTTGTAACTTTCTTGATATTTAAGAATTTCTTTTATGTATGTGTCATTCGAAAGCAGCAATCGTCTATTTTTATAGTATCGTTAAACTTAAGGAACAAATCCGAGCTGCCATTGCTCAAATTCCGTTGAAATTGTGGCAAATCTTTGAATGATTAGCAAAGTGCATTGAGCTCGATGCAGAGCGCATGGATCCTTAATAAATGTTTTAATAAACATCACGTTTTATGTTGAAAAAATCTTAAGTGTAACCGTTTTTTAGTTTCTATATTGCAGTTACATATTGCTTCCGTGTTACATTAATTATGTTGAAATAAAATTATATAGTTACTTATGGCGGACCATGTATGTAAGCAACATTCTTAAAATGAAACTATTATTTATGTTCATTTTTAGTTAGTTGTACAAAAAAACAAAATGCGAAGTCTGAGCCAGGACTTTTAATGTCAAGTGGGTAATACTCGTAAGAAACCAGTGAACGCAATTCTTTGAAAGATAACGATATTCAAAGGTCATTATTATAGAGTGGGATTACGTACGACATTCAAAAGACATTTTAGGTCAGTTTTGCTGAAATTCTGACCCATTTTTAAAACTTATAATTATATATAATCATCATTTCTTACTCACTAGTTCTTCGACGAGTCATTACCAGTGATCGCTTTTCGCCTTGCTAAGCGGTGACTCATTACTAAAAAAAGCCTTCCCATGATTCCAGTACTCTTTGTACCCTTCCATTGGCGGTCTGGATAATGCTTTTTCTCTGCAGTCTTTCCATCCTCTGAATCCAAACACGATCATTTTATGTGGTACCAACTGATGTTTGTGGCACCGCTTTTGTGTGTGTGGTGCAGAGGTGAGGGTGGCAGCTTATAGGATCTTTCTTATATATGGACTCTGACAGTCTTAGTAAGTTCTATTTATAATCCTAGTAACGTTTACCTACTCTATTCTATTTCAACTTACTCGTGGTTGGTAAGCGTCACCTGACTGTGTAGGTTGGTTTTCGGTCTCTAGCATTTTTCTTAATGTGTCTGTTAATCAGTGCCGCGGTTTGTGTTGTGTAAGTCATTTCTTTTGATTCTAATGTATCCTAGTCTTTTTTTTACCTTTTCAAACTGTTCTTGGTGCTTCTACAATTAATGGTATTATGATAATTTTCTCATGTTCCACATTCCTTTCAGCTATCTGACCCAGCTCCATGTATTTTCTTAGTTTTTCTGTCTCCTTACTCTTAACCTTGTGATCTGCTGAATATAATGTTTGGCATTTTTTTCATTCTTCTTGTCCATTATCAGGTCCGGTCCTTTTGGTTGGATGAGTTTGTCCGTTTGTATTCTCATATCACAGAGGATATTGTACCGGTCATTTTCCAATACTGGTTCAGATTCGTGGTTCTACCTTAGTCTGTAAATTCAATGTGTACCGGTTTTCGCAATCCCCCGTCGACTACCTTTCCAACCCAATCATGTATATTTTTATATTCCTTTTGGGCTACCTTGCTGCACTCATTTATGATAGTGTTAAAAGTTTCGTCTATTTGTCCACAGAGTCTACACTTACTGTTTCTTCTTAATCTTGTCTATCTTGACTTTTATGTAATTGGTGCTGATCGCGATATTTTGTGCGACTGTCAGTAGCGATTCCGTTTCTCTTGTTACATATTCTTAGCGTAATCATTTCCATATGTTTTTTCGTGCGCAATTTATTTTATCATTCTTATAAATAGTCCATACAAAAGCCTCTCTTGTTATTTTTCTGTCTTCACCCCTTTTATTCCCATTTCGCTGTCTCAATATAGTTTGCCTTTGCGCTGCTTATGGCGGCGTTAATCAGCCTCTATGTATTTTGCGTTATGTATTTCTCTAATCCTTTAATCGCATAGTATACGCAATCTTCAATACTTATCAGTCCTCTTTCCAGTTCTTTTCTTTTTTACATACAATCGGTCAGTAACAACCTTCGAATGCGTTGTTCATAGTCATTAGTTACCTGGTTCTTTTATCTAGGTTTCTCAGTTTTTGCTTTGTCAAGTTTATACAAGGTTCATAGCATCTTGCTAGTAATACTGCCTAATTGTTTATTCGTTTTATTAGGTGTCTGCTATATAAAATAGTTTTAAAGAGTTTTATTGTATTTCTCAGGTATACTCTTTTAATAGTCTTTTTCATATATGTTGATTTGGTGGCGTCCGCTTCCAGAACGCCCAGGTATTTATAGTTTTCGTGTCCACTAGGTGCCTACGTCACCTCTTGATTGGTTAGTTTTACACCTTTCGTTGTTTCGAGTTTCTCTTCTTAATATCAAGTAGTGCACACATTTTGTATTCATAAACACATTCTTACGTCATAACTAACGTTTCTAGTTGTGTTTATTAGTGTTTCTAGTTCCTTTTTTGGCCACTAGTTTTAGAGAATCAATGTACGTAAGGTGGTTTACTTTTTCTTTTGCTTCCGAAAATTTGTATTCTGCATTGTAACTCATGAGTGTGTTGATGAGTGGATTTATTATTTCTTACTCACTAGTAGTTCTTAAATGATCCATTATCATCGCTCACAATTGAGAACAGGTGATGTTCCCTGGAGCCTGAGTGACAACAAGTCTCTCACACCACCCGTTTGCCATTATCGTCGATAAAATTGATGTGAATAACAACATTTTGTTTTTAAACAACACGGACGGATAATTTCCGTACTTGACTGGCTATTCAGAATTAAATATTGATTTTGTAGGAAATAAACTATCGATAATTCGAGAATCCGAATGACTTAATTATATATATATATATATATATATATATATAGTATAGTTAGATATGCTTTTAATAGGTTTAATATCTCGCTGATTTATCGGGTAATTTATAGTGGCCGTGTGGTCTAGATCGTCAGAATTTCAGTTAAAAATATGACTCGTGTTCCAAGGTTCGAGTATTGCGACTGGTATGAATAATCATCTCTACACTGACGATTGCTTAAGAACCCGCCGTGCGTTAGGAATGTCAGCATGGACTCCTTCACCATTCTCAGTCATGCTCACTCACTATACCATCTAAAAATCTTGAAGACGATCTACGTTCGTCTAAAACGTCCCTCCCTTTGTTTACAAAGGGAGTGTCTATTAGGACTAAATGTGATAAGTCTCTAAAATACACCCCGTTGTACATTACCATGACATTATTTTAATTTATTTTTCTCTATTCCATCTTCTCACACCCTTTTTTTTTTAATTCTTCGTTTTACTTAATCCCCCGATGCAGCCTTTGTTAAGAGAGGGCGAAAACGGTGTGCTGGCTTTTTTTTCTTGATTAACTTTTAATCATGAACGATAAAACTCGTCTTTCCTTTAAGCTTGCGATATATATATATATATATATATATATATATATATATATATATATATATATATATATATATATATATATATATATTCACATATATATATATATATATATGTGTGTGTGTGTGGGGGGTGTGTGTGTGTGTGTGGGTGGGTGTGTGTGTGTTGATCTCTTTTGTAGTACAAATAACAGTTTCCGCTAAGTATAAAGCATTACTTTTTGTAATTAAATTTGAGTTATTTCGGTAACCGGTAGTGCAAATATAATCAAAGAAACATAAGCGCTACAATTTCACTTTCTTATTGAGCATAATAGCATAAGGGTAAAATAGAAGACTACTGTTCATAGTTACAAACAAAATTAAATTAAATTAAACTTAAATGTAGAAAATATGAGTAAAAAGCAGGATGACGGATGTACGGTGGGGCTGGGGGTAAACAAAGTAAGGATTACAAGAAAGAAATGGGCTAAAAATTCAAAGAATAATTCAACGAGTAATAATAGAGAAACGCACCCACTCTCGCGGGTGGACGCACTTGACCTCTTCTTCTTTTATTTTTCAGGTTTTTTTACGTATGTTGTCTTATGCATGCCATTTTATTTTACTTTTATTTTATTTTTTATAGTTTTTATCTAGTCCTTATTCCTTTAGTCTTCCATATTCTCAGGTGTACTGATTCGTTCGTACGCCGCCATAATAAACCTACTAACCGAAGACAAGAGGGAAAGACTATCTCCCCTTCCCCCGGTAAAATGTATTAGTTATTTTGAAAACCCTGGCATCTCTAGAAGTAATCGATTTGTCGCGTTATAATCTCAGATATAATAACTATATTATACTCTTAAAAAAGTAATTCAGCCGTCTGTACTTATTCCCCTAAAAAACACACATATGTTTTTTTCTAATTGATCGAAGAAAATGTACTATATATATATATATATATATATATATATATATATATATATATATATATATATATATATATATATATATAAAAGTAAAGAATGTAATCTGATACTGAGCTTGACAGGTGAAAATTATAAACATATCCCATTTCCAAAAAAGATTTACTTAATAGGAAAGTTTTCTAAATTTATCTCACTTCCTTGTCTTCTTTGGTCTTAAGAGGTGGACTCTCTGTGAAGAATATAACTGAAACATGTATGCACATATGTAGCCAATAAATAAAAATGTGTACTATATATATATATATATATATATATATATATATATATATATATATATATATATATATATATATATATTACTGAATAGGATTACGTGTTTTTTAATATGCAGTAACCACGGTTTTACGCGCTTTTGTAAACGTCAGATGGCGTAATATACAAATTTGGGATTAAATGCAAGCTTTATTATGATTCTTTTATACATACGTCTCACCATTAAAACATGTACTCATGTTACATATTATACAGCTCTGTCTGAGAAGTCATCGATCACTGTATATAAGTGCAAATCAAAAACGTTGAGCCGACCAAAAAAACGATACTCACAGCCATCTCTCTCTTTCTCGTTTTATATATATATATATATATATATATATATATATATATATATATATATATATATATATATATATAAAAGTTCAAAACATATTAATTATGATTTCAAATATCCGAAATATGCTCCAGGAATCAATACTCAACATGTTATTTTCGAAAGCCGCACGTTTCTACAAAACATTTTATATTAGTAAGATTACATTTAAGTAAAAAGACAGATTTTAAAAGAACATATAGAAATTAATTTGAGCCAGGATAATTTTTAACAGCTTTCACAGCTGTCAATAACAGTAATAAGCAAACTGAATGAGATGAAGTGTGCTTCTAAAATTTGATCAAGTTTCCTTCAGAGTTTATTCTGTTACACTTAGGGAGTAACATTAGCTGAGAGGTCGGCGACAATTCGAGAAGAGCGTTGATCCTGAAACTGGGGGAAGTTTCCCACTTAAACTTTTTATATAATATGACTGCGATAAGCACTCCTCCTTAGAAAGGATTATATTTTATTATATTTTAGAGTAGACATTTATGAAAAAAAACAGAAAATACGCGGACATACGAAGAGAACAAAAAAATCTATATTAGAATGAATTTGAACTCATTTGAGATTGAACTAAAATATAAATGAAAATATTTTTGTCTGTCTGACTGTTAATTAGTTATAGGCTCCAAAACAACTCTGAAGAGAATTGCACACAATCTGACATGATGCATCCTGAAATGATGGGTTTGTAATATGGAGGATACTACTACTACTACTACTACTACTACTACTACTACTACTACTACTACTACTTAATAATAATAATAATTATTATTATTATTCAAAAACAACTCGAAAGAATTTCAGAAAATTTTGCATCACGCTTCATTGAGATGTTGAGTGTGTCATAGAGTGTAAAGTAGTAGTAATAGTAGTAGTAGTGTCAACAGTATTAGCAATAACGCTAATACTGTTAACACTACTACTACTATTACTACTACTATTACTGCTAATAATACTGCTGCTATTACTGCTAATAATAAAACAATAACAACTTATAGGCTACGAAACTACTTGACAGACATTTACCCAGTTTGGCATGATGCATTCTTAATATGTTGGGTGTGCCCTAAGGGATAACAACTTCTCCCTCATATTGCTACTATTGTTGATGGCAGAATTGCACTTGATTTGGTATGAATCGTTCTTGGGCGTGAAATATGAGTAAATATATTACTTAACTGACGAAAAATGTAGGTTGTAAATAAATAAACAAACAAATAAGTAAAAAAAACTAAACTAAACTAAAACTTAAAAAATTAAAAGCTAAAACACAAATTAGAAATACAAGGAACCACGTGTTAAAATAAGGTAACCCATTATATTGACACAACAAATAAACAGGATATAGGCCACTCTATAGAAAACTAAACAATAGAACATGAAATAGGAAGTAAAACTAACCGGACATTTGTTCGTGAGAAGCCCAAACGATTGACTAAGAGAACAACAAAGAATCTGATTGGTTAACTAGCTAGCCGTGTATATAAAAACACCCGGCAAAACTAACTCCATGCATTTTAGCCTAAAGATCCCACGGGGATGAAACGCGGGAGCCTCTGTGTAGCTTAATTGCGAAAAATATATTTTCATAACTTAATATATATATATATATATATATATATATATATATATATATATATATATATATATATATATATATATATATATAATAACAGTCACCTCTCCAAATACACATCTCCGGCTACTCATATCTAGGATCTTAAAAATGAAAATATTGGCTTCAAACTCAAATGGCAATTGATTTATAAAATCAAATCCTATAAACCCTTAGACATATACTGTTCTCTATGTAGATATGAAGCCCTCATAATCATTAAATATAAGAGTCTGTTATTAAATAAAAAAGATGAGATATTATTTAATTGTTCACATAAAACTTGGTACAAGTACAACAATTTTACAGTTTCTTTGATTATTCTTAGATCTCTCTATATATATATACATAAATAAAATGTCCACATTTTCCGTATTTTCTCCCCATGATTAATTGGACGATTTTTTAATACAAGTATAAGTGGCCTCTTGTTTTTTTTGTTCTCCTCTAATTGCTTTTTGCTGATTTTCTTAATTTTTTTTGTATTTTTTATATACAAATATATATATTTTATATATAAAAGTATAAAACTAATTGATTTGTTTTTATATCTTTTGATTTTGTATATATATATATATATATATATATATATATATATATATATATATATATATGTATGTGTGCACGTGTATATATATATATATATATATATATATGTGTGTGTGTGTGTGTGTGTATTTGTGTATAGGTGTGTATGAAGGTTTTTCTATACATATATGTGTGTGTTTATTAACTTTGATATATAGCACATTTTGTAAAAAAAAATATTTATAACCTTTTAATTATTTTTAATTTTCTTATTAGTATTTTCTTCTTATTTATTTATTTTGTTATTATTTTTCTTACTTTTTTCGGATCAATTAGGTTTTAAGGACCCCAGAAAATTCCAAGATGAGAGGAACGCATTTCGATTTTCACCACTTTCTTCCGGTTGACCTTCACACACGTGTATGGCATCTGTAAACAAACCTATAATAATCCTGAGTTGTTTGGATTTTCTAAGGAAAGTGGGAATATATTAAATATTTATTTTTATATTAAATATTTATTTCTTTAATGTAGGTGCGATTTTTTTCTTTTATTTACAAAGCTTTTTGGTACTTTATCAGATTAGGACCCGAGCGACCAGGCTCATGACATTTTGTTTTTCAAAAACTACCGCGCGAATATACCCGGTAAACCAAGCGCAAGAGAGATTCAAACAATTGCGCTTAAAGGAACAGTTAGAATCCTAAAAGATCTCTCGTATGGAGTCTTCAAAATAGCGATTAAATGTCTGGCATCCGGTAGGATGCCCCATCCCCAGCAAAAACAAAATGATAAGAAAATTTTTTAAAAAAATTATTACACGGAACAGTTAATATTCTGGCAAGTGCTCTCTGTCTGGGTTAGTACAAAAACAACATTAATGTGCTTATGAAAAGCCGTGTCTACTACTACTACTACTACTACTACTACTACTACTACTACTACTACTAGTAATAATAATAATGATAATACAATATTACTACTACTACTAATACTACTACTAATAATAATAATAACGACATTATTAATTCAAAACAGAAATGATCAAAACAAAGAAAAATTGGTGCAAGAGAAAATAAGTTGTTTTGGGCGTCTACTGTTTTTTGTTTTGTTATTTTTTTTTTATTATTTAATTGAAGGGGTCAGCTGTATCGAGATCCAAGTTGTTTTTTAATGATCCCCACTTAAGCGGAAGTCACAGCTGGGAATGCATCCATTCTTTAAAGAGACAACAGAAAGAAAGGAAAAAAACACACAAAGAGGTGAGGGGAGGTAGAGATCGACAGACGAAGGGGGAGGAGGGAGAAGGCTTTACGAAAAGGAAGTTTAATTTTTCGGTGAAAATTTATAAACCTTCTTTTCCTTTTTCTTTACATTCATTTCATTATGAAAATTAGAATCATTTTAGTTTTAATCTCTACATCACTAAAGTAATGAAAGTACTCCTTGTGTGTTTGAATATGTGTGTTTTATTATTATTTGCACTCACTAGGAGTTCTCACACAGGGCATCAGTGATTGCTCACCGACAGTCGGTGGTATTCCCTGGAGTTTGAGTGACAACAAGTCTCCCCAGATTTCCAGTATTCTCCACCTCTTTTTAATAGTCACTGTAAATAACCTTGCAGTATCGCAACAGCCGTTTACCATTGATTTCTCGCTGGTAAGGAACATTGGTCTTCTCTGGGGTTCAAGTGACAATAAGCCTCCCCAAGGCCTCAGCACTCTCAGCACTTCCAGAGGAGGTCTGGTTTGTGCTGTCCCTCCTCGGTCTTCTCATTCGCCTTGACTCTATGCAAATATTTGTGTGGTGTCAGCCTAGGCTGGTACCATTTTTTTAAGGGGAGCTGATGGTGTTTCTTGCTATTTCTGTTCATTGGTTCATTTTTGTGTCGTGTCAGTTGAGGCCGGTGTAATTTATTGGGGGGGGGAGCTTATGAAGTGATGTTTCTTGCATTTTCTGTTCCTTTGTTTGTGATGTTGTGTTCTTTCTGTGGTCTTGTTTTCTTCCGGTAGTAGGTTCCATGTGACCCTTCGTAACTTAGGCGGGTTGGTTTCCGCATTCGATGATTTTTCTTAAGATTGCAGCTGTTTTGAGCATTGCCGTCCTTTGTATAGTTTCAATGATCCCAGTTATTTTTGCCAGGTTTTGGGGATTGTTCCTAGTGCTCCTACGATTATTGGGATTATACTGACTTTCTTCGTGCTCCATATTCCTTCAGTTCTCTGGCTAGTTCCGTGTATTTGCTTCGTTTTTCCGTTTCTTTCGTTAATGCGATCCAGACGGGGTTTGCCGATCATGGTTCTCAGATAGTTATTTTTTTAATACAGGGAATCTGCGTTCATACTCTACTTTAAATGTTCAAGCTTAAGAAGCATATGTAGCTATTGGAACTACAAGTTCATTACAATGTCTGAGTTTCAAAGCAAAAGACACATCTTTTCTGCTCAAGATAGCTTTCTTTAGTCTGTTAAAGGCACTAGAGAATAGCGCAATCTTTCTGTTCATATCAGATGAGTGATGGGTTACCTTAGTTCCGCCAGTGCAGCTAGAAAGTGGAAGTATTTTATAATTAACTTATCTTGACGCATTTCTCTATCTCTCTCTATCTATCTCCTTCTCTCTCTCTCTCTCTCTCTCTCTCTCTCTATATATATATATATATATATATATATATATATATATATATATATATATATATATATATATAAATATTTATATTACCATATATACATACATTCACAGGTACATCAACGACACTTTGTTACCCGCCAAATGACGCTTCCTTTGACATAGAAAATCACTTTTACTTACAAAAGCTGTAGGAAAAAAAAGAAAAACGCACCCTGACAAATATCAACACACACACAAATGTTTACACTGTCGCACGCATATACACACTCATAAAAAACAGGCATAACCACATTCATTTTATCACTCGTAATATTTCTAACTGAACTTTTTATGAGAAATCAACATTTCCAATGAACAATTACTCGCAAAAAATAACTTTTGATATTGTACATATATAAATATCTGATGTTATGTTTATGTTTCTTCCATTCAATAACTTCCTGTTTTTATATGTTTGTACTGATTTTTCTAACATTTTAATAACAGTTTAATTGTAAGAGTGGATCTTAGCATTTTCCCGATGACAGAACAAAAGTTAATATCTTAATAAGATACGATGCACCCTACTACAAACATAATTGAATATTTTTGTAAAACATCTCTGCACAACATCCTTTTATTAAAATGTTTCTTTTTTTAAATGTTAGTTTGTTTCGTTTGTTTATACATTTTGCCTAAATAACAAGTTTTGTAAATAAAACTATGTATTTTAAATTTTTTTACAAATGTACAAAGTTTACAAAACAAAACATTTTTGTAAACAAAACTGTTTTTTAAGTAGAAATGTGCGTATAAACAAAACATGCTTATACATAAAACTATGTATTTTTTAGTCTATGAGTAAAGCTATTTGTAAATAAAGCTATTTTTAATAAAAGATTTGCGAAGACAAAGTTACAAATGTGCATATACGACTATTATTTTGTTCATAATTCAACCGGAAGTAAAAAGCGGTGCTAAGGTAAAATGTTTTTGTTTGTTGCTCATTCGAGGGTGCTTCAAATATATTTGATCCTAAAAAGTAAATTAATAGTTTAGAAAAATGCTTTTTTCATGAAAGCGCAGATGTTTACTTTTTGTTTCATGTTACTTCAATCGAAGTTTTCAGAAATCAAGGGCCCCTTCCTGGAGCTAATACTTGATCTCTATATGAGAACCATAGGTATTTGAATATTCTATTAACGTTCTCCCTTACCTCTCAAACGTTGACTTAGAGCTGCAGAACATTAATTGACGAGTTAACTATGTTATAGTATATATTTATTGTGGTCTCTTGGTCCTACTGGATTCCAGGACAATAATTCATCAAGTCTGGTGGAGTATCCAGCAAAGTGCTGTTACATGAGGTAAAATTACTGGGAGAAGGTGCACCATTCCTCGTATGAGCCAGCGTGTAGCTGTGTAACGGATCTTAGTTGGGGTTCTGAATACTATGTTATTTTAAATATTTAGTCAGTGCTTATTTGCAGGGTGATATATCCTCATGTCGGGTTGTCCTGACAAACCCTTGTACATAGAGACCGAAGACATTCGAGAATGATGTCTAGTAGGTAATTAAAACAATCCTGTTTACTAGTATATATACACATGTTTGTTGGTACATAAAATGGACGGGAATATTACGGTGTTTGGAAAGCAATTACGTCTTTTACCGATATGAATTATGAACTAACGAACCAAGATAGAACCAAAGACGAATGGTGAGAAACTGCGCCGAGAATTGGGTTATCATCTCGTCTATCTGACTGTGTGTCTTTTACAGTCATTTCAAAGCTTAACCTTTTGGGCGGTGATAACTTTAATAGTAATATATTCGCCATAGCTTGCTGTGTGCATTTACAAAGCGGAAAAACGGTTACAGGGGCAACGAAAAACAGTTATGAAGTGCAACAAATACTGTTGTAATGTATGAAAGAAATTTCGAGCTGGATATTTTTTTTAATGTTTGTTGTATTCAAAATAATGTAAAAGATATTAACTCGTTCTCAAGCATTAAATGAATGCTTTTTTTTATAAATTTTAGCGGGTCTTTAAACCCATAGTTCATCGGGAAATACACAGATTAAAAAAATAAAACCCTAGATTGATTTAAAAATAACAGATGTGGATCTAAAACCTAGGAGTTGAAAACGCTGCACAGAACTGTTAATGTTCAATTAGTCGGTATGCTTCGGTCGCCGTCGACAGGATTCGGGAATCGAAATTACGTTAGAAAACCGGCTTGAATTGTTCCAGTTTTATAACGTTCATGAACCTAAGTTTGACTATATATATATATATATATATATATATATATATATATATATGTAGTGATAGATTTGTATAATATTTGAACGCCATGTATTATATATATATGTATAATATATATACTATATATGTATAATATATATATGTATAATATATATATGCATAATATACATATATGTATAATATATACATATGTATATATATGTATAATATACATGTACATATGTATAATATATATGTATATAATATATATATATATATATATATATATATATATATATATATATATATATATATATAAAAAAGAATGTAATAGAAATCGATATGTTTTTTTAAAAACATATTTGACCCCAAACAAGGCATGCCGCCACTGTAGTCGTAAAGGGTTACTGAGAATTTGGGTGTGGGTTTTGGGTGTCACCCCAAGTTGGGAGCAGTGTAGCGAGATGTCTATTTACATTAGTTTTAAACTTCTGCATGTCGGTACTGTCGGGAAAACAGGGAGCAGGGAGAGAGTTTTAGAGGCCAGCAGCACGAGAAAAGAATCTATTGAAGTAGAAGGCTCTCCGGCATCATTTAGCTGATTGCCGAGTTGGTTTAATGAATTTACGTCGAGGGGGCACCAGAGTAGCCAGTTCATCGGAGCACAATCCACTGAAGTATTTGTAAAACAAGCACAAGGTTGCAACATTGCGGCGATGAGACAGGGGCTGGAGCTTGGTTGACAGTGAGGGACCTATTAGGTTTGCGACTTTTTTTTTGACCTTGTCTGGGAGGAAGAGACTAGTGGATGATGCACCAGCCCAAATGTTGCAACAATACTCCATGCATAGGCGGATGGTTGTTTTGTAGAGATACAGGATAATGTACGGTGTGAGGAGTTTACTAGCACAGTAGAGGGATCCCACATTCTTTGCTGCAGCCTTGGCAATGTCTTCAATGTATTTGTTCTAATTAATGTTATATGTGAAGGTTAGGCCGAAGAGTTGGAATGATGAACTCTCAGGTAGGGTGTTATTTGCCATGACAATCGGTGGTTGGAGAGGTTCTAGTAGTTATTGTACGTATAAAATTAATGAAAAATATATATATTAACGTCCTATAAAGTTAAGGGCGACTAATAATACATCTTAATTACTTAGGAAGTGAGACAATCGAAATATATATATATATATATATATATATATATATATATATATATATATATATATATGTAATTATTTTTATTGGTAATTGCAGCGATATATATATATACAGGGTGTCTCAAAAAATGTACTCACTCTTAGAATGACGAGAAAACCTTTATTTATGAACATAGAGAGAAATGAAATAGCTTCAAATACATGAAACAAATGTAATTGAAAAATCATGTTCGCAAATGTTCAAATTGATGTCCATTATAAATGTACTCACTCTTTTTTTTTTGTTTCAGATATTCTGAATTAATGAACCATGGCAGGAAATCAACTTAGTTTCGAAGAGAGAAAGTTTGTCCTGAAATGCTATTGGAAGACCGAACACGCCACTGAAGTGCAACGCCGGTTCACATGGGAATTCGCAAAACCGCCACCCACGCGCCGGACCATTGCGCGCATCAGAGACAAATTTGAAGCAGATGGAACCGTACAGAATACCAACAAACAACGTTCAGGACGACCACGGACATCTACGTCCCCTGAAAAAGAACTGCAGGTGCAGGAAACACTCCTTCGATCACCACAGAAATCACTTCGCCAAACTGCTCGGGAAACCCACATCT
>OY744531.1:44519699-44602199 GCA_963556195.1 Sepiola atlantica
GATAAGCAACGTAAAGCCTGGCCAGTACTAAATGGGTGACTATTTGGGAATAGCAGGTGTTGTACGTGCTCTCTGCTTATCTCGGCATTGTTTCCAGTCATCCTAGTCTTCTCCTTGCCAGTGGAATCAAGCAGTGTCGATTTAGGAGAAGTGCACTTGATGATTACGGAACCCTTGCTTCACAATTACACGTGCAGCTTACTCTATAAGGGGTATCGCTTGTCTTTCAAGACTGAACGGAGGCCATGCTTATCAACTTGACACGTGACATGAAATTAGAATTGTGCAAACATCGGTTTTAACCAATTCGGATATCTCAGCAGAATGCATAGAAAACGAAAACAAATATTACGATATATTTAAGCGTTATTATAGAAGATACTAATAGAATATTCTGAACTGAGATTTACTAATTGCTTCAATAATAAACACGTGCTTTTTATTATTGAGTCACTACTTATCAAGACTAAAACCACTCAAGGATAACGAGATGAACATATTTGCAGTTAGATGATGATGAACACTATTGTTGTATTTTCACTTCCCGATGCGTGTATACACCATTATACACCCGTCGGCAACCCATGTTCTATTCACCGGTGTTTATATAAAAAAGTGTATTACAAAGAGAAGAAAAGTCACAGAAATCATTGGATAGACAGGTTACTTTCGTACGTGTGTGAGAGAGAAAGACAGACAGATAGATAGACGGATAGATCGTCCCGCTACACTTTATTACATTGTACGTCCCCACCCCAATGCGGATGACACCCCGGACACTTCTTTCCTGCTTTAAATTTCGCCAACCAAGAGATAAAAAAAATATCCGTCCGGAAGTCCGTCGGGTTAGGGACTTCCGTTCCGGGGTCACCTCTGACCCTTTAGGTGCAAGTCAAAGTTTTCCGTTCAAACAACGGTCCTCGTTATGTAACACTATGAGAGGATGAAAGATATCTACGTATCACCCACTGAAAAGAGCAGCCGCCTCAGAAAGAAGCAATTTTTGCCCCTTTGTCAGAAACATTGCATGGAATGTGATGGACTAAAAGAACAGAATATTGGGTCAGCAAGAGTTACGAGGCTGCCAAGAGTAAACACTATGGTGCACTTTAAACTCTTCATTTTCTTAAAGTATGTCCACATTCATTTATTCGACAGGTTTAACGATAAAAATGCGATTTTAAACTTAAGCGTCACAAATCAATGAACGAGTGACTGACGTACAGAGCCTCTTATAGACATACATGAACACATCTAAAAATATTAGTGAGATTTAACCAAGCGATCAAATTTGTTTTTAAATTTGAGATTCTGTAATCTAATTTATAATATTATCTTGTCAAATTTTCGGAGTTTGTCATCGATTTCAATTACTCTGAGTAATCAATATGTGATGTTTTTTCTTTTGGTCCATGTTTTTATGAATAAAAAATGTACCTCGCTTAAGTTCTGTCGCATAATTGTTATTCCAGATCGGAACTTTATTAACATGGGGCTATTTTTGGCTATTTACATTCACAGAACGGCGTTCAACGTTTCTTATTTTATTATTTGGATATGGTGAATAAAGTCTGCTTTCGAAAAACAGAATTTACCGTGTGTTCACAGAGTATGCCGAATGATGTATTATTCTGTTACGAATAAAAAATAAATACACACTTTTCAACGCTATTACTATTCTTAAATTTAATCAAATTGCTTGATAAAAAATAATATATTGTAGATTATATTTTAGAAGAAATATTTTTGTGTGTACAAAAAACACATCCATTAAATGACCACGTGTTCAAGTTGGTAGAATTCAGACGATGAAGAGGCAGAAAGTGTGCCCTCTGATTAATCTTACACCCTACCTGCAAAACTTCTTTTTATTGATTTTTTAATCCTTTAGATACTATCGATTAAATCACCGAAGGTGGACTGGCATTCTCTCCCTCTAAAATTTTAATTCGTTAATTTTATTTAAATTCTGGAGGAATATTATTATACACCAACATTTTCAAATGTAGGAAATCTTTTCTTTGAAATGATTGCGCAATTCTTAGATTTTCGTACAAGTTTAACGTAAAATGAGCTGATTTTTTCGATGATGGGTATCAATGGCTATCTATACTGATGGAGAGTAAAAGGTGGATACTGGGTTTACTATCACATCCCCCACCCTTCGTAAAACTAGCTTCCCCTATTTTGTCTTTTATTTCTCACATTCAAAGAGCGATGATTCTGACAAGGAAGGACAATTGCTCTTCTCTGGGTTAGCTACTGATTTGAGTGGGTGATATGTTGATATTTTCAATTCTCTCATAGTATTCAACATCATTCAACAGTCAATCTATTCATCATACAAACCCTTATCCTCGAGCGGTCTTTTAGCCTTGATATGTGATGACTCATTAATAAACAAAAGAATATTCATTACCATCTAAATGTTGTGTTATTCAATTTGTTTTACAAATTCTTCATATTACTATATTTAATCCTAAGATTGTTTCAGAATTATTTTAGATGAGGATTGATACTTTGTATTAGTTGTATCATTTAGACTACTGTTCTCGTCTTGGATGTTATTCTCACAACGTTTCGGCCGATGTAACCTCCGGCCTTCTTCAAATGTGTATTGTCAAACTCGGAAATCTTTATATCTAACTCGTGTATCTGTACGGAATTTCGAACGGGACCCATTTATTTGATAACCGGTGGTAGTTTGTTCTCGTTCTGTCAACCATGACTTGGTAGAAGTCTTAAGTAATTCTTAACTTTATTCTTAGTATCGCCCGTACAGAAGCTTGAACCTTCAACCGTCAGAAAACCGTCACTTAGAACTTATTATGACTTAGCAATTCATCCGTTGCGCCACGGGTCAATATTAACACAACTTCTACTGGATGTTGAAGGTTCAATCCTCAGTACGGGCTAGACTAAGAATACACTTATAAATTATTTAAGACGTCTACCCGCTCATGGTTGATAGAGAAAGAACAATCTACCCCGAAGATTAAATAAAGGGTTCTGTTTGAAATTCCGTACAGATTCCCGAGTTCGATAAGACGCATCTGAGGAAAGTCGTATGTTACATCGGCTGAAACGTTGTGAAAAGAATAACATCTGAGATGAGAACGGTAGTTCGAATAATCTAAATAATATAAATCCTAAGATTATAAAAAACGGCCCTTTGCACGATATCTGAGCAGGCATTTGTAAAAGCATGTCGAAGACACATTTTTGGGGTAGTTTCTGAAATTTTTAAAAATCGATTAAAGAATCTTAACTCTATTATTTTCCAATTGTCGTTTTTTTACGCGAAAATTGAGTTTTTCTCAAACAATAGTTGTCGGACCTTTACGACGATTAGCACTTTTAATGTCGAATCAAATCAAATTTTAAATCCAATTTATTGGCAATTCATAGCAAAGTGCAACAAGCCATGTATAAGGACAGTTAGAAAATGTGTACGTTTATATACAGCAGGGGCGGGCAACCTCCGACCCGCGGGCCACATCCGACCCGCGAAGGCTTAGCGTCCGGCCCGCCACCCTGCTATGCTTTATTATTGCAATCCGGCCCGCGGACCTCCCAGTAAAACTCATCTCATTTTGTGACATAGACGTAAAAGTAGGTTTTAATTAAGATTTATAGTGGGATAAAAATGTATAAATATCAGCGAGCGATGATGCATGTATATTTTATTTTTCTTTAACTATTAATTTCAAATCCTTGGCAAGCCAAGGATAAAAAGGATAAAAATAGAAAAATAGAAAAAGAGAAAGAGAGAGGCAAAGAGGAAACGAGAGACGGAGAAAGGGCATAAAGCAAAGAACTTATGTGATGTATTTCAAAACGAATGCTGGATCAACTTGCTACTTCCCTCGTCATTATTTTTTATGATTCAAAAATGGCTCTTCGTCGGCGCCTTTTATAACATCACATACAGAAGTCTCTTGAGAAAAAATATCAGATTTGAAGAGTGTTCAATGCAATTCTTCTACAATTTATTCATGTAAACAAAATATAGTAATTCTGAGATTTGGTTTTTCACTCCGGCCCGCGATCTTCTTCCAAAAGTCTCATCTGCCCCTCGCTTTGAAAAGGTTGGCCGCCCCTGATAAACAGTCTGAATGTTTGCCCAAGGCGAGTTTAAATCTGGATATGGTAAGCCCCTTTACAACTTCCTCTCGTAGGCTGTTCCACGGAGCAGCAACATGGAGAGACTGCTGCCTTTCTTTTATTGAGACGAAAGCGCATATGATAGTCTTTCGCTGGGTCCCGTAGAGAACACGATTTGGCGCTGACGATTTGGCGCTCAGGGTAAAAAACACATCGAAAGGTAAATTCAAATTCCTATTGATGATATTTTACGCAAGAAGCACGTCTCCTTACATCATTCGTTGCTCTAGTGACGAGTAATTAACCGAGGATCAGCGGCCATGATGCATCCAGTACCGCCTTAGACTGTTTGAACGTCTGCAAGCTGACCACGGCTTATGACAGCTGGTTCAACGATGCAGCGACCCGTACCGAAAAAGAAACCTTCCGACGATTAGCTGAAATTGTTTCAGATACAGCTTTTCTGCGTTTCCACAAAGCCCTCTATGCGAAGCTGGTGTGAAGGGGAGGTCACAAGGCACATTGTAGTTGGCGCGCATGATGTTAACATTCAGGATGAGGTCTCCGCGCAATTACAAATTTGGAAGGCGGTGAAGACATCTTAAGAAAATGTGAAAAGCAGAGGGATTAGTTCATATTAAACTTACAGAGATAACTTCCCTCTTCAAAACCTAACTAATTAAAGCAACAAAAAAACTAAAATTAAATTTTCAGAAAGTATTAAGGACATCTATGAGAGGATTTTCTACTCTATTCCACCGAGATTTATTGTCTGTTACGCTTAAATTTAAACTAGCACTTTATTGCCAGACGCGTCACTTTTTTCTTAAAAGTGGTTTCTGATATCTCCATTAGCATCTAAGCCCCTAGGAATGTGTGTCGACAAAGTTCGGTAAAGTCAAAGGAAACCGAATTGTCGAATTTTATTTTGCAAATCTTATATAGAATGAGGAATCTAACCCTACAAAATTAGCGATTATCCGTCTCATGCGATGTTTTCACAGAACAGAAATCCGTGACTGCGTTTGCTCAAGTTCGAAACCACGTTTAGTACGAACCTGAGAAAATAGGACATGCGTTAGACAAAGCGTTGCCCAAGAAGCATTAGGGTCGATTTACCAGCATCCAGAATTACTAACCCCCCAACAGTTTCTCTAAACGTATGAGTTTCACATGTTGGCCGGTCATAATTCAGGAAGGGGACATTTTGTATTCAGCACCGTCTTCTTCCTGAAGACATGCGCACGGGGTAACTGTCGTGCCTCTACATCGCCTGCTTGCCCAGAGGCAGTCTTTTCGAATCAGTCAACATGGGAGTCGGACGTTTGTTCCGCCTTTGATGGACGTTGGCTCTGTGGCAAGTAGCTTGGCAAAAATAGAGTTTTACTGTAACAGCAAGCAAACTGGAGCAAAGATCTCGGACACGAATTATACTGATGAATATGTATTTCCAGTTTTACGGTGAAAAAATGTTATAGTTCAGCGTTGGCCACGTGCGCGCAAATAAATACATATTCATCAGTATAATTCGTGTCCGATATCTTTGCTCCAGTTTACTTGCTGTTACAGTTTCCATATCAGCCAAGGTTCGCGTTGGCATCATTCTGGCAAATTTAAGCCTGACAGACAGAAAACAAATCCTGGTAGAATAGAGGTGGAACCCTTTCTATAGATCACATTAAAACGTCCTGATTATTTAGTTAAACTCGGACTTTAAACCTTTCGTGCATACTGTTGTTCCACAACAACAAATAAAAAAGTTTATAAGTTTTGATTTGACCAATTATATAAATATTTTTTTCAAAAACGATATTCCCAAAACCAGCTAAATACAAATTTAAGCAATCTTAAAGATTTAGTCTGTACAAAAATGTACCACCACGCACTTTGGGAGAAAAATATTCAGCATTCACATACTCCCTCCACAACACTAATATCAAGTCTTCTTGTGCAGGTGACCCGAGGAGCATTAATGTCAACAGTGGACAAACCACATCTCGTCAAGAACGCCGAGGGTGTTATAACATTACTAAGCAAGACTTTTGTTAAGCGCTCTCCGGCCATCTATTTCAAACTCTACACAGCTATGGTGTGACCGCATCTAGAATTTGCATCTTCAGTCTGGAACCTCGATCTTGCTCAAGACATCGATCGCCTGGAAATCATTCAGAGACATGCAACCAAGCAAATACCTTTCAGACACCTGCCATACTCTGAACGCTTTGTTTCCCAGGGATTGGATCCATTGAAGCTCCAACGTTTAGGAACTGACTTAATAAGCACCCACAAAATTGTTAACAATAACCCTGAATACTCTCTTGATCTTCATATGTTTAACACATGCAGATATGCCTACAAAGTCAGAAAACAGTACAGCTCCCATACCTTTAGGGAACATTTTTTCATGCTCAGAATTGCTGAGCCACGAAACAAACTGCCTGTAACAACCCTACATCCTTTAAAACCCACACCTGATGAGTCATCATATACATGCACAAATCGAGGAATACGTGTTGCCTCCATTATTAGTTGTTATCCGTCTTTCGGAAGTCAGAAGGCACATGATTCAAGAACAAGTTAGATAAGGATTAAATGGCGTTGCTTTAGCCATCCGGACTGAGTGGTGGATTAGAACTTAAAACCTTGTTGGAAATTACCATAACACTTCTTAAAAGTTTAGTTGAAATCGACACTGAAATGGTGAAATCTTAACTGTACGAACATAAATACTACACACATTAATTCGGTGCATTCTTAATATGATTAATATAGTTCACTCATTAAAAAATATGAGTTAATTTATTTGTACAAGAATGTGTGATTAAGTACTTTTATTTTACAGAAAGTTGACTCTATTTTCTATTTTCAGAGAGAAACACAAAGACCGAAACAATTTAATTACTTGAGAATATTTATTTCACCCTCCGGGATTTTCTTTCACGCAGGGTGGGATCCTAGAAACTCATTGATTTCGATGTAAGCTGTAAATTACTTTTCGAGTTTAGAATTGTTTAACCCGGGTGTGGTTTTGGGGAGATTTCAGAGAGGATGTTGTAGATATTATCAGTATACGAACTTAGTGCACGAAAAACTGTCAGGCTGAGAAAAACACCCCGTCATAGGATTACTTAATTGGTTTTGACGATTCCAAGTCCCAGAAGCTGGGCTTTTCTCTATGCATGGCATTATGGAGTTGACTTGCGTCCCGTCATGTTGCAGGAACTCTGAACTTTTTTGTCAATGCTTTTGTGTGGGTACATTGTGGAAGTTCACACAAAAAATACCTTTGATGAAAAAATCGAATTCAAAGAAAAGCGACTTCAGTAAATTTAATGATCGCTCAGGATTTAGAAAATAAAATGAATACGTAAATTTATTGAAGAGTGGTTTCTTAAAGATAGAAATATTTTTTTTCAGTATGATTGATGGTGAAAGAATTACCTTACGCCAACTTCAGCAAGATATGTAGCCAGAGCCACTCAGTTTCGCTAGGCTCATCATTTAATCGAGATTCAATCCCGCAAATCATATGAAGGAACGCAATTGACTGAGGACCAACAACTCCAGAAGTCCCCACTGCCACAGGAGTAACAAATTAATCTGTCAACAGAAAAAGACTATTTATTAAATTAATTTTTGCGTCTAGTGTGACAGACCGCGGTTTAATTTTTTGTTTAAGCTACTGTTTGCGAGGGTATTGTTACTAAATACTCAGTCCCGCGGACTAAATAAACCGTTTGATGCATCAAAGGGACATGGTGATATTACTAGTAAAAAATGTAAACAAAGATTTGCCGCAAGATGAATTATTCGTACAATTTAGGCTTTCTGTGGACGTATGCCTCGTTAGACGAGTGGTCCAAGACGACGTCCGCGATAGGCGACCACTCTTCTAAAAGCACAGGTTCTAATCCTGTACGAGTTTCATTTTTCACTTTGTGGTATTCTTTGTTTATTCCCCACCCACGGACTAAATAAATCATTTGGTTAGTAACATTACCTGCGCAAACAGTAGCATCCATACAAATACAGCTTAATATATAACATAATGTTGGAAATAAATTTCTAATATTAAAAACACACATCCGGGCCATTTAATAGAAATCAGAATTAGCTGCACAATTAAGTCTTAAATGCGAGTTTCGTCCATTGGATTGTGGAATACTGTGTTCGCTTGTAAAAAAATAAATAGATTTTTTCCTCTTTCCGCGTAGCTGTTAGGTTGGCCACATGGGCTAAGGGGTTCGGATTTTAGTTAAAAGTTGACTCGTGTCTAGGGTTCGAACCGTGTGATCGACAGAACAGTTATCTCCACACTGACGATTCACTAAAAGAATGAAACATATATTTATGTGGATAATAATTTTTTTTTTAAATTTATTATAGTATTATTTAATAGCCTCGTTTATGGCTGGTCCTTTAAGAGAAATAAAATTAAGCTGCCAAATTAAAGCTTGAATGCGAGTTCCGTCCATTGGATTGTTGAACACTATGTGACAGCTTACTAGATGTTCGCTTCTAAAAACATAATTAGACTTTATTTCTCTTCTTTCCTCATAACTGTTAGATTGGTCGCGTGGGTTAAAGGGTTTAGACTTGAGTTAAAAGGTGACTTGTGTCTGGGATTTGAACCGTGTGATCGACAGAACAGTTATCTCAACACTGACGATTCCCATAAATGATGAAACATATATGTATGTGCATAATAATTTGAAAAAAATACTTATTATTATAATATATATATATATATATATATATATATATATATATATTGAGCTTTTTCTCAGTTTCGGAATGGACCCCCCCCCCCCCCTGTAAGAATACCTGCACAATCAAAGTTTGGGAGTATAGTCTATTAACTAAAGCTAATAAAGGAGGGATATATGGATTCATACCTTTCGCAAGCGTCTTAGTAAAAATGATTCAGTAAACTCGATGGAAACCGAACTCGACACACCGCTTGTACTCATTACACCACGTAACTTTCATAAGAGCCATTTCATTTTAGTCGATGTAAATGTCATCTTAGTCACGTAAGAAGATCGTCGTCTCCATGATTGACACTGTCGTCATGGTGTACAATATTGCATAGGTGGTGTCGACATAGTGGTAATCACCGATATCATAGTCCCGACCTATACTATATTAACTGCCTTTTGGGACTCATTTTTCACGATGTTTTACAAACAGATAGACATATAAGCATCCAATAATAGATACATATAATCACAGTCTTATGCAAACAAGATTAGTTCTTAGCCAGAAGCCTTCCATTACGGACTTGCTTGGCGAGTAACAGTCACATGCACATGATAGTAAAATTTAACTTATGGTATTTGTTTATGATAAAAGATATATACATTATTATATAAGGTGGGTCCAACGTCAATCATGACTTTCATCATAGCAGTATGATTACGCTGATGAAGGTGCCCAAGCGTGTCTCAGTATCATGACATTTATTTCAGAGTACCTGAGCACATTAATTGCGACCATTTCACGTGGAGCACATGTACAGATAGAAGTTGTCGGGTGGGAAGGATACGTCTGTGAGGAAGTAGAGAAGCGAAGCGAACGAACGTAAAATGTTACTAGCTTATATAAACTACTTTCGTTCTCTCTCCTTTCATTTAGCTTATTCTTTCATTTTTATTTCTTCTTTTCTGTATAGAGTAGAAATGGGATGCATTCAAATCAATAGTTTCGTGCTAGTCCACTTCCGAAATAAAGAATAAAAAGCATTTGACATTAAAAGTGTTAACTCGACAATTTTCAATCAATGTAAACGAGAAACTGAGCGAGCGTGTGTGAAATAACCATTTCTAATAAAATCAGCAACTTGACAACCAAAAACAAAAGAGAGCGAATCCAACAAAGCCAGACACATCACGCTCGCCCCCTGCCTTTCGAGCCCAAGGGAGACAAATGAATACTTAACTCAGGAACACAGAAGTTTACACATATTCTCACAGTGACAAAGGCCGCATACGCACAATCTCTCCTGAAAACAAACATATAGACATACACATTTTAAACACTCGTATCGAACATTCTACAAACAGGAGAACTTTTAACTTTTCTAAACTTACAATTTACTCACTAAAAATATATTTCACACCAATGTAAATCTGTAAATATACTAATATGTTTCGTTCGTTTACCATGCTTTTATCTCCTTCATTCACAACATCATTTTGGTGAATTTAGCACTTGCTAAATGGTGACCCATACTCAATCATTCATAATATGCATTTTTGTCCATTTTTCTCATTCGCACTTATAACTTTTTTAATTGCCAGCGTGGGTCTTGGTACATTTCCACAGACGCGACCATCGTCTATACCCTATCCAAGCTACAGCTCTTTTATCCATAATACTCTATCAATTAAAAAAAATATATGTGCGTATGTGTGTGTGGGAGGGGGGTCATTGTCGTGATCGAAAGAATACCGTATATGTCGAATACGAGAAGATTGCATTTAATCAGTTCCTGTAACTAACAACAATTATAGTTATTTTTTAGGTTTTACATAAATAAACATCGTCTTTCGCAGAAATCTAAATAATATGCCGAGTTAAACCACTTGTGGATAAGTGGTCAAATATGAAGTGGATTGCAAAACGGGTGTGAATACGATTTCTGAGATAATTGTGCGTTTAAACAACTCACGTTACTATGAAGAAAGAACTTAATGTCGATGCTTCCGGTCCCGTATTAAGAGACATAACAGTTTTAGATTGTCGTTATTATTTCCTCTGGACTAAAAAGAATACTTCCGGAAGTCTTGAATCAGGAATACTTACAGACTTTATAAAAAATTATTCTTTAAAATTAATTAAAATGATGTAAATATTTTCTTCACTCTTAGAAAATATATGACCCCGTATGACATTTTACATAATTATGGTATCATTGTGACCAAATTTCACATTCCGAGATCTAATAACCTAAAAGGTAGTTAACGGACACACAGGCAGATAATGTTCGTATTTAATATATAGAGATGATTACATTGTTATAAATTTGTGAATCAAAATTTCTTTAAATTGATGAGCATATTGTACAACGAAAATATAGAGTGACCCCAAATAAATGTTAGCCATGAGAATATTAATAAAATCCCCAATCCCTTCTGCAATTTAACCATATTTTGTACAAATAAACTTCAGTATATGTCTAACTTGCCTACCAATATTCACTCATGCATACTTAACAGTCTTTGTTTTATCGCTATTCAGTGATATGCAGAGACACTTTGTTGAGCGCCACGTCAGTAGGAGGTGTGAACCTGAGTGGGGTTCGCACTCACCGTACTTTACCTTCTCCCAGCTTTTATCTGTGGGATTATTTTAGAGATAATGTCAATCAAAATAATACCCAGACTATTTCGCAAGTAAAGAATGCTAAAATAGCTTAAATTAGTCGTATCTAGGTGTGCTTGCAATGCAGATGTGCGCAGTTGAAGCGTATCATTCAACGGTGATAAACCAAAGGCTGTTAGCCATTCATGACTGAAACTTTGTGGACACGTCAGGCATAGAATGAAGTTTATTTGTATCAAATATAGTTGGATTGAAAAAAGGATTTTGAATTTTATTAATGATTCCATTGGTGAATGCCATTCAATTTTGGTCATCTTGTAATATAGTAATGTCCTTTTATGCACTGAATCTAAATCTGGTTGATTTTCTTTTCAATTGTACTGTAATTGGCATTTAGATTACCCCTGACTGGAGTTCTGGTGATCGCAGGAGCGTCATCTGATTTTCAAATTGGCCGTCTTGGCAACAAACTTCAATCAATTAACTTTTTCAGCTATTAATCAATACTAGTTTATACCTGCTCTTTGAAAAGTTTTGATGCAGTACCTGGATATGTCAATTTCCATCTTTATTAAGCTTCTCACGCTTTATAGTAGTAAGAAGCAAAATATTTGTGAAACTTTGTAGACAAAATGCGCTACGTAGATTTTGCATGAGAGAGTAATTAACTACGATGAATGTATTTTCGCATTGTTTTTATTGATAAAAAGTATTACAACTTTTTTTTTAGCAAAAATAATTCGCTTTCGACCAATACCGAATAACCTTAGGGTCTATTTATTTATTTTGCAGATTATCAAAAATAAGGCAACTTAAAAAATATTTATGTAATGTTTTATATGTAATGTTTTTTTGCTATTATGTTATGCTAATTTATTTAAATTTATAAAAAACGTATCTAGTAAGAAAAAATCATTTAGACTTACGTGAAAATTGTAAAAATAACAACTGCCTTTGTAAGGTGTACCTTACCTATCATTTTTTTGCCAACCAATTACATGTTTTTATTTAAAAACGAAAAGATAAACTCCAAACACACCATAACTTTTAATGGTATATAGATAAGTAAATAACAAAACCCTGCGCTGAACTCGAACTTATGTCACACACAGACGCAGATTATGTGAATACTAATTAATAGAATGACCGGCGTTGTTTAACGCTACGTTCTTTCTCTGCTTTTTTTGCACCTGCATGATTCAGAGGAGATGTGGAAGAAAGTGCTGTGGTTATGTGAGGCTAAAATTGAGCTTTTTAGCTTCAACTCGACTCGTCGTTTTTGAACAAACAAAGTTAACTTGAAGCCTTATTCTAAAAATAAAATAAGACTGTCACCGTGACGCTTTAACTCTTAATGTATTATTTTAAAGACTGTTGATTTTTCTTTTAACGGTAATCGATAACATCTGCTTATTTTATATGCATCTGTCTTAACAAAATTTTCAATCAATTAACTTTCTAGCTTTCTTTTATCACACTACACATGCACATGCTAACACACAGAATAAGTCAAACAATCCATACACACATGCATGTACACACACACACACACACAAACACACACACACACCCACAAACACACAGTGCTAAATTGTAATCAAACAAGAGCCAATATTTAATATTTTATTTAAATACTATTAATTGCTACGTTCGCTGAAGATACTCAAGCTTCGCCCATCTGGTCATCTATTAATTAGGAATAATTCCTGGTTACAATAATCCAGACAGAGTCACCACTCTCCGTTAGAATGAATGGGTTTTTGAAAAACGCCCAAACGGAAGTATGGTGTCTACTGATGTTATCTACTGTTTTGTTCTCCTTGTAAAAAATTCTAAGGTTGTTTTTACAAGTTGCAATGTATTTTTTATTTATGTTTAAAAAAAAAATACATACGAACCATATTTAAAGGATAACGTTAATCTAATATACGTAAAAACAAAGTCCAATCACCCTTTCATCGACCATAAAACATATTCGTAGTTCTATCGAACGTAGGCTTAGCAATAACTCTAGCAACGAAAATGTATTTAAGAAATAAAGGAACATTTACAGCACAGATCTGAAAATAGTAGGAATAATATCATCGCAATCATATAAGCAGATGCTAAAAACTAAACTTGGAAAGAAAATTCCTAAATCTTATCGAAAAATACTTTTCTGTAATGACTCCCTTTTGACAGAAAAATCAATGAAAATAACTTAAAACTGTCCCATATTTGCTGAGAAAACTTAGAAATGATAATTAAAGCACACAATAACAAAATACTAAGCGAGAGGTGTAGAGAAAAAATGAAAACAAATTTCGTAAAAAGTAATCAATATAGCAACAGTAAAAATAACACTAAGAGGAACAATAATATAATCACTAGAAATAGTAATAACTCAAACTCTAATAGAAACCTCACAAATAAAAATAAAGAAGTTTATAATAAAAAGAAAACTGTAGAATTCGTGCATTTTGTCAACTACAGAATAACTGCTTAACAAAAAGCACTGTTTACTAAATCACAATTATTGCGAACGAAAACCCGAATTACAACAAAATACTTTGTAGACATGACCTTCCCAGATTGTAGAAACAAGTATATTGCAATTTCACATTTTAATGATCTCAAAAACTTACTTAACTGTAGAAACAAAATAGCATGTAGACATATAATAAACTTTACTTTAGGATAACTATATAACAAATAAATAAAAGTAAAATAAATAAAAACCCAAACTAAATCAACATCTAAAGTAACCACGAAAAACGAAATGAACAGAAAATAAATTATTCCAATAATGCACGTGCTAAAATGAGGTCACATGTTAAATCGACACATTTACAATGAAGATGCACTACCCACAAACAAAGGAAAACAAAAAAGATATCAAGAGAAGCTCAACTATAGGCTAATGAAAACATGGGAGGGAAATAACAATGAATCTGATTGGTTAGTAAGCAAAAAACGACAGTGATATATAAAAACAATCAGTAACAAACTAGCCTGATGATTCCTTGTGGGGATGAAAAACGGACGCCTCTCTGTAGCTTAATTACTATAAATATATCTTCATACCTTACTACTAAACATTACACTATCGAGCACTATTGAAGTAAATATTGAAAATGTATGCACAATATATTACATCACCTTATAAAATTATATGTGTATCCATATATATATATATATATATATATTATTTCATGTTTACATTATACTCTTATGAGATGATTTAATATACTGTGTATAGATTTTCAGTATTAACTTCAACAGTGCTCAATACGTGAGCGGAGCTTAGTAGTAAAGTATGTAAATATTTATATGGCAATTAAGCTACACAGATGAAGATGTTATGTGGGTATGAGAACGCGAACATCTCTGTGTAGCTTAATTACCACAAAAATATTTTCATTGTACATGTATATATATATATATATATATATATATATATATATATATATATATATATATATATATATATATATATAAGTATAAATTTTTATTCATACAAACATTATTAGTTACATATGTACATACATGTTTCGGTTACACTCTTCGCAGAAAGTCAACCTCGTCAGACCAAGGATTTAGAGGAATTAACAATAATGTTTGTATAAATAAAAAATTATACTTATAAACAGCTCTACTTGTTATTGAGCACTTTTTATAAACACTTGAGTTTCAACGGATTTACATCTACAGAAACTAATACAATACATGTACACTTTATATATATATATATATATATATATATATATATATATATATATATATATATATATACACACACACATATATATATATATATATATATATATATATATATATATATATATATATATATATATATGTAAATTATAACTAAAAGGTAAACTTTTAGAGAGTTGGACCTATTGTGAAATAAGGAAAGCTCAATATACTGGATAGAGCAAAAATATGGTAAGTCAATGAAAATTGATAAGACCTGCAAATGGAAGCAAATCGATATCTTCAGTTGTTCTGAAGATATCGATTTGCTTCCATTTGCAGGTCTTATTAATTTTCATTGACTTACCATATATATATATATATATATATATATATATATATATATATATATGTGTGTGTGTGTGTGTGTGTGTGTGTGTGTGTGTGTGTATTTAGACAGCAAGTTATTACTCAAACAGGCTTTGTTGAACAACACGTAATTTTGCGTCTGCTTAACTTCCTTTTAAGGTTTTCGAGGCGTCGAGCAATCTTTCGGGTTTCAGGCGGCAGTCCATATAATATTTCGTCGATTGTTCTAAATTCGGCCATTTTTGTAGCACTCTCGACCTTCTCGGTCGTCCCCAGGAGTAGTTTGTTTTTAATGAGAAGACTCAATTTATTGTTTTTAAAGATATCGTGAACGGTGGTTGAGTTGATTATTATTTTATGTTTATTTTTGTCGTGTTATATCGTATTTTATTTTATTTTATTAGTTCGTTCTTTTGTTTATTTGGTTGTATTATTTATTTATTTATTAAAAAAAAAATATTTTTTTTATTACTTTATTTTCATTGAATTATGAAATACACTTAGTATGTTAGTAGCTGTGTTGAACGCTATTTTGTTAATATTGGGTTGTTTAGTTTTAATAAATATAGTATTTTTGTGTATTATTTTTGGTGTCAGATGTTAATATTTTTCGTATGTCGATCGACTGTAGTCTTTTGTTGTGTGACGTTGGATGGCGCTGGTATCGGATAAATGGTAAGGTAGACGTCGAGAGTGAGTTGTTGTAGTATGGCCAATATAGCTGCTATGTGCTTGTTCTGTTTGGGTTGTAGGGAGACACTCCTTAAAAGGTCATGAGAACTTATATATTACATTAGTTTGGCTGAGGGTTGCATTGACGGTGTTATTTTTAATAATGTATTTATTTGTTTAAAATTTTGTGTAATAGATTATTAGTTTGTTTTTATGCTGGTCGTTAGGTTTAGTTTATCGTTGTATTATGTGAAGCATTGCTTTTTCGTCTAGTTTGTAGTTAGGGTGCATCTGGTTTTTGTAGCAGAGTTTGATCGTATTATTTTTGTAATAGATTTTGCTTTTGTTTTTATCATGTATGGAGTTTATATATGATTTTATTTGTTGGTCGACTATTTTATTGGAGGAAATGATTGTTTAATATTGGTTATTTTTTTAAATAGAATATTTGTTTGGATATGGATATATTGTGCGATGAACTTGATTTTTAGTGAGTACAATTTTATATTTTTGAAGACATTCACTGTGATAGTTGAGGTTCGGATTATTAGTTGTGGGTTTTTTCTATGTAGATGTCGTGTATTCTGTAGGGTTACTGAGGTCGATTAAAACGTCGAGGGCGGGGATTTTATTGACGTTAAGCAAACGCGAAAATTCCGTGTTGTTGAACAAACCCTGTTTGATATATATATATATATATATATATATATATATATATATATATATATATATATATATATATATATATATATATATATATATATATATATAAGATAACTATATATATGCATACATATATACATATATATATATACATATATACATATATTTATACATATATACATATATATATATATATATACATATATACATAATATATATATATATAAGATAAATATATATATATATATATATATATATATGTATACATATTTACATATATATATATATATGCATACATATATACATATATATACACATATACATATATATGCATATATATATATACACATGTATATATATATATATATATATATATATATATATATATATATATATATATATATATATGAAGTTGACGCTTTTTGCAAGTGTTAACGAAACAGAATATGTTTTGTCGCAAATAATGGAATAAAATCAACAACAACAATATATATATATATATATATATATATATACATATATACATGTATATATGTATATATATACGTGTGTGTGTGCAAAGAGTCATGACCTGGGGGTAAAACGCCAGAATATTGACATCAACATCGTAGGTTCGATCCTTGTCTAGGTTAGCCATGCTGATGACGGCTGTGAACCAGAAACACGTGTCTATAGATTTCTTTTATGTATGTATCAAATTTATACATATATATATATATATATATATATATATATATATATATATATAAAACAATAACAAATAAATTGCATTTTAATTTATATATTTCCGCTCAAAAAGAAATCGTTCGAATATGATATTTTCATATACATTTTTAGATTTTGTTTTGTTCACGATAAAATATCTATTTTGGGAAAAATGTGTTTTGCTCACAATTTATGGCTCATCCTGAGTCATTTATAAGTTTATGTTATCTTTCTTTTCTTTGACTCTCTCTATTTTCACCGTCTTTCTTACGGACACATTTTTATTTATTACCGTTTCTTTTTTGTACTTATTTTCATTATCTCTTTTTTTCTTTCAAGTTTACATGTAATCATTCAACCATTATTTGAAATCAACTATCCCTCTATTCTTTCTTTCGTTCTTTGTGATTTATTCTTTAATCAATTTCTTTCAGTCTTTCCTTTTTATATTTTCTTTTTTTCTTTCTTTTTAAGTATTCTGCTTTTTTTTCCTTTTCTATTCTTTTTGACTTTATTACTCTCATTTTTTCACCTTCTCTTTTTCTTTTATAATTTCTCTTTACTTTCTTATTCTTCTCTTTCTTTATTTTTCTCTCTTACAGATATTCCATCCTTCGCTTTCATTCTTTGGAATATATTTGTAATCATTCTCTTTCTGTCTATTTTATTTAGTAATTTCCATTCTTAATGTTATATTATGTTTTCTTCTCTCTCTTACTCGCATTGTTATATCTTCTTTATTTATTTATTTATTTATTTATTTATGTGATGCTCTTTCTTTTTTCTCTCATCCTTTCTTCCATTGGTTCAAATAATTTTTCTATTCATAAGTAGCAGAAATATCTCCACTGTTTTGAAGCATCGATATTTTGAAACATTTATAACGGTTTGAGACCAAACTCAATGCAATTTTTGTCTTTATATAAAAAGAAAAAATTGCATTGCGTTTGGTCTTTCAAAATATCGATGCTTCAAAACAGTGGAAATATTTTTACTACTTATTAACACATGCGCGACAACACGTAATCTACTGTGATCGGACATTAAACCAGCATCTTCAATAACATCAAAAGAACACAACCAAATGACAACATGTAACGTAAGATAAAAAGAAGAAAAATATGTCTGTACTTTTCCTGATGAAGACTTATTTTAAGTCGAAAATTAGAATTTTAAATAAATAATTATGTTCATTTAAAAGAAAATATTTCCATTGAGTTTGGGTTTAACCTGTATGAATCTTTCTAGTTAGGTTATTCTTTGTTTCTCTTTCCCTTTCTTTCTTTTTTATTTCGTTGTAATTTATTTCTTACTCACTTTCTTATTTCTTTTTCTATTTTTTCTTTTTCGTCGTTGGGATCATTTTGCTATTTCATGTTTTTGTTAATCTCTTTCACTTTTGATTGTTTGACCCTTTCTTTTTTTCTTTGTTTGTTCGACCCTTTCTTTTATTTCTTTGTTTGTTCGATACTTTCTTTTTTTCTTTGTTTGTTCGACCCTTTCTATTTTTTCTTTGTTTGTTCGACCCTTTCTTTTTTTCTGTGTTTGTTCGACCCTTTCTTTTATTTCTTTGTTTGTTCGATACTTTCTTTTTTTCTTTGTTTGTTCGACCCTTTCTATTTTTCTTTGTTTGTTCGACCCTTTCTTTTATTTCTTTGTTTGTTCGATACTTTCTTTTTTTCTTTGTTTGTTCGACCCTTTCTATTTTTTCTTTGTTTGTTCGACCCTTTCTTTTTTTCTGTGTTTGTTCGACCCTTTCTTTTTTTCTTTGTTTGTTCGACCCTTTCTTTTTTTCTTTGTTTGTTCGACCCTTTCTATTTTTCTTTGTTTGTTCGACTTTTTCTTTTATTTCTTTGTTTGTTCGACCCTTTCTTTTTTTCTTTGTTTGTTCGACCCTTTCTATTTTTTCTTTGTTTGTTCGACCCTTTCTTTTTTTCTGTGTTTGTTCGACCCTTTCTTTTTTTCTTTGTTTGTTCGACCCTTTCTTTTTTTCTTTGTTTGTTCGACCCTTTCTATTTTTCTGTGTTTGTTCGACCCTTTCTTTTTTACTTTGATTGTTCGACCCTTTCTTTTCTTTTTGGTTTGTTCGACCCTTTCTATTTTTTCTTTGTTTGTTCGACCCTTTCTTTTTTTGTGTGTTTGTTCGACTCTTTCTTTTTTTTTTGGTTTGTTCGACCCTTTCTTTTTTTCTATGTTTGTTCGACCCTTTCTATTTTTTCTGTGTTTGTTCGACCCTTTCTATTTTTCTTTGTTTGTTCGACCCTTTCTTTTATTTCTTTGTTTGTTCGATACTTTCTTTTTTTCTTTGTTTGTTCGACCCTTTCTATTTTTCTGTGTTTGTTCGACCCTTTCTATTTTACTTTGATTGTTCGACCCTTTCTATTTTTTCTTTGTTTGTACGACCCTTTCTTTTTTTTCTGTGTTTGTTCGACCCTTTCTTTTTTTATTTTGTTTATTCGACCCTTTCTATTTTTTTTGGTTTGTTCGACCCTTTCTTTTTTTCTGTGTTTGTTTGACCCTTTCTATTTTTCTGTGTTTGTTCGACCCTTTCTATTTTACTTTGATTGTTCGACCCATTCTATTTTTCTGTGTTTGTTCGTCCCTTTCTTTTTTACTTAGATTGTTCGGCCCTTTCTTTTTTTTGTTTGTTTGACCCTTTCTATTTTTTCTTTGTTTGTTCGACCCTTTCTTTTTTTCTTTGTATTTTCGACCCTTTTTAATTCTTTGTTTGTTCGATACTTTCTTTTCCGTTCTTTCTTTTTCATGACTCTTTTTTCCTTCATTTTTTATATCTTTTATCTTTCTTTCCTCTAAATTTATTTCCTTCTTTTTAAAATTTGTATCCTTCTATTTTTTATATTATATTTTTATGTTTTCTTTTTCTGTCTTTTTCGTTTTTTGTTGAATTGTAACTCGCTTTCTTTTTACATTCCTTCGTTCGTTTTTCTGTCTATTCAATTTGCTTCCGTCTTTTTAAAATTTGGTTTTCTTCTTAACCTATTTCATTTCTATACTTTTTAAAATTTCCTGTTTCTCCTTTTCTTTTTCGTATCTCTCTTTCTTCCTTTCTTCCTTTCTTTCTTTTTTTCTTTCTTTTATTCTTTCTTTCTTTTTTCAAAGACCTACCAGCGTGAAATTTTATCTTCTAACATTCCTTTGTCCTGATAATTTCAGGACCACACATTGTTTCCTGCAGAAAAATAAAAACAAAATAAAAATTTAAAACAAAAATAAAAAAATAAAGATTTAAAGCCAAAATGTAAACAAAAAATTAAAACTAAAATTTAAAACTTCAAACCAAAGAAATTCAAAGGCTTTTTCTATTCTTTTCAACTTTACAAATTTTTACATTCATGCGAAAACTTTATTTTTAACATAAACATTGACGACTATAAATAAAGTCGAATAAGTGAATAACACTTTTTACATTCATGCGAAAACTTTATTTTTAACATAAACATTGACGACTATAAATAAAGTCGAATAAGTGAATAAAACTTCATGGTATTGTATAATATGGCATAATCACGTTGACACACCGGTTCTGGTAAGATCACCGAAAAGCGACGTGGAGTCTGCCCAATACCAGATAGGTGACCATTTGGGAATGCTGGGCGCTGTTTGTCATCTTCCCATGACCGGGAGTTACATGCGGTTGGGGACCGCTTGTGAATTTGATATTCCCTGTAAACTTCCTCCTTCAGAAGAAGCCAGCATAGCCGTGGCCGTCGTAAAGTAAACTAAGACCTGTGCACTAAAAAGTGACGTCATACTAGTAGGTAGCAAGCGAGACTGTCAGTAATGAATGAGAGTCGTTTTAAAAAGCATTAGAAAACTTTTTTAAAATTGCATTTAAAAAAGGAAAGAAAGGAAGACGATTCGATCTACACTGAAAGTGAACTTTATTCAATATCGATAAAATAAAAAAAACAAAAAATAAAAATGAATAGTTAAGTTGTGTTATTGCTGCGTTAAAGTAAATAACCTCACGTTGTTTCATGGATTTTTATTTACTATTTCTATTTACTTGCCCCGTCACAAGGACAGGGCAGAGTTAGACAAAAGTTCGGTTTTTGATGTAAGGAAAATCAAGCTCCCAAACAGGGGCAATCTGGATTGAGACAAACATTTGAATTGCTTCACAAGAATTTCTCATTCACCTTCAATGGCCTAGGACAGAAAAGACGAAGTGTAGTATCAGAACAGATACTACACTTTTAATCATTTTATTTCAAAAAATATAAAATACAATTTTAAACAAATCAGGCACAAGGCCATCAAATGTGTAGGGAGTTAAATGTCGTTGGTCATCCTCTGCCTATTCTACTCTTTGCTAGAATCATTAGTTACCACGATACCACATGTACTCTAGGGGTAAAAATACCCAATGTGTTGAAAATTTAAATTTTATTTACAAATATATATATTTAATTCAATGTTTTAATCATTGTTTTTCGCTAGTACCAAACATATTAGAACTGTTTTAGAATTCTTTTTGAAACGTCTTGTTTAATGTGGGGAAAATCCAGCTCCCCTAAAAAGGGGACTTCTGTAATGGGACAAAGATTAAAATTGTTTTAGTCTAGATAGATTTCTCATTCATTGACCGAGGACAAAAAAGATGAATTGTAGTATAAGAACAAATACAATACTTTGAAGTTTTAACGGAAGTTCTTGTCGATAATATTTTATTGCGAACACATTGTTAAAAATGGTGTCGACACGTGGACATGACAGTTCAATTGTATATACGTTTAAAATTAAATTAAAATTATTTCAGGACAAACAAAACGTTTTTTATGTTATACAGACTTGTTATTGTGTCAGAGATATTTACAAATTTATGAAAAACAAGCAAGTATTTGTTTTTTATTTAATATTTTCCTATCAAGACAGGTTAGTCATCCATCTTGAAATTTAGTCTAAACGAGTTTTCTTTTTATAGTTTTACCTGAAAATCATTATCAAAATTCGGCCTTGAAAAGGACATGAACAAAACCATGAAAAAAACAACATATTTCTTAAATACCAAACAATTACTAGATCAAAGATGAAATAATTTAAGAGCAATTACCACCGTCATATGTCTAAATGTAGTGTGTAGCCAGAGATAAGGTTTGGAATGATAAAACGAAAGCTAGATCAATTCCAGAATCACAAAAATCCTGGCATATACAATATACCCAATTTCTGGCTGTAAAAACTAATAGCACTTCATAGCCATTATAGTAGCTGCTCCACCAGACTGTTGAAGGGTGAGAAGGCCACACCAGCATGACTAGTAAAAGGTGATATGATCCTCATACCCAAAACGAGTGAGACACAAAACCCTACAAAATATAGATCGATCTGCTGCCTCACTACAACCTAGAAACTCTTCACTGGCCTGGTTGCAGACAGCATCTACGAACACCACTCTTCCAGGGCATACCTGGAAAAAGAACAAGCAGGGTGTAGGAGGAAGTATTTAGGCCCCAAGGACCAAGTATTGATCAATAAGACCATCCTTGAGGACTGTAGGAAGAGGCAGAGAAATCTAAGCATGGCTTGGATCGATTACCAAAAAGCATATGATAGTGTATCCCCCGCATTGCTCCTGCGCTGCCTTGATCTATGTAATATCCATCCGGTTATCAAGAAAACCATGGCAGTACAAATAAATATGTGGAAAACAGCTAGGGCATTAAGACACACTAATTTATTTATTTATTTGTTTGTTATGTCTCCTCGGGCATCTCCCCTTTTACTATCTTCTCAATTCAACTGCTTAAAAAATCAAACTCTTAGTACAGTATCGATATCCAGATCAAATTCTGTTAAATATTTCATTTGGTAACTCCTAAAAGTGCCCCCTCAATTTCTCCCTCCTACCACTTTCTCTGAATTCATCCAACCTCATCTTAAACTGATCCACGCTATTGATGTTCTTAATCTGACCTGGCAACTTATTCCAAAAACATATTACTCTGTGAGCAAAAAAACTTAATTGGTAAACAGATCTAGTTTTTGAAAACTGCCTTGACAATAACCTTCCAGATCTAGGAGAAATACTAAAAAATGCCCACCATAGTTAGAAATGGCATTTATTATCTTCAAAGTCTCAACTAATATCACCTCTCATTCTTCTCTCCAGCAAAGTAGTCAATCACAATTTGTCCAATCTCTCCCTGTAACTGCATTCCTTTACTTTACTTATTAGTTTTGTCACCCTTCTTTGTGCGCCTTCCAGTTTCAATATTACATAGAACAAAAAATATTCCTGACGTCAAGATCCGAAGAGGAATCTTCCAAGGAGATACCTTATCTCCTCTACTCTTTTGCCTGGCAATTGGTCAACTAAGTAAATTACTAAAAAAAAGCCAAAGTGCCTACAATCTGAGCCAGGGCCGCAAACAAGATCAAAACAAAAGAGTCAACCACCTGCTCTTCATGGATGACCTCAAGCTGTATGCTAGTTCAGATGCTGCCTTAAGCCGACTCTTGCAGGTTGTACATACCTTCTTTAAAGATATTGGAATTAAGTTCGGCCTGGAAAAATGTGCCAAGTGCTCCCTCAGAGCTGGGAAGAAGATTGACTAATTAGCTATGCCTGTGATAACATACAGCTTTAGAATTATTGATTGGCCACAAAAGGACATTAATAGATTAGACACTAAAACGAGAAAAATGTTGACAATGTACAGAGTAATGTACAGAAACCAGTGTCTACCAAGGCTGTATCTGCCAAGAGGAACAGAGGGTATAGGTCTCTCAGAAATTGACCATCAACATCGAGCCACTATTGCGAGCACCGGCCAATATCTGATGAGCTCACAAAACCTAAACCTTATGATGGTATGCCGACATCAAGAAATCAGAGCAAGCAGAACAACCTCTATCACAAAACTGGCCAAATATTTTGGACAGGACTATCTTACAAATGAGGTAGAAACAGACAACAATCGTGCCACAGAAATAGCCCGCAAACGCCACCAGAAATACACCAAGACCTTCCATTCCAGCAAACTGGAAGAATGGGCCAACCAACAACGTTCTAAGTATTTCCTAGATTAATTATCCCAGGAATATATAGATAAGGAAGGCTCTGTAGACTGGCTGAAAAGAGGATTTCTTCATTATGATCAGGAGAGAATGATAATGGCTGCTCAAGATCAAGGCTTGATGACCAATGCTTTTAAAAAGATGAGTGGTCTCAGCAACAATAACAAGTGCAGGTTCTGCCACACAGAAGTAGAGAGTGTGAGCCACCTGACATCCAGTTGTAAGAACAATAGAACAGGATATAGGAAGTAACACCAACAAGACCTTTGTTCGCGGGAAGCCCAACGATTGGCGGATAGAACAACAAAGAATCTGATTGGTTAACTAGCTAGCCGTGTATATAAAAACACCCGGCAAAAATAACTCCATGCATTTTAGCCTGAAGATCCCCCCTCCCGGGATGAAACGCGGGAGCCTCTGTGTAGCTTAATTGATATAAATATATTTTCATAGCTTACTATATGTATATATATATATATATATATATATATATATATATATATATATATATATATATATATATATATATATATATATTGGTCTCGGCATAAAAATGACAGAAGAATGGTTGACATGCTGTAAACCACAGCAACAACAACAATGAGAACAACTATACTTGTGAATCAGTGCCATGATATGCACATTAATATAAAAGATTGAAAAGCTGGCTCATCAAGCCAGCTGGTCAAGTGGGACTATGTGCAGCTTTTGTAGAGTTCTACTTTTCCAGAATAACTTTTTTTAAAAATATATTTTTACCTCTGCAAAGGAGGTTATATATTTGATAAAATTTGTAACCATGTTTTTTTGTGCGCAGTCTAGCATCAACATAGCTGGACCAATCGTCACCAAACTTGGTCAAACTTACAACTGATTCTGGGATATCTATGTCAAAGATCGAGGTCAGGGAAAAGATAAAAGTCACTGTTTCTTTGTAGAGATTCGCTACTTTGTCGATGGTGTAGCCAGTAGAGCCCCGCATCTTATATGGCATTGACCTTGACGTTGCCTTTGACTTTGGAAAGTTCGCTCAAGCTTTACATTCTGACGGAATTTCAACTTACGACGGACTTATGTTCTTGTTATAGACTGGTTTTAGTTTCTGATTTGTTTTCTCAAAAGTTCTGGAATGATATAATCGAGAAAAATAAGGGAATCGAAAATGAAAGATAGAATTAGAATAAAACAAAAGTTAATCAATGGAAATTAATATTTATAAACAAAACAGAATATATTTAGTTTATTTGATGAATATGGTAATCTTAGTGGCCGCTCTTAAATTCTTTCTTTTACATTATTTTTATTTCATTTTCTATTTCAATAAAACAAATCATCATAATCTTGTAATATTACATTCGTAGCAATAATCTCACACAAACTCTTTTATCTACCCATTTCTTTTGTATTTGTTTATTTATAGAGACTATTTTTTATCGTTACAAGCGGTACACTCGCATTTCTGAACTCCTCAGTAAAGTTCCTATTAACTTGCATAACCATCGTGGTGCTTCATTGGAACATAAAAGTTCGAGGTTTGATCTTTTTATCCATATATTATTGCTATATATCGTTTAGGTGATGACACCGACCTTCCGATCCAGCCAGCTTCTCCCGAGAAACTTTCTTAGAAAATGTACAGTTCCGAATCAATTGAAATCAAAAGCCACGAATGAACAGACAACTCGGAGTCTAGAAGTAACTGTAGATCGATAAAGTTGTCAACATTATATTATCTTTGACAAGTTGGGGGCACAAAAATAGTAAATTGATAGGAACAGAAAATCTGTGAAAGTCAAGTAAAAATCTGTTGTTCTTTGTCAAATAAAGTTTCTGGCTCTATGTGTCAAGTTTGAGATATACCGTTTTTTTTTTCAATTTTTAAAATTTTATGGCATATGAAGATTTTTTATCATTTAATTCCGAATTCAGTTATTTGAATGCAAATTTGTTATGCTTAACGTTCTTAATATCTTCAAATATTTATAGACCAAATTGTTTTGTAGTTGTTTTTGCAAATAAATAGTCTGCAAACGATATAATCTATTTAACTAATAGATGGTTTCTTGGAGGTACCATAAATCCGGATCAGAATAGACCTGAGACTAATGCAAAAAGAGGCGGAACTCCACACCCATCAAAACTCTCAAATTGGAAACATATTTTGAGGTCATACCCAGGACCAAGTTAGGCTTGATAGACTTTGAGTAGTTGATAGGGCTAGGATATAGGGCATCGAGAAAAAACATAGGATGTGCTGGGAAAGATGGATTTCGAGGTAGTGGGGTCGGCTAGGTAATTGACGACCACTTTGCCCAATTGTGTTCTAGGCAATTAAGTGCCGTTCCCGGGATCTCGCTTTTCGAAAGTCGAGTCACTATGGTAAATGTTTATTGTTAACACTTATAAGAGGAACCGCAACCAAAATAATGATTCCTCATCTAAATCATGATAAAACCAACACAAGTAATCATTTCAAAATAATCTATTTGGATTTAGATCCAAAGAGTCCCATGGGTCCAATGTAACTTTTAAAAGCTAATAAACTTTCTAAAACTGAACTGACTTATTTATACATGATTTAGGGATCAGTACGATTATGAAAAATCTTAGAAATATTTTTGAAGCTGGCTCATCAACGTTATGTGATCGGAAAATTGTCTGCAATTTGGCGCATATCTGTGAGCAAAATCCAATTCCAAGACATTAAACAACTAAAAGATGTCTCTGTTTACTGTCCTTTCTGCGAGTGCAAAGTTAGACAGAAAGGCGTTTTCATGTAGGGGGATATCCAGCTCGCCCCAAAATGGGCCCTTTGGAAGGGACCAAAATAAATATTTCCTCTCCTCTGATCGGATCCAACGGATACCAGACTTTGATCATCGAAAGGCCAATAAAAGTGACCCGTCTATGTCAGCAAATCCTATAGAATAAAGCATTTGGAAAAAGATCCCGAAGAATCTTCTGGATCCGTTGGATAAAAATAAACTTTTAAAGACTTCACTTGTAAACCTCATTTTGTCGCAAGAAACAATGAAAAGCAAGGGTTGCGCAATGTCCGACATCACTTCTCCTGAACTGCTCATCAAGTTGGGATATGTTTGACTTTGCTGGAGGTCTAACGTCTCCGAGTGCTCGTGTTTCAATTACATCGAACCACAGGGTGTGTGTGTGAGTTAATCCGGTATGATTTAGATGACAAAAATCGGATTAGTTCATGTTGAAAATGTATAACAAATGAAAATAAATGAATAGGAGGGATAAAATGTTAAATAGGCAAGGGCCATACAAAGGTGGGGGAGGAGGGATGTCCGGTGTTTTGTGTTTGTCACCAATCTGTTCCTGGAAAGGAATAGCGTTGACAGTGTTGCTTAGGAACTCATGTTTCCGACATCGGAGCAGTGAACAGGAGATGACAACGACAAAAAAGGGAAAGAAAAGAAAATAGCGGATGGGTTCGTTTGGTTTTGTTTACCGTTCGTCTGTTTTTACTTAAAGGAAGCAAATATTATTTGTTGCCGGTGGCGACGCTTACTGGATACACATTTTTGTTGGGGTGGTGGGCGAGGGATTGGATTTCTACTTTCGGAAAACACCACAGACTGCACATGTGTATAACAAAAGATCATATATATATATATATATATATATATATATATATATATATATATATATATATATATATATATATATAGAGAGAGAGAGAGAGAGAGAGAGAGAGAGAAAGCGAGCGAGAAAGCGAGCGAGAGAGAGAAAGCGAGCGAGAAAGCGAGCGAGAGAGAGACAGGGAGAGAGACAGGGAGAGAGACAGGGAGAAATATCACAAGCCATCGGCAAACTGAAAGATGGTGACTAAGGAGGTTCTACGTAATCAGACCCGAATCCACATATACACACACGCGCCAATACACACACACACGCACACACACACACACACACACACACACACACACACACACACACACACACACACACACACACACACACACACACACACACACTGAAAATGAATAATGAAAATAAAAATCAAATATAATACAATATTTATTAAATCATCAAATATTCAAACAAGGAATATAAAAACCTTTTCCCTAATACATGGATTTTCAATGATACGCTCTCTTTATCGGAGCGTGATTATGAGATTTAAACTTTGACAATCCACCGAATTTTATATATATATATATATATATATATATATTCAAATTATTTTCGTTCTTTTTTTTTTTTAAGCATTGGTGATAGGTAATAAGTGTCAATAGAAAGCCCTTACAATGCAAGGTAGATTTTTTTTTTTACTGTTGTCTTATATATTTCGGAGAAACACTCCATTTTCAAAGATGTATTTTTTTTTTAAATAAACAAACTTATAGTTTTGTTTATAGAAGAAACGTCTTGTTGGTCTGACGTATTTATCCGCTCTGTGATGGAATTCGCGGTAGTAGGTAGAAAGAACTGAAGCTATATATATATATAACTAAGATATTTAGGCAACAACCTTGTAAGTTTTGTTATTTCAAATGTTGTCTCGTTACTTTCACTTAGCTGAACACAAGTCAATCAGTCAATTTCTTTTTGGAGATGATGACTAATTTTAGACTTAAAAGATAGTTTTAAAAAGGCTTACGGTACCACTTACCCTAAATTCAGGAGGTTGTCAGTTGGATTAAGGTAAGCCTTTTTTACTATCATTTAAATCTAAAATTAGCGACCACCTCTAAAAAATTGATTTTCATTTTGGATTGACTTGTCTTCGGCTAAGTTAAAGTAACGAAATAAATTTTGAAATAACACAACTTTGAAACTTTTCAGGTCGGTAGAAAATAAAATTTTTATGTGTTTGGTAAAAGTTGCTGTATATTTTGTTTATTTTCGATTTCCCGTCTGTTAACTATACTGCATGATTGCTCAAACATTTCTTCTTGTTGATTCGATAAATTATATTTAAATTTTCAGTTATTTAATGCATTCATTTATTTAATGGTTAAATTGTAACAATACTAGTAGTACCGGATAATTGTTTAGTGGCCCTGGTCTTAGCATACACCGCCATTAAAGCCACTGGGTACTTTTAACAATATCACATTTTCTCTTAGGCAACCACCCTTTTCGACACAGATGTTCTTTACTAGGACTTTGATCAACCCCCATAAAACACATACTTATGCTACTGGACGCACCCCTTTCAGTTTCTTCATCGATAAAGTCAACATTTTAAAAAGTTGATAAAAGTCCGTTCAAACCTAATACCATGAAGGGTCACCAGAAATCAATTTATTTCTTTTCTTCTTATTTTCCCTTTCTTACCTATCTTTTATTTTGATATACATACAGGATCCGCCATACGTAACTATATATTTTCTTTTGTTTGTACCTTTGTTTATACTTAAGTATTTCTATTTTATGTGTCATTCTAAATCGTGTATTTTTATAGCATCGTTGAACTTAAGGAACATACCAAAGCTGCCATTATTCAAGTGCAGTTGGAGCTGTGCGCCAAATTATGCTGCCCAGTCTTTGACAGATTAGCAAAATACATTCAGTTCCATGGCGGGCATACTCAGCTATAATAAATGCTATAATAAACATCATGTTTTATGTTGCAAAAGTCTTAAGGGATTTACCTTTTGTTAGTTTTTATATTGCACTTGCATATTTCTTCCATGTTACATTTATTATGTTGAAATACAATTTATTAGTTATTTATGGTGGATCCTTTATGTACGCTTGTGCTAAAAGAAATCCCCCACATCATTGGTACGTTTCGTAAAAATAAGAGCCGCCATTTGTTTTGCGTTCATATACTACAGATATCTACACAATGCTTCTGTTTATGGTTATTCATATAAAAATCAATGTCTGTGTGTGTTTATGTGATGTTTGTGTGTCCCCTATAGAAAGAAAGGTTAGAAAATCTACATAAAAACTAAAAGCATATTTATATGTAAAATTTTCGAGTAAGACAATGGAAGTGGCCCAGAATATTTAAGTGTCCGTTTAAGGAAGCTATGGGGCATAACCCCCCTTAAAACTTAAATATATCATATTTTAATGAAATTTAAATCATATGTTTGAAATATTCTGGGAAGAAAATTGAAATGGTTCCGAATCTCTACGTGCCTCATCTCTATGTTCCCCCTCTAAGGAAACTATGGGGGTAGAACCCCCTTAAAACTTCAAATACGTATATCCAATTTTGATGAAAATTAAACCATATGTATAAGATTCTAATTCAGAGAGTTTACAAACTTTCAGTTTCTGGCGACTATATTAGGGTAAGAAACGGGAGCCAGTAAAAAAAGAAATGAATATGGTGTTATGAGCACAGTGAAATAGGACATGGTGTTCCCCATTCAATCCCGAGTAACGTCGAGTTTTCCTGCTAGTTTAATCTAAGACAAAATATCCGCGTCAATCTAATATTTCACAAAAGTCAATGAACAGGAAACAAACAAAAACAAACTGCCGTAAGCGTTTCGTAGGAATAAGACCCGCCATTACTTTTGCATCGATATCTCTCAGAAGGCCATACGATGCCTCTGTTTGTGGTCATTTAATCTAAGTCAAAATATGCACGTCACTCTAATATTTCACAAAGTCAATATGAGAAGAAAATAAACAAAATAATTGCAGTAAGCAGCACATTCTAATATGGCTGATGTAAAACCCTCATCTTCAGCATCATTATTGTCCTGTTTAGCATTCTCTTCAGCCGCGTCGGGTTAGGCTAGGGTTGTCTCTTTTCAGGAGACAGGGATGCTGGGCTATTTATTTTGTCACAATTTGACAGCACTAATGTATTTCGCCAAGTGCATTCTAATTGCCACTGAAATAAACTTACTTTAAAAACATAAATCGCTAATTTTAGTAAATAATGACTTTGTGATCGTTCTAGTGGCTTTATCTTAACTCCATGTGATGAGTTCGTCAGTGGACACCATCTTATATTTAATTGTTCGTTATAACTGGAACCTGCATTAGGGATGAATCGATGACCACAAACGACGTATAATTATTACTAGACATACCCGTGGTTCGTTGGTTTACAACCACTACCACTATTTATTCTACTTTGATTTCATTAGAAAATTCATAAAATATGACATTTGACATATTTTTTTAAGATATCCTCCTTGCATAACTAAAAATAAGTTTCTTTACTTCTATATTATATCTATTATTATTATTATTATTATTATTATTATTATTATTATTATTATTATTATTATTATTATTATTATTATTATTATTTCACTCACTCTGAGTTTTCACACCATCATTATCAGTGATTTCCCACTGCTTAGTGCAATAACAGTGGTGTTCTCTGGAATCTGAGTGACAATTATTCTGCCCAGATTTCCAGTATTCTTCACCTTTGTTAACTGTTGCAAATCGCAACAGCCGTTTATCAATGATTTCTCGCTAGCAACGACAGTTGGTATTTTCTGGAATTTGAGTGTCAATCAGCCCCCCAAAACGTTCATGATTCTCTACACCCTTCCAGTGGAGATCTCCTTCCTAGGTATTTACATCCGCCTTCAGCCTTCACGACCGTTTTGCGTGATACCAGCCGAGGCTGGTGTCACCACATGTGTTTTTTTTTATTAAGGGATGTCAGTTTATGGAGGTTTTTATCTGTTTCATTTCCAGCCGAAGCTGGTGTCACCACGTGTGTAATTTTTGCTAGTTTCAGTTCCTTTGGACTCGTGTGATGTTCTTTCTATCTTTTTTCTTCTGCTTCTATTTCAACTTACCCGTGTCTGACTAGCGTTCGTTGGTTATGTGGATTCGTTTCCGCATTCGAGGATTTTCCTAAAGATTTCGGCTGTTTTCATCATTGCCGTGTTGTGTGGTCTCATTCTCTCCTTTGATTTCAATTGATCCTATTCTTTTTTCTAATTTTCCCAACACAATGTCTATCATAGTGATATTTTTCATGTTCCATATTCATTTCAATACTTTGGAAAGTTCCATGTAAGTGTTTCGTTTTCCTGTCCCCTTGATCTTTACCCAGTGAACTGCTGGGATGGCGAACTCTACGATTTGGCAGGGTTTTCCTTCTTGACTATTATCACGCCCGGTATCCTTGCTTGGATGTGTCTGTTTGTTTGTACATCCATCTCACAGAAGGTTTTGTTCTTTTCATTTTCCAGTACGTTCTCAGGTTTAGACGTTTGCATAGTTCTCAGTGGACTGCCTTTTCCATGTAGTCGTATCTATTTTTGCATTCTTATTGCTGTATTCACTTATTATTATTATTATTATTATTATTATTATTATTATTATTATTATTATAATTATTATTATTATTATTATTATTATTATTATTATTATTATTATTATTTGTAGTCAATAAGAGTTATCACACACGTCATCGCCAGTGATTGCTCATCGACAGCAATCGGTGGTGTTCCCTGGAGTCCGAATTTCCAGTACTCTCCACTCCTTTTCAATAACCACCGTAAATGAACTTGCGGTATTGCAACAGCCGCTTACCATTGATATATGGTAAGAACCATTGATCTTCTCTGGGATTTGGGTGGCAATAAGCCTCTCAAGGTCCAAGCACTCCCTGTACTCTTCCAGTCGAGGTTTGGTTTGTGCTGTCTCTCCTCGGTCCTCTCATCCTCCTTGACCCTCTACAAATATTTTGTGTGCTGTCAGCCTAGGCCGGCGTCATCTTTTTTGTTGGGAGGGGGGGGGGGTAGCAGCTTATGATGTTTCTTGCCGCTTCTCTTCATGCGGTGGTGTTTTTCCTGTGGTTTTGTTTTAATCTTGTACTTTCATGTGACTGGTTACCATTCGTAGCTTATACGGGTTGGTTTCCGCATTCGAGGATTTTCCTTAAGATTACAGCTGTTTTCACAGTTGCTGTCCTCTATATGGTATCAGTGATCCCTTTGATGCCAATTTTTCCCAGTTTTTTCTCCAGTTTTTGGGGGACTGTACGTAGTGTTCCTACGATCATTGGTATTATACTGACTTTCTTCATGCTCCATATTCCTTTCAGTTCTGTGGCAAATTCCATGCATTTGCTTCGTTTTTCCGTCTCTTTGATCTTTACTCTGTTGTCTGCTGAAACGTCGAAGTCTACGATTTGGTAAGATTTTTTATTCTTGTCAGTTATTATAACATCCGGTCTACTTTCTTGTATGAGTTTGTCTGTTTGTGCATCCATACCCCAGAGGATTTTGTGTTTTTTGTTTTTCAGTACTGTTTCTAGTTTATGTTTGTACCATTGGTTTGCGTATTCGAAATTCAAACGTTTGCACAGTTCCAAGTGTACTGCTTTCCCCACGCAGTCATGTCTGTTCTTGTATTCTTTTTTAAACTAGTCTGCTGTATTCACTTATTACATGATTTACTATTTCGTCTCTTTGTCCACACAGTCTGCATTTACTGTTTTCCTGAGTTTTATCTTTTTTAGCCTTAATGTAGTTTGTCCTAATCGCATTGTTCTGGGCAGCAATCAGTAAAGATTCCGTTTCTTTGTTCAAGTATCCTTTCCTTAGCCATGACCAGCTATTTTCGTGGGTCTCTTCTTTTGGCAGTCTTCTGAAGCGTCCATGTAGTTGTTTTTCTTCCCACTTTTCTTGTCTTTTTTACTGGTTTCAGTACTCCTTGAGTTGTTCGTTGGAAAGGTGTCTATTGTTGTAGTGATTAGCCTTTCTCTGTTCTGAGTTATGTATTTCTCTAGCTCTTTTTGTGTTTTCCACACAATCTTCTATACTTACCAGTCCTCTTCCCCCTCCGTTTCTTTTCATGCAGTGTCTGCCCGTATCGTGATTTAGGTGTAGTGCACTGTGCATGGTTATTAAATTTCTACTCCTCTGGCCAAGGTGCCTGAGTTCTTTTTTAGTCCAGCCTATGAATGGTCCAGAGTATCTTATTAGTAATACTGCCCAGGTGTTTACTATTTTTACTAGATTTCTTATATATAATTTTGTTTTTAGGAGTTTTCTTGTTCTTCGTAAATATTATTTTCCAATCTTCTCTTTCATTTCTGTGGATTTGATGGTGTGTGCTTCCAGAACAAATATTTGTAGCTATCTTGTTCGCCTAGCGCCTTCATCTCCTCTTGACTAGGAAGTTCCATGTCCTCTGTCGTCTCCAGTTTTCCTCTTTTTTATCTCTAGTAGTGCACACTTTTCGATTCCGAATTCCATTTGAATGTCCTGACTGAAGATTCTGGTCGTATTTAGCAGCTTTTCCAGTTCCTTTTTCCTTATTACAAATAGTTTCAGATAGTCCATGTACAGGAGGTTGTTTATTCTTTGTTCTGTGTCTGTAAACTTGTATTCGGCATCACATTTTCTGAGTATGTAGTTGAGTGGCATCATGGCTATATAAACAGTAGTTGTGATAGGAAGTCTTCTTGGAAAATGCCTCTCTGTATTTTTATCTCCATCAAGTGTTGTCCTCCAGCTGTCAGTTATAGTCTTTATGTTTCCATTGTTTTCTTAATAAGTAAATAATCCTGTCGGGTATTTTGTATATTTTTAAACATTCAAGTATCCATGCTTGAGGGATTCTGTCGTACGCTTTCTTGTAGTAAATCCATACCATGGATATGTTCCTTTTTCTGATTTTCACCTCCTTCAGGGTCTTTTGATCTATGTATAGCAGATCATTCGTCCCGCCTTTCCTTTTCCGGTATCGTTTTTATTCTTCAGGGAGCAGCCCACGATTGTTCACGGATTGGTAGATTTGATCTTTCAGTTGTGTCGTTAGGATTTTCCACATTGTTGGTAAACAGGTTATTTGTCTTTAGTTGCTTGGGATCGTTCCCATTTTTTGGTATCTTTTTGTATTAGCGTTGTCCTTCTTTTGGTCGTCCACTGTGGTGCTTCGGTTGTGTGGATACATCCTCTCAATTTCTGCGCTAGCCTTTCATGTAGAGTCATGAATTTTTTTAACCAGTATGCATGTCTTCTATCGTGGCCTGGTACTTTCCAGTTTGCCATTTTGCTTAGGATTGCCTTAATCGTTTCTTCATTAATTCCTCTTTCTGTTCCTTCTTCAATTTTCTGTAGTTCATCTTTCTATATTTTTCAGCCACTTGGCATTTTTTTGTGTTTTTAGGCTTTTCCCATGTCTTGCTCCAGAAGTGCTTTGTCTCTGTCGGGTCCGGTTGTTCTCTTATTGTACGTTCTCCGTTTACGTTTTTGTAAAACTGGCTTTCATTGTTTTCAAAGGCCCTGTTCTGTTCGTGCTATTCAGATTTGTATCTATATCGATCAGTCTTCCTTCTATTGCTGCTATTTTTTGTTTTAATTCTTCATCTTTCTTATTCAGTCTTTTCTTTGTGAACCAGATTTCTGCTCTTCAATCGTTTCCTGTTCACTTTCATCCTGTTTACGGTCTTGGCTTCTTTTCGAAGTTTGGTAATCTGTGTTTCCAGTATGATTTCCCATTCTGGCTTTGTCGGTTCATTTTTTGGCCAGATTATTATTATTATTATTATTATTATTATTATTATTATTATTATTATTATTATTATTATTATTATTGTTGATTTTTTCAAACATAACTGAAGTATATTTTAGCATGTATTTTATGTTATCTCTAACAATATAAAGTTAGCTAACTGTATATATTTATACATTTATGTGTACAGGATTCACTCCTAAACTAATTTACCGGTTGTTATGAATTTTAGGACACAGCTACTAGGCGTAATGGTGGGTAATGTGGGTAATTGTTAGTCTAATTTACTTTTATACAAAGCTGACAAAGAGGGGAAAGAAATTATTTTGTGAAAATCCAGGTAGATCCGATTTTTTGTGAAATTTTAAAATAGGGATTATACATCTGTTTTAAAGGGGTTAGGTTGCATAATATGGGCACAACCTTCGATTTGAAAATTCATTTTTTTCAGATCGTATTAATTAGATACCAATTAAGCTATATTCTCTGAATTTTGAGTTCTTCTTAAGACTCATTAAGCTTAAGTCTTAAATTTTAAACATTTGCTACAATAAAATGCATGTAATGGACTTTGATCAAAATTGGAATAAGGATTCTAGATATAAGGATTAATAGCATTATATGTTGATTGATTAGAATCAACATATAATGCTATTAAACCTTATATCTATATATATATATTCTTATATTCTTTAAGAGACATAAAAGTGGTGCAAATATTTCTGTTCGGGGAATCTATTTTTACCACCCCGAGACGAGTATTCTCTTTGTTAAAGTATATAGGAAAATAGCATTTGGGAAACACACGTTGATTAAGAGATAATATTAATTAACTTCTTAATCATCAATCGAATGTTGCGTTATAAGTTACTTGGATTTTCCTTCTTTCATTTCGTTTACCAAATACATTTAAAAAAAATCAAACAGAACTGATAGCGGGAAATAATCTAAGTAAGGAGTTCCTATTTTCTTTGTCTCCTCGCGAGGGAAAAGTTAGACACAAGATCGTTTTTTTTAATGTGTGGGGATATCTAGTTCCTCAAAAAGAAGCACTCTAGATGGAACAAAACGAAAAGTTGCTCCAGTCAAAGAAGACCACTCTTCCTCTGGCCAAGGACAGAACAGATACTACAATTTGATCTTAGCATGAAGACGAAGAAGTAAGGAATTTAACAAGTGAGCTTAATGCAAAGAAAATGTAGTAATATTTAAGTTGTGGTTAATCCGTCTAACGATTATCTAAGTAGCTTCATTCTGGGTTACCTCTTAGATTTTGGTGCTTGAAATTTGAATTGGAGATAAATTGATGACCACGAATGACGTAACATATTTATAATATCTATTTATTATCTCCATTCCACAGCAATAACCGGCCGACCAGTTGCGTCATAAGTTACTAGTTACTATAACTTTATATTGTGTATTTCATTATCTAGGTTGCCATGCGGATGATTATTCTACAATGGCAAATTATACTTCTAGTCTTTCACCGATTGACTGTCTATTTCAAAATCACTTTCTCTAACTTAACACGTGATCTTATTCAACAAATCACAGTTTTCTATTTCTCAGGCCCTCTTTATTATCTAACCTTGAGAAATGGGCGATTATTTATCGCAATAAGTGACGAGAGTTAATACCTTTGTCATATAAACTCACACCAATTAAAAAACATCCTTTTTGATACAACTTGATTATTTGCTCGATCGGTGACGTAATTCTGATTTTGTTTTATACATTTCTAAAAATCGGCATACTTTTAAATAAAAAACAATAAAATGCTCACAATTTCCATTTTTAATCTCATACTTGAAATAATCATAACAATCACAGTCGCATTCCAAACGCGAGGTTCACCCACACCCCTTACTTACATTACGTTACCATTTAGTTTATAATACTCATTCAGTATATTACCCTTTTTATCACCCCAGGGTAATTTTGTTACACTCATCCTATCCTCACACATTAAAATTTAAATACATTTCTAAAGATTTAAGTATCCATTTTATCATAATGTTATGTCTCCTCCTATTTCCACCATCAATCAAAATGACAGGTGACCAGTGATTTCATGAGTGATTTTCTCTCCCAAACAATTAGCTCGCCTCCCGTGTGATACAGCGGGTGACAAATCCCTATTCTAGATTTAGGTGAGCACTATTGATAGCTGGTAAGGAAAAATATACAACATATAATTACATTGACACATCAGTTCTCGTTAGATCACCAAAGTTAAGCGACGTTCAACCTGGCCAGTACAGGTTTGTGGAACTCTCTTCCTGTTCACTGTTTTCCTCCGACCTATACCCTTGGTCTTTTCAAGACTAAGGCCAATAAGCATATTCTGTCTTTGCGATAATCATATTTCGTTCTTGTTAGCTCCTTACATCAAGTGGCTTCATGCCTTGTCTCGAGCGATTTCCATAAAAAAAAAGATGGCTGACCATTTGGAAATACTAGGCGCTGTATTTCATCTCTCCTAACCGGGATATATATGCTGACTCGACACTGCATGTGAATTTGTATTCCTCATAAACATCCACTTTCAGTGGAAGGCGGAATGTCGGACGCTGGGCGAAGACCCCAAAAGGTTCTATTACCGGTAATTCGGAGGACAGATCACCTATTAAAGAACCATATAAATTGCATTTACTTACACGTTAACCCCTCTCTGATCCAAGTGAAGCTTAATACTACATTAGTGTATTGCATCTTTTGTCTGATCGTCTACGGTAGACTACGACACAATTTACTCCAAAATCAGTGCGCCATCTGCACACCACACATAGAGATCCGCTTTTGTACGCCTCCAGCAGTCTTTATGGAGGCATAGGGAGATTTTAATAAACACAAAGAGGCGTATCTACTAGTGATGGGACGATTTCAAGATTTTTCCCTGATTCCGATACAATTAACGATTCTGTTTTAAATTCCCGATTCCAATACAATTACCGATTCCGATTCAATTTTTTCTTATAAATATTTAGTCATAGAGTTTTTGTTTTTTAATTTTCGGATTACCCGTCTAATGTGTACGTATAATTTCGCAAAAGGGAAGAATACGCTTGGGGGGGGGGGGGCGTACATAACAATACTAGATTTTTCTAACTATTTTTTCTCAAATGTTTTCTCCGTAATTGACTGGAAATAGTGAGGCAACTAAAGAGGAATTTCTCTTTTAAAACAAAGCAGTAATTCGTCGTAAGTTGATAAAATGTTCTTTGAAGTTTTTCATAAATAATTGAACATAGTCGCCCAGGAACTTTTTTAGTAAAAATAAAATAAATAAAAAAGACAAGTAACTTATTTTTAAAATGAAGATACTGCAAAGAAAAAAGAAAGGAGAAAAAGGGGACAGAAAACTGTCACCTTTTTTCTTTCTTTTTTTCTAATTATTCACCATTTACCATGCCATTTTTTCTTGTGTCATTTTTACCTAAATCCGTTATTATTATCTATAATTTTTTTTTTTTACTGATAGTTTAAAAACAATAAATATTTATCATTTTATCATTAGTACCAGCAATAGAAAATGATATTTTAAACAACAGAAAAAAAATCGCTTTGGGAATTGGAAATTAGGCTCAAATGTTTCCGATTCCAATACCGGTTCCGATACCGGTTCCGATACCTAAAAAAGTTTTTCCCAACACTAGTATCTACCAATCGGTCGTCCGATCAATCCTCCTCTATAACTGCGAGACATGGCCACTGAATGTGGATGATCGGCGAAAGCTGGAAGTCTGTGACAATAACTGCCTCCGCTGCATCTTTCATTTTCGGCGAACTTTTTGTGTCCCAACTGCCGTTATCCGCCAACATCTCAATCTTAAGTCTCTGCCAAATGTCCTGTGGCAGCGACGTCTTCGATGGTTTGGGAACGCCCGAGGAGGGGGGAGAGATAATTCACGATAGAAATCTTCTCCACCTCTCCGTGTCCGCTCTGCTTGAGTGTCTAGCTGGAAAGAGAACGACACCCCTTCACCGGAAATCACGTGGGTTTGTCACTTACGTCCGCTAAAGTTGATTTTTGAACTTTAATTTCTCAATCATTCTCTCAATTCAAGCCCGCGGCTACAGTTATGTAACGCATAATCTTGTATATTGCTGATAGTATTTCAAATATAATACATATTAAATTTTTTTTATTTATTTAAAGAAATAGTAAACAAATGTAATTGTAACGAATTTATTCTGAAATAGTCGATTACAAGACGGATATAAATTGTTTATATATTTTCAACTCAGCTTTTTAATGTAAAAAATTAGATAAATATTATTATTCGTCGATGGTATTATTTTTTGTCTAATGCACGAGCAACGCCGGGTAGCCCTGCTGGTATTTAATAAAAGTCAGAAAACGAAAATAAAACTAAACTAAACAGCAACGTCACATGACTTAGTATGTATAAATACTCTCACGGCCGTCTAGCTACATATATATTCTTGGCTGAGTGTTTATACCTTAGACTTCCCGGAAGCGAGAATTGACTGCTCCAATTCTGGTATTTAGCGTGAGTATAATTAGCGAACGGCCATATTTGATGGTTACGCAGTTGGTGAGAAGATACTGACCGTAATAATGTCACACCATACGAGTATGCTTTGGGGGTCGGGGTGGACACTTCATCTTCTTACACCCTCGTTCTATGGTCTTCTTTTATCTGACATAATAGTTTACTTTTCTTTTAGATATTTAGTAAGTATATATGTTTTCTTCTTCTTCTTCTTCTTCTATTTCTTCTTCTTCTTCTTCTTCTTCTTCTATTTCTTCTTCTTCTTCTTCTTCTTCTTCTTCTTCTATTTCTTCTTTTTCGATTACTTCTTCTATTTCTGTTTCTTCTTCTTTTTCTGTTTCTTCTTCTATTTCTTCTTCTTCTATTTTTTCTTCTTCTTCTTCTTCTGCTTCTTCTATTTCTTCTTCTTCTTCTTCTCCTTCTTCTTCTTCTTCTTCTTCTTCTATTTCTTCGTTTTCTATTCCCCCTTCTTCTATTTCTTCTAGTTCTTATTCTGTTTCTTCTATTTTCTTCTAGTTGTTTTTCTTCTCGTTCCTCTTCTATTTCTTTTATTTCTTGTTCTGCTTCTTCTTTTCTTTCTTCTTCTAATAATGTTTCTCTTCTCTTTCTCCATGTTCTTTTTTTTCTTTTCTTCTTCTTGTCTTCTTATTTTTCTCTTATTTCTTTTTCTTCTTCGTCGTCTACTTATATTTCTTCTTCTTCTTCTTCTTCTTCTTCTTCTTCTTGTTCCTCTCCCCTTTTCTTTTTCTTCAACTTTTTTTCTTTGTCTTCACTCATATATCCATACACTAACTAGTACTACTTGAACACACATACGCACACACTAAATAGTCAACATTCATACATTCCTCTCTGTATCTTTCTCTAAGTATCTCTATCTCTCTTTCTCTCTTTCTCTTTCTCTCTCTCTCTCTCTCTCTCTCTCTCTCTTTCTCTATTTATCTCTCTCTCTCTTTCTCTATTTATCTCTCTTCCCCCCACTTTCATCTTTCCACATGACAGAAAAAAATGAGTGTACGGGAAATATTAAAAGGAACCGAATGCCCCTCAAACGTAGAGTTTTGGGTCATGCTAAGGCAATATTTACCATATATCAAACTCAATCTGACACGCAAAAGGAAACAATAATTTAGAACTTGCACATGGTTTAATTACAGATAAAGAAAACACAGTTCATATAACTTTACAAAAAGGATAAATTGTAGGCGATACTTACAAAATATATATATAATAGTTTTGCCTTAAGTTTGTCATAAGATATCACAGTATTGTATCTTGATTAAACTCGTTACTGATATAATGATACTGAACCTTATGTCAATAATTCTTTTTCTAATTTTGATCAAAATCCATTACATGATTTTGATTCTAGAAAATATCTAAAGACTTAAGCTTAAGGTGTCTTAAGAAGAAATTGAAATTCAGGGAATCTTTGCTTAATTAGTGTTTAATGACTATGGATCAAATTCAATGCAAATCTGATATATTTGAATTTTTAAATAAGAGGTTGGGCCCATATTATGCCCTCTAAAACGCTTTAACATAATCAAAAAAAGCTGAAAGATGGGGAATATTTATTAATTAATGTCTAAAAACTATTGTTAAATTTTACAAAAATCGGAGATATCTGAATTTACCTGAAGGGCTTCAATATTTTTGACGCCTTTGCATGAAACTAATCTAAACTAAATATAGCCCACATTTGGTCTACTGTACAGGTAGAAGCCGTGTTCAACAATTCATAATGATCGGTTAATTAGTTCAGGAGTGAATGCTATACATACAAATATATAAACATATAAACATACTCAACTTTATAAAGATAGAAATAATGCACAAATGAAGTGTCGGAAAAAGACTGCTACTGATGGTTCTCCTCGACGCAAGAGGGAAGGCGGTCCAGCGACAAGCGTGATAGTCTTAGGTAGCTGGCTGTCCGACTTGATGGTAATTACTCTCTTTTGGCTAAGATCAAAGTGTAGTATCTGTTCCGATGGATACTGCACCCCATAGACTGGTATTGTCTTGGCCTTCGGGGCTTGATTTACGCCGGTCTATGGGTCTGTCCTGTGCAGTTCTAGGAGGCCCACCTTCCCAGGCTTCGCCGCCCCTCTTTGGGGAGGAGTAAGTTTATTGCTTACTGCCTGAGGCGCCCCTACCGGGGAATGCCGACGGGGCTGCCCAGGCAATTTTTAAACCCCACTTTCCCGACCCGACCTTGGGTCACATCTTACTTGTGGGAGTAAGATAAAAACTGGCCTTGTGCCTAACTCCTGGAGAGGAGTAAATCAATACTCTCTTTTGGCTAAGATCAAAGTGTAGTATCTGTTCCTATGGATACTGCACCCCATACTGGTGTTGTCTTGGCCTTCGGGTCTTGATTTACGCCGGTCAATGGGTCTGTCCTGTGCAGTTCTGGGAGGTCCACCTTCCCAGGCTTCGCCTCCCCTCTTTGGGGAGGAGTAAGTTTATTGCTTACTGCCTGAGGCGCCCCTACCGGGGAATGCCGACGGGGCTGCCCAGGCAATTTTTAAATCCCACTTTCCCGACCCGACCTTGGGTCACATCTTACTTGTGGGAGTAAGATAAAAACTGGCCTTGTGCCTAACTCCTGGAGAGGAGTAAATCAATACTCTGTGGTTGTAAATTTAAGACTCACTCTCCTGCTTGGTCGGGTAGTTTTAGAGTTTTATAAAGATAGGTTAGTTGCTGTCTGTGTGTAAACTCACTTAATGTTGGACACAAAGGGTTGTCTTCTCGATATGGCAATTCAGAAAAATAGCAAAGAACACGAAACAAAGTGGATAACTGACAGAAAACAAATGGCTAAAAAAAAGATAGCAATGAGAAATACGTTACTCAAAACCGAGTGAGCATGTAACTGACAAAAAATAGTTAGCGCGCTGATTAGAGTGAGTGTGTGACAGGCCTGAGATGGAAAAACATGTGACTTTTCTCGCCATCCCGAAAAATAAAAACACTCTTAAGTACTGAAGGGAAGCGAGAAAGTAAAGATCAAATTAGACAACTAACTTAGACCGCGCCGCCGCCGAAAATTAATTCGGATAGAAATTAAAAAAATAATTATTATTAAAAAAGAAACTGGTACTGATATCGATCCTGAACCAGTTTTCGTGAGGTTCGACTCGGAAGCGTTCGGCTGTCCTATGCGAACGGTCGAGTGTTGACGAGCCGAATGGTACCAGACGACAATTTTGATACGGTGCTGCGTCCTGTGATTGTAAGTTATATTTCCAAGATTCTAAAAGAAACAACAAAAAAAAACAAGCAAAATATAGCGAAGTTACTGTTATCAAATAAATATTTTGTTTTTATTTTGATACGTTGCTGAGTCCTATAATTTTTAGTTATAGTTGCAAGAATTTTTTAAACAACAAAACAAATAAAACAAGCAAAACAGAGCGAAATTACTGTTATCAAATAAATATTTTTAACCCTAACCCTAACCCTAACACAAACCCTAACCCTAACCCTAACCCTAACCCTAACCCTAAACTCTAACCCTAACCCTAAACCTAAACCATAACCATAACCCTAACAACAACAACAACAACAACAAAAAAAACAAGCAAAACATTATCATCATAGGACGCAGCACCGTATCAAAATTGTCGTCTGGTACAAATCGGCTCGTCAACTCTCGGGCGTTTGCGTAGGACAGCCGAACGCTTCAGAGTCGAACCTCACGAAAACTTGTTCAGGATCGATATCAGCACCAAGAAACTAAATATTCATTCGACCTTTGTTCACATGAACCATGAAAATCGAAACCTTAGCCTTCGAACATTATAAAATAATGATAATATGTTAATCTTTTATCACAGAGTATTTGGGTTGTTTCTTGATATAATTTGACCAACCAACGTACAAAATTAATAATGTCACGCCCAGAGATGTTGGTTCGTATTTTCTATTTCAATACCTTTATGAACCATGAGCTTCCAAAGTGGAATGCATATTTTGAGTATCTTTCTTTGTGAAGTGTTCAGGTATATACATGGATATCAGTGACGAGGTTTGTAAAGATCTTATGCAGTTACATCTGAAGAAGAACTTTCACATTCATTATAATTACGTACCGCCCACCTTTTGTATTCATATGTAAAGCTAAGTAAACCGATATTTTTTTATTTTCTTTCATATAAATTTTCTTACTCTTTAATTCAACCATTTGAATATTTTAATTGTTAGACGTCAGATGGAACTTAGCGTGACACAAAACTGTACCTGTGAGAGGCATCGGTTATTTTCAATATTTATTGTATAGACATTTTTTGTAACATGATAGATTAAGAGAGAGAGAGAGAGAGAGAGAGAGAGAGAGAGAGAGAGAGAGGGGGGAGGGGGATATTTGAGGGATAGAATTATTGAATTTATAACACACTTATTGAATTGATTATGGTTTTCTCCCTTATCCCTTTAAGGGTCCAATTTATTGGCCAACAGGTAACCCAATCACTAATCCCTTAGAGTCACGTAATAGAGCCTATATAAACTCAGACGCGTTCTGTTCAAAAGTGTAGTATCTGTTCCGATGGATACTGCACCCCATAGACCGGTATTGTCTTGGCCTTCGGGGCTTGATTTCCGCTGATCTATGGGTTTGTCCTGCGCAGTTCTAGGAGGTCCAGCCTCCCAGGCTTTGCCTTCTCACCCTTTGAGAAGGGATTAATTTATTGCTAATCGCCTGAGGCGCCTCTACCGAGGAATGCCGACGGGGCTGGCCAGGCATTTTAAAAGGTTACAGGTGTTCTTCCTCTAGGGTGCTGACTTATCAAATCCCACTTTCCGACCTTGTGTCACATTTTACTTTGTGGGAGGTAGATAAATACCCACTTTCCAGTTTTCCCATCTTGGTTGACGTCGATCCGATTGCATTGCGACAGAAGCACTCAGAAGGCAGTTCGCGGGCAAAAGTAATTCCTTCTATCATGAAAAGAGCCAGAACAGACAGACGCAAGCGTGCACTCAGTTAACTGAGAAATATTTCTCAGTTACGTTTTAGCGGATGCACGTATTCAAAATACCTATTCGTTTCTGTTGTATATAATTTTTCATTAGTTGATTTAGAAAAATTATTAAAATATAAACACTGTTGTTTTTCTTCAGTCCCAAAATTGCCGGAACAATTAAAATTTCAGCGTTTATCTTTCGGGGATAAAATTCCCCACAGAAGAAATCATGCTTCTTTTGTTCTATCTCGTTTGACTCGTTTGTCTAGTGGTGTCCATCAATTTGCTGTTTTTATACCTCATTGTATTCCGATGGCTTCTTTCTGGAGGCTGATGGCTTGTGGAACTCTCTTGCTGCTGACCGTTTTCCTCTTACCTATAGCCTTGTTATTTTTTCTAGACTAAGACCAATGGGCATCTCCTCTCTTTGCCGTGGTCATGTTTCGTTCCTGTTAGGCCCTTACATCAAATGGCTTCATGCTTTTGTCTGGAGCGATTTCCATAAACAATTTTTCTAATGTGTTAATGAAAGTTATTACGTGTGTACGTCTGGGTGAGTGAGTGTTTCTTTGCTTTTGTTCATTTGGAGATATTTTATATTCTTTTTGTTAATCTATTAATTTAGAAACCTTTTGTTGATCTATTTATTTTAATGTATTTGGTTGATATTTTGTATTTCATGTCTTCTTTGTTTGTTGATCAAAAGATCTGTTGATATCTTCCAAGATCTGATCATCCGAGGATCATTTGTTGATCTGCTGCTCTGGGAAATTTTTGTTTTGAATTTAAGTTACTTTGTTGATCTGTTGATCCTTTTTTTCTGTTCATTTTAATATTTTTTGTTGATCAATTAATTTGAAAGTCATTTGTTGATCAGCGTATGTTTTGCTGATTTATAATCTGGAGATCTGTTGGTTTGGGTACCTTTTGTTAATTTGTAGATTTGAAATCTTTCTTGATCTGAGAATCTGTTTGATCTGGAAAACTTGCTTATGTCTTCTAATCTGTTAATCTCGAGATTATTCGATGTGGGATCTGATTCGGAGCTATTTTATTGATCGAATTATTAAGGGTCGTTTTAAATCCGTTGACTTTTTTTATTATCTGTTGATCAGGTAAATTTTAGGTCTGTTGATAGTTGAGGTAGTTTGTTGATTTGTTCATCAGTATTTTATGGATATTTTATGGTCATTTTTTTTGTTGAACTTATATATATTGATATTTGTGTTCATATTTTTGCCTGTTGAATTGAGATGTATTTGGGTCTGTTCCTCAATAGATAATTTAATCTAAGAGTGTTTTGGGTTGATTTAGGTATAATTTGAACAATATTCAGAGATGTTGATTTGGATTTTGAATTGTGATATTTTTATGAATCATATGCCCCAGATCGGATGAATATTTGGACTTTTCCTTCCTGCATTATTCCAGGATATACTTCGACAAATTTGGATACGGTGACATTTTGACGACAAATATTCAAACATTCTCACTCATTACAAGAGATACTTTAAGTACCGTTTACTTTAAATCGATACGTAAAGCGAAATAAACTATTTTTCTTTTATTTTCACTAAATGTTTGTCACTATTTAAATGGTGGTAATTCTTCTACTTCTTTAGCGTGTCATATGTATCTTGGTATATGTTACATATTGCCTTAAAGTTATACACAGCTCAATTAGTACGGGGCATTCCGTTCGTTTCAGTGTTTTTTGTACATATTTTTTTCTGTCAGAAGAGAAAAAAAAACAAAGTGTTCTGTTAATATGTTAGTGTCTTTTAATTTTGGTCGGTCTATCTGGACATCTTTTGTTGATCTTTTTATCTATTTCTTTTGTTGGCCTTGTAATTTGGTTGGCGTTTGTGTTTGATAATCTGGATATGTTTTAGTGATCTCTTGACCAGGGATTGTTTTTTTTGGGGGGGGGGGCTGGGGGCTGTCGATTTTAGCTTTTTGTTTATCGCAGATCTGTGGATTTTTTATCCATTGATGTTAGTTTTTAGTTCATAGCCGATATGTGGATTTTTTATCCGTTGATCGTAGTTTTTGGTTGATTACTGATCTGTACAATTTTTGATACATTAATTTTAGTTTTTTTTTTATCACTGATCTGTGGATATTTTTTGATTCGTTGATTTTTAATTTCGTTTAATCGCTGATCTGTGGTTTTAACTTGATCCGTTGATTTTAGTTTTTGGTTGACTGCTTATCTGTGGATTTTTTATCGTTTGATTTTAGTTTTTTTAGTGATCGCTGATCTGTGGATTTTTTTATTCGTTGATTTCAGTTTTTAGTTTATCGCTGATTTCTAGGTTTTTCTGGTCCGTTAATTTCAGTTTTTGGTTGATCGCTGATCTGTGGATTTTTTTAATCCGTTGATATTAGGTTTTGGTTGATCACTGATCTGTAGAATTTTTTTAATCCTTTGATTTTAAGTTTTAGTTGATCGCTGATCTGTCATTTTTTTTTTATCTGTTGATTTTTGTTTTTGGGTGATCACTGGTCTGTGTTTTTTGTTTATCCGTTGATTTTAGTTTTTAGTAGATCGTTGATCTGTCGATTTTTTGATCAGTTGATTTTAGTTTTTGATTGAGTTTATAGCGTCAATAGACCTCCGTCAAAATTCAAAATATCCTCGTATCAACAGATAAGCAAAAGATATCCAGTTTTATTAGATTACTATGTCAAAATACCAACAAAAGATCCGCAGAAGATTTAAAATTCAACAGAAACAAGAAACAAGTAAACTGATCAACAAAAAAAAACACAAACATATAAACAGATCAGCAGAATACCTCCACATTAACAGATCAATAGAATACCTCTCCTTCCAGGCGCCGCTAAAATGAGGAAAAGGTGATGCTACCCAGTTATAAATATATTATACGCTAATTAAGTTCTAATCCATTTCTAACTCGTGATGCATTATTTGGAATGGCCGTGAGGCAGACTGGGCCAATTCGGAGATTGAATAATTATACGCTAATTAAGTTCTAATCCATTTCTTACTCGTGATATATTATTTGGAATGGTCTTGAAGCAGACTGGGCCAATTCGGAGATTGAATAAGTATACGCTAATTAAGTTCTTATCCATTTCTAACTCGTGATGTATTATTTGGAATGGCCTTGAAGCAGACTGGGTCAATTCGGAGATTAGAATGGGAAGTTGAAAGTTATTGAGGGTCAGTAGCAATATAATTTGTCTATTTTTTCTTATACTTGTGAGACAAAGCGAACAATGTAATTTCGTCTTTTTTTTAATATTGAATCACCTCGAACCAGACTTGACTGGTCGGAATGTGGATTGACTTTCGTATAATTGGTAATCAACACCACTTGGGAAGTAAGCATGGGAGGTAGAAACTAATAACAGTTAATGATGCAACAGGTGTCGACAAACAAACAGAGAAATTACAGTATAATAACGACTGACTGCTAGCTGACGGTTAGTTCGGGGCGATGTGGGATAGGCTATCATTCACTGTGTATCTCTCTTTATCATTTCAACGAAGAACGTATCTGTACATAACATTAAAACAAAAACTATACATTGAAAAAAAAAAGAAATCTTGTTCCTTGTTTTAATCCTCGAACGTAAACGACAATGATGCGCCGGGCGTAGAGAGAAACAAATAGGGTTCCCAGGAGGCAAAATCAACCACCTAACAGAGGATGAAATACCCCTAACCCTAACCCAACAGAAGATGAAATACCCCTAACCCTAACCTAACAGAAGATGAAATAACACTAACCCTAACCCAACAGAAGATGAAAAACCCCTAATCCTAACCCAACAGAAGATGAAATAACCCAACAGAACAGAAGATGAAATACCCCTAACCTAACAGAAGATGAAATAACCCTAACCTAACAGAAGATGAAATACCCCTAACCCAACAGAAGATGAAATAACCCTAACCCTAACCCAACAGAAGATGAAATACCCCTAACCCAACAGAAGATGAAATAACCCTAACCCTAACCCAACAGAAGATGAAATACCCCTAACCCTAACCCAACAGAAGATGAAATAAACCTAACCCTAACCCAACAGAAGATGAAATACCCTTAACCCTAACCCAACAGAAGATGAAATAACCCTAACCCAACAGAAGATGAAATAACTCTAACCCGACAGAAGATAAAATACCCCTAACCTAACAGAAGATGAAATAACCCTAACACAACAGAAGATGAAATACCCCTAACCTAACAGAAGATGAAATAACCCTAACACAACAGAAGATGAAATACCCCTAACCCTAACCCAACAGAAGATGAAATAACCTTAACCCAACAGAAGATGAAATACCCCTAACCTATCAGAAGATGAAATAACCCTAACACAACAGAAGATGAAATACCCCTAACCCTAACCCAACAGAAGATGAAATACCCCTAACCTATCAGAAGATGAAATAACCCTAACCCAACAGAAGATGAAATACCCCTAACCCTAACCCAACAGAACAGAAGATAAAATAACCCTAACCCAACAGAAGATGAAATAACCCTAACCCAACAGAAGATGAAATAACCCTAACCCAACAGAAGATGAAATAACCCTAACCCAACAGAAGATGAAATAACCCTAACCCAACAGAAGATGAAATAAACCTAACCCTAACCCAACAGAAGATGAAATACCCTTAACCCTAACCCAACAGAAGATGAAATAACCCTAACCCAACAGAAGATGAAATAACTCTAACCCGACAGAAGATAAAATACCCCTAACCTAACAGAAGATGAAATAACCCTAACACAACAGAAGATGAAATACCCCTAACCTAACAGAAGATGAAATAACCCTAACACAACAGAAGATGAAATACCCCTAACCCTAACCCAACAGAAGATGAAATAACCTTAACCCAACAGAAGATGAAATACCCCTAACCTATCAGAAGATGAAATAACCCTAACACAACAGAAGATGAAATACCCCTAACCCTAACCCAACAGAAGATGAAATACCCCTAACCTATCAGAAGATGAAATAACCCTAACCCAACAGAAGATGAAATACCCCTAACCCTAACCCAACAGAACAGAAGATGAAATAACCCTAACCCAACAGAAGATGAAATAACTCTAACCCGACAGAAGATAAAATACCCCTAACCTAACAGAAGATGAAATAACCCTAACACAACAGAAGATGAAATACCCCTAACCTAACAGAAGATGAAATAACCCTAACACAACAGAAGATGAAATACCCCTAACCCTAACCCAACAGAAGATGAAATAACCTTAACCCAACAGAAGATGAAATACCCCTAACCTATCAGAAGATGAAATAACCCTAACACAACAGAAGATGAAATACCCCTAACCCTAACCCAACAGAAGATGAAATACCCCTAACCTATCAGAAGATGAAATAACCCTAACCCAACAGAAGATGAAATACCCCTAACCCTAACCCAACAGAACAGAAGATAAAATACCCCTAACCCTAACCCAACAGAACAGAAGATGAAATAACCCTAACCCAACAGAAGATGAAATAACCCTAACCCAACAGAAGATGAAATAACTCTAACCCGACAGAAGATAAAATACCCCTAACCTAACAGAAGATGAAATAACCCTAACACAACAGAAGATGAAATACCCCTAACCTAACAGAAGATGAAATAACCCTAACACAACAGAAGATGAAATACCCCTAACCCTAACCCAACAGAACAGAAGATGAGATAACCCTAACCCTAACCCTAACCCAACAGAAGATGAATATCGTAGCAAACTTTACCACCCCCTTATTATTACACTATTATATAACACTCTGACAGAAATGGAAAAATATATTTCAAAAAGAGAAAATGAGTTAATTATCTATGAATTTACACCGAATCGACAAAACTTAATCCGAAACGATCTTATCAACATATTGCACAGAAATTAACATATGTGTTTTCTGGGCAATCTAGTGCATTGCCATTGATATGTCATATACCGGGATTAATCCCTGTTACATTTGAAAGTAATAATTCGGTTGTCTATTCTCCCTTTTTTTCTGGCTCAGTTTATTATTCATTTATTACTAGCAGAAAGACCGGACGCTGCTCAGGATTTTATGAGGAACACTATTATGTCCATTTCCACGATGCTCATAACATCATATTCCTTTTTTTACCACCCACCCCCCTCCGTTTCGCCCTCTAATATAGTCGTATGGAACTGACATTTTAGAAAACTCTCATATTTGAAATTTTAAGAGTGTTCTACCCTAATAACTTCGTTAGATGGGAAACATAGAGATTTGGCGCATGTAGAGATTCTGGACCACCTCCATTGTCTTCCACGGATAATTTTATACATATGATTTAAATTTTATTAAAATAGGATATATTTGAAGTTTTAAGGATGGTTATGACTTCATAGCTCCATTAAGGAGGCATTTAGAGATTAAAGACAACTTCCATAAATGTTATGCATATCATATTAATTTACTCAAAATAGGAAATTTTAAAGTTTTTTTTATAGAAATCGCTCCAAAGCATGAAGCCACTTTACGTAAGGAGCTACAAATACTACTTAAAGGTCAAAGACTAGCCAATAATAAGTGTTAGCTGGATAGATTCCGACACAGAAAACGGCAATTCTTCCCCCTTTGTCAGAAACATCGCTCATGGAATGTGAGGACTAAAGGACAAAATAAGAGAAGATTATGACCCTATAACTCTCTTAGAAGAGTACTTTAAAATTCGGGACCACTTCCATTGTCTCCCTCGGAATATTTTGCATATAAATACACTTTTAGTTTTATGTGGACTTTCTAATTTTATTTTCTATAGGGAACACACATATATATATATATATATACATTATCATATATATATATATATATATATATATATATATATATATATATATATATATATATATATATATATATATGTGTGTGTGTGTGTATTCATTTTGCTGGGAAAATGAGAAAAAAAATGAATGAAAATTAAAAAAGAAAGTTATCTTTAAAAAGAGGTGTTTAAACACCAAAAGTCTTAGATATGTATTTAAATAAATGATTTTATTAATTTAATAAATATGAAAAAAAACAACAATTTTATAACATTACTTGGTATTCTAAACTCTTGAAAAAACATTACGAATGTTTTGTAAGATGTGCTTACCTTTCTATTAAAAAAGCGCCAACCACGGATCATCATAACGAATTTTCACTTTCACAAAACCGTCAATAAGATCGGACGCTCACTTTGCGATATTGACGAGTGGGCAACCGCCTGGGGTTAATACCAACAAAAAAAAATGATTTTATTCATTTAATAAATATAAAAAAAGAATTTTATAAAATTACTTGGTATATATATATATATATATATATATATATATATATATATATATATATATATATATATATATATATATATATATATACTAGTGTACAACCTCCATAAAAATAATAAAAAAATTATCATTCGACACTGTTCGCATTCGTTATTTATCTAGATATATTACTAAGCAATTCGTATAAAATCATAGAATAACGTCAACAATTTAATTTTTCATATATAAATTATTATTATTATTATTATTATTATTATTATTATTATTATTATTATTATTATTATTATTATTATTATTATTATTATTATTATTATTATTATTTGTACTAACTAAGAGTTCTCACACAGATTATCGTCAGTCATTGCTCACCGACAACAACCAGTGGTATTTCCTGGAGTCTGAGTGACAACAAGCCTCCTCAGATTTCCAGTTTCTTCACCTCTTTTCGATAACCACCGCAAATAAACGTGCGGTATCGCAACAGCCTTTTACCATTGATTTCTCGCTGGTAAGGACAATTGGTTTTGTCTGGGATTTGTGTGGCAGTAAGCCTCCCCAAGGTCCTAGCATTCTCCGCACTTTTCCAGTGGAGGTTTGATTTGTGCTGTCCCTCCTCGGTCTTCTCATCGTCCTCGACCCTCTACAAATATTTTGCCTGGTGTCAGCCTAGACCGGCACCATTTTCTTCTTTATTTTTAAAATTTTTTAATTAAATTTTTTTTTGGAGGGGGGGAGATGGGGCGGGTAGAGAAGGGAGAGCATATGGTGTTTCTTGTAATTTCTGTTTCTTTGTTCATTTTTGTGTGGTGATAGCTGAGGCAGGTGTAAATTATTGGCGGAGATCATGAAGTGATGTTTATTGCATTTTCTGTTCCTTGGTTCGTGTTGTGGTGTTCTTCGTGTGGTTTTGTTTTCTCCCTGTTGTAAATTCCTTGCGACTGGTTATCCTTTGTAGCTTATGCGAGTGGGTATCCGCACTCGGGGATTTTCCTTAAGATTGCAGTTGCTTTGATCATTGCAGGACTTTGTATGGTTTTGATGGTCCCTTTGATTGCAATTTCTCCCAGTCTTTTCTCCAGGTTTTTTTGGATCGTTCCTAGTGCTCCTACGATTATTGGTATTATACTAACTTTCTTCGTGTACAATAGTCCTTTCAGTTCTCTGGCTAGTTCTGTGTATTTGCTTCGTTTTTCCGTGTTTTTGATCTTCACTCTGTTGTCTGCTAGAACGGCGAAGTCTACGATTTTACAAGATTTTTCCTTCTTGTCGATTATAATAATATAAGGCCTCCTTTATTGTATGAGTTTATCTGTTTGAATATCCATATCCCAGAGGATTTTGTGTTTTTCGTTTTCCAGTACTATTTCTGGTTTATATATGCGTATTCGAAATTCAATTGTTTGCACAGTTCCCAGTGTATTACTTTCCCCACACAGTCATGTCTGTTCTTGTATTCTTTTGGGGCAAGTTTGCTACATTCACTTATTATATGATTTACTTTTTCGTCTCTTTGTCCACACAGTCTGCATTTACTGTTATCTTGGGTTTTATCTATTTTAGCTTTAATGTTGTTTGTCCTAATCGCATTGTTCTGTGCAGCCACCAGTAAAGAGTCCGTGTCTCTGTTCAAGTTTCCTTTTCTTAGCCATGTCCAGCTATTTTCGTTGGTTTCTTCTCTTGTGAGTCTTATGAAGCGTACATGTAGTTGTTTTTCTTCTCACTTTTCTTTTCTTGTCTGTTTGTGTCCAGTTTCGATGCTTCCTGCGTTTTACGTTGAGACGGTGTCTCTTACTGCGGTGATCAGCCTTTCTGTGTTCTGGTTTATGTATTTCTCCAGCTCTTTTTTAGTGTCGTGCACACAGTCTTCTATACTTACCAGTCCTCTTTCCCTTCGTTTCTCTTCGCGTAGAGTCTGTCTGTATCGTCTATTGGATGTAGTGTGTTGTGCATGGTCGTTAAAGTTCTTCTTTAGTCCAGCTTATGAATGGTCCAGAATATCTTATTAGTGATACTGCCCAGGTATTTATTCCTTTGATTATGTTTCTGCTATATAATTTTGTTTCTAAGAGCTTTCTTGTTCTTTTCATGTATTCTTTTCCAATCTTCTCTTTCATTTCTGTTGATTTAATGGTTTCCACTTCAAGAATTCCCAAATATTTATAACTGTCTTGTTCGCCTAGTGCTCTCATCTGCTCTTGGTTGGGTAGTTCCATTCCCTTAGTCGTCTCCAGCTTTCCGTTTTTTATCTCTAGAAATGCACACTTTTCTATTTCGAATTTCATTTGTATGTTCTGGCTGAAGATTCTGGTCGTATTTATCAGTTTTCCAGTTCCTTTTTGTTTTTTTACAAATAGCTTCAGGTCGTCCATGTACATGAGGTTGTTTATTCTTTGTTCTCTGCCTGTGAACTTGTATCCGGCATCACATTTCTTGAGTATGTAGTTGAGTGGCATCATGGCTATGAAAAAACAGTATCTCCGTCAAGTGTTGTCCTCCAGCTGTCAGTTCTAATTTCCATGTTGCCATTGCTTTCTTGATGAAATTGATAATCCTGTCGGGTATCTTGTATATTTTTAAGCATTCAATTATCCATACTTGAGGGATTCTGTCGTACGCTTTCTTGTAGTCAATCCATGCCATAGATATGTTCTTTTTCTTGCTTTTAACTTCTTTCAGAATCTTTTGACCTATGTATAACAGATCATGTGTCCCTCTTTTCCCTTTCTGGCATCCTTTTTGTTCCATCGGGAAGTAGCCCACGACTGTTCAGGGACTGGTAGAATTTGCTCCCTCAGTTGTGCCGTTAGGATTTTCCACATTGTTGATAAACAGGTTATTGGTCTGTAATTGCTTGGGGTCGTTCTTTTCTTGGCGGCTTTTTGTGTGAGCGTTGTCCTTTCTTTGGTCATCTACTCTGTTACGTCGGTTTTATGGATATATCTTCCCAGTTTCTGTGCTAGCCTTCCATGTAGGGTTGTGAATTTTTTGAACCAGTACGCATGTATTCCACCGTGACCTGGTACTTTCTATTTTGCCATTTTCTTTAGTGTTGTCTTAATAGTTTCTTCATTAATTCCTCTTTCTGTTCCTTCTTCTTACATTTTTAGAAGTTTATCTTTCATGTCTTTCAGCCATTTAGCATTTTTGTTGTGATCTTCAGCCTTTCCCCATATCTTGCTCCAGAAATGTCTTGTTTCTGTCGGTTCCGGTTGTTCTGTTGTTCTTCTTTCTTTGTTTACGTTTGTGTAAAACTGGCTTTCATTGTTTTCAAAGATCCTGTTCTGTTTGTACTGTTCCGATTTATAGCTGTATCGTCTCAATCTTCCTTCTTTTGCTGCTATCTTTTGTTTTAGTTCTTCATGTTTCTTTTTTAGTCTTTTCTTGCGATTCGGATTTCTGCTCTTACATTGTTTACTGTTCTCCTTCATCCTGTTTACGGTTATAGCTTACTTTTGAAGTTTGGTGATCTGGGTTTCCAGTCTGATCTCCCATCCAGATTTCGTCTGTCCATTCTTTTGGCCAGTCTTCTTTTCCCTTTTTAGTCTCATACTTATTAATTTTGCCCCCGCATATATCAAGTTGTTTAGATCTGTGATAGTGTATGTAGGGATGCACGTGAGTACTCTGTTTACTTTCTCTGTTTCAACTTTTAACTTCTTCCAATCTTCGTTCCTTAGGGCTGGGAGTTATTATTATTATTATTATTATTATTATTATTATTATTATTATTATTATTATTATTATTATTATTATTATTATTATTGTTGTTGTTGTTGATCTAAAGAAAAGGCACACACCGTTGACTTTCTATTATAAAGAGAAGGATTTCTTTTCGAATTCATTTAGGGCGACAAAACTACTGAGGTGGTTGTCTAGCTTACTATTTGCTTTCTCGCTTTCTCTCACTACATGAAAGGGTATCGTCCGTGGGCTAGAAAAATGCACGTGTTTTACTTGCTAACTTTTGTGTGATGAACTCTTAATCCCATTTACTTGCTTCCCCACGAGGGCAGAGTTAGAAACAACGTCGGTTTTTAATGTGGGGAAAATCTAGCACTCCAAAAAGGGTCACTGGATAAGGACAAACATTAAAAATTGCGCCAGTCTGGAATAGCTTCTCCTTCACTGATCGAGGACAAAAAGATTAAGTGCAGCATCAGTACAGCTACTACACTTAGCTCCTAGCCAACTGCACTATTGTTTCTATTCATTTTTTTTCATGTCTTCCTGGGTACCGTCGTGATTTTTATACAAAACTGCATCCGATTGTGAGGCCTCAATTTGCGAGCCCTGGAGGGTGCGGGGTCACCCCTAAGTTCGCAATACTTCTTACACTGAATGGTAGCATGTATTAGGGTCCCATCTATGGGTTAAATAGAAACTATTTCTTATAAATTATTCGTTTGCTAAAATATAAGTATAAAAAACAAATACATGAACAAACCATTCATATACAAAACCCTACATTTATTGCATGAATAAACATTTGAAGATATTAAGAATTTAAAGCATAGAATCGTTTACCAGAATTACTAGATTCGGCTTTAAATAACCCGAAAAGCACTGATATGACATTGATAAGGTTTCCCGACCGTTTATTTTCAAACCAGGGAGAAGGGCTTGCAACATTCTGATAACTTAGGTATTTTTTTCCTCTCTGGCAGACCTTTATTTATCGAAATGAGATATGGGTCAGTTCTAGGAGGTCATACTTCCAGATTATACCTCCTCATACGGGAGGGATGTTCGTTTATTGCCGGTTTTTTTTAAATATAGGATGATCATATCTGAAATACACACATATATATATATATATATATATATATATATATATATATATATATATATATATATATATATATATATATATATACATACATATATATAAGAAGTAAAAACAGTTTATATGAAGATATTATGGAATATAACACCTACGGAAGTACCAATAATTCTGCGAGCATTAAGAAAGATTATGGGCTAAGAGGAATTCAATCATCTCTAAACACGAACTTCCTTGGTATTTTCTTGTAAGCCAGGGTTTTCTGGTACATGAATCAAATGTTAGACTCATTTTCACTATACTAGAAACAGCCATTTGTAACAATCCTTAAATGAAAGAAAGACATCTGGAATTGAGTTGAGGGGAAACCTCAAAGGCAATGACTTTTCTTTGGATTGCCAAATTTCAATAAATTTGATATCGTTGTTTAAGGTTTTAATCCCAAAATCTAATCATAATTTAAAACATCATATAAATAAGTATTTCGCCAAAGACCGAAATATAAAATTAAATAGACGAGAAAACGTTGCTTAAAGTGTGCATGTTATCTTGAGGTTCTTAGTTCAATCCCGAGGAATGGCAGTGAGACGAATTAACATATTAACTGAAAAAATGTTACGATGTTTGAAAAATGAAATGCTAATTGTGTAAGCCCGGGGCTCCAATAAACAGTTGGGGTTAGAATTTCATGACGGTTCCTTATCCTTGAATTGTATTTGGGTTTTGATAAACGGTGACTCATCTATGATATAAAGGGTAGTTTTCTGTGTGTGTGTGTGTGTGTGTGTGTGTTCAAATAAAAAGCAGGAACTCCACAAGACACGCACAAATCTGATGTATTACTTTGCAGTAATGCCCCTGACAGAATATTAACAGAATTTCTTTTGTAATATCCATCGTTTTGGGGATCACCATCCTGAGTCGGGGGAAGGGCGAAATTTAGATCGATTTTTTCCATCGCCTTTTTGTGTGACACTCGAAGTTAAATAAACTTTCTTCACCGGGCTAGGATCAAAGTGTAGTATCTGTTCTGTACTGTGTCGGAGGAGGGAAAATCCTCCTGACTGATTAGGGGGAGAGATGTAAAAGGGGAAGTGAGCATGACAAGTTGGTGGGAGAGGGAGGGGAAGAACGTGCGAGAGGAAGGGGAAGATTGAGTGATAGGGATAGGAGGGGAAATGTGGAGAGAGAAAGAGAGAGGGGGTGTTTTAGAGAGGAGAGTTGGAGAGGAAAGAGTAAGAGAGGGAGAGATAGGAAGCGTAGGTGAGATAGGGATAGAAGCGGGGGAGGGGAAAAGGGGGGTAGAGAGAGATAAAAGAGAGGAGGAATAGCGAGAGGTATAGAGAGAAATTTTAAAAGATAGATGTTAGACACACATTTTAACTCTTCTAGTTTGTTGTCCATGCCCCCCGGGCATCGCCGAGTAGCCATACTAGTTAGTATATAAAAAGAAAGTTCAACACAACACATGAAGATTAAGTAGAAAATGAGAAATTTTCACTAAGACTTAAGATTAGAATTGAATATCAATAAACATCTTCGAGCGTGGAAATCAGCCCACATGACCACCTGTCACTGACCAACTGATAAAATAACACTATAAACACTTCTGAAAAGCATAAAAAGACTAGACAAAAATAAACTAAGACGAAAGACTTACATCATACAAACCACGGGACTGGTGAAAAGAAATCGCATATTAAAAAAACATTAGAGTGTGGTAACCAATCGGCTGACACTAGCGAACAACAAGTAACTTTAAACAAAATAGCACCGGGTTCAAACACAACCAGAACGAGAGATGGATCATATTACGACGGACATAAAGGAGTTGTTACTACATATAAGTAAAATACTATAATATGCCTCCCCAAAAAACAATACACATTGGTTGGTACTATGGAAAGTGAGAGTGCCGAGTCTGAGAGAGTAGAAAGACCGATTTGAGATAGTTTCGAACAGACTTCGACAGGAAAAAGATACGGGGAGTACTGGAAGTTTTTGAAAATTTATTTTCACTCTATTTCAACAGAAACCCATCGGTTGTAAACAACGAGAAATCACTAGTAAATTTCTGGTACGTTAGCTTCTTTGTTACAACAACGACAACGACGACGATTATAATAATACGATTATTATTATTATTATTATTATTATTATTATTATTATTATTATTATTATTATTATTATTATTATTATTATTGTTGTTGTTGTTGTTGTTGTTGTTGTTGTTGTAGTAGTAGTAGTAGTAGTAGTAGTAGTAGTAGTAGTAGAAGAAGAAGAAGAAGAAGAAGAAGAAGAAGAAGAAGAAGAAGAAGAAGAAGTAGTAGTAGTAGTAGTAGAAGAAGAAGAAGAATTGAATCTGAGTCCAGGGAAAGCAACCTAAATTTATAAGCGAAAACGTACCAGTAAAGACTGACGTGCGAACTCGGTGTAAGCAACACAAATAAATAAATGGGAAAAAAATAATAAAAGAATTTTAATGAATACAAAATTTATTTGCGTAAGCAAAACGCTATGAATATATCTTTCACATAATATATATGTTATTAATATATTTTTAAGAAAGTAGCGTATTACATCAGCATAATACCAAAATCGACAACATTTATTATACCATTATACTAAGATCGTGGAAACGTTTTTATATTAAGATCCGTAGTTTTAATGAATATAAAAAGGGTACGAAAACTCTGATTAGAGACTCACGTTTCGTTTTATCGAAAGAAATTTAAATTCTGACAAAAAATAATTAGTCCTTCCTTACGTCATCGTCTTACTTATTTTAGACAAACGGAAATAGATAAACACACGTGAGCGATTCATCTTGGTTGCCCCCTTCCTATTGTTGATAAGGAAGAGAAAAATAGCAAAACTTTTGTCGGCTAAATATTAGGCCACATATGTAAGTCAATGGGGCCAGTCTGAGTTCAAGACGAGCACCTGTACCGGTGATTTGTTAATCAAACGACTACCTACTAGTCAATGTTATATTCATTCTGTAAGTGGGCAGCGGAAACACTAATACGCATGCGTAGAAACAAGAACCCATTTCTGTTCCAGCAGAACACTTTAGCTTCCGATTTTGTGCCAAATAGCCAACATCGAAAAATCTTTATCCGCCGCAAAAAGTAAAAGGAATCTATTTTCCGAATATACTTTATTTGGTATTATCTGACAAATCAAGATCAGAGATTTCCTACTGAAAGGAACACATTTCTTTCGAAGAGACTAAGAAAAATACAACTTTGATATCATTGTCACAGTCGCCGACTAAATTTGAATTGTTACGAAAGAAATCACACCTCTCGGAGTTATATAAGCTTTCCGGCGTGTGCCCCATGAAAAGATATGAGACGGCCGCCATATTGAATTTAACAGAAATAACATCTTTCTACTATGAAAAAATATCAACTTTTGAATTACATTTCACCCAGCAACCTTGCCAATAACTTGCTGATAGCTACCAATTCTACATCCCAGGAATACAGAACTTTTTGTTAATTTGAATCAACTGAAATATTATTTTTCTCGATTTACTTTACCCTGCGCCAAATTATAACTGGAGATCGTCCATTGCGACTTTTGAATATATAAAGATTGTATTTAATTTTGATAAGTTATATTGTTATTTTAAATTCATTGATCATCATTCAAATATAAGTACTACCTTATTTCATTTTCTTATATTTTGTTAAATGGTTCTTTATCAGAGATAAATAAGTATTCATAAGTTCAACCTTACTCTACTAAATCAAATCAAATTTATATTTACTTAGCAAAAAATAGCAATGGGCAACAAGCCATGTGAAGAGACAGGTAAAAGTTATTTACATCCACATATAGTCTGAATGTTTGTCCAAGGCTGCTTTAGACCGGGATATGGTAGTCATTGCCACGACCTCCTCTGGTAGGTTGTTCCACGGAGCAGAAACACGGACAGAGAACGCTGCCTTCCTTCTAATGAGCTGAAAACGACGGTGGTAAATCTTTTGCGAGTACCCGCGGAGACCACGACTTGGCACTGGGGTGAAAAACTCCTCGAAAGGTAGATATAAATTCCTGTTTATGATGTTGTACGCCAGAATCAAGTCTCCTCGCATGCTCCGCTGCTCAAGTGAGAATAGATTTAGTCTTTGTGGCCGCTCTTTGTGAATAAGCGTGGGGAGTCCTGTCACCATTATGGTTGCCAATTGTTGAATACGCTCCAGATGTGTACTATTTCATAATCTTTGTTTATTACATCGTTACATATATATCTTACCTATTAATAAATATCATATTTTCATACAATCTTTTGTGTTGGTGTTTGTTTCCTTTGCGTTATTTTAATTAAAGTAAAACCCTGAAATAGAATACTATTAATTTTCAGTGTATCCGGTTATTTAAAGTTGTATATTGGTGGAACGCATCACCTCTGGGAGAAAAAAAACTGTTAGTACATAACAATATAAATATACAAAATAATATATTTAAATACTTTTAGGTAGCGGGATAGTGGGTTTTTTTCAGTATTAATTTCAATAATGCTCAATAATTTATAAAATCTTTATAAAAATACGCAAATATAATGAATGGCTGCATCGTGTTGGGGCGGAGCGAAACGAAAAATCTGATCAATGGCTATAATTTGCAATATGTTTAATACATAGTACATAACAATATAAATATACAAAATCATATATTTAAATAATTTCAGGTAGCAGGATAGGGACAAAACTAAAACAAGTTTAATTTACTTATTACTGTATAGTTTTATTATTACATTATTAATTGAACAAAATGGTTATAAAACTATAACTAATTTTGTTACGGTAGTGCCATTTTAATCTCTAATTATAAAACTATGTGATGTAACTAGCTATCAAAACTTTTAATCTATTAATATACCATTATTTGCTAAGAATTTTAAAGCCATAAATAGCTTTCTATTGGACAGTTAAATGCTTCCAAATTTCTTTCAAAGTAATTAATTCTTTTCTTAAGTATTAACAAAAGATCAAAATGTCTGATATGATTAGAAAGGAACCGAATGAATTCTGGTGAATTTAATTTCGTAGTTATATTTTTAAATATTTGTTTCAGTTCGTTTTATTACTTCACGCGATTAAATTTTTATTTCAATGAATAATTGAATAATAGTAAAGAAATGAAAATAATGTGTAAGTTACGTAGAGGCGATAAACACACAAATACACAGAAAAATTTAATTAATATAGAGATATAGTTTCAACATCGACTATAACTCGTCATCTGAACGCAATATGTTTGAACTTAATGAAGAGAATCTTTAAGTAGTTCATTATGAAGTTCGATCATTGTGGCTAAGCTGCAAAAATATGGATATAAAGTTTTACAGCATCCTCCATATTCTCCCAGTATTACACCAACAGATTACCACATATTTAAGCAGCAAAATAGTTTTGCAAAACAAAGAACATATCATCAATCTATTAAAACAATCCTTACAACAAGTCTGAGGTTTTATTGATACGGGATCTTGTCGTTATTTGATTGTTGGAAAATGTTTGTTGATTCAAGTGATACTATTTTCGTTATTTTTCTGTCTTATTTATTTATACAACAGTTTACTTTGATTACAAGCAAGAAGACATTTCATGTGTACTGACCTAATATTTATACCGACGTTATTTTTATCTCAATTGCAAAATGCGACATTTCATGTGTACTGACCTAATATTTATACCGACGTTATTTTTATCTAAATTGCAAAATGCGACATTTCATGTGTACTGACCTAATATTTATACCGACGTTATTTTTATCTTAATTGCAAAATGCGACATTTCATGTGTACTGACCTAATATTTATACAGACGCCATTTTTATCTTAATTGCAAAATGCGACATTTCATGTGTACTGACCTAATATTTATTCGAACGCCATTTTTATCTTAATTGCAAAATGCGACATTTAAATGCTTACAACGTAATTGTTACTTCCACACCTTTTTCAAATGGCAGAATGCGATATTTTATGTGTAACGAATTAATATTAGACATATTGTGTAGTTTTTAGTCGATTGATTGCTAAGATACTGGAGAGGTAAAATTTAATTGAAGTGAACGGTAAACTTATTTGTAAGAATGCCTATGACGTTATCACACCGGGCCGTGAGAGAAAACACTATTTTCGATGAGAACAGGAATACACAATTATGCTGAGGTTATATAAAATATGCAGCAATTTAAGAACTACTTCCTTTGATTACAAGTTACGGTTAATAAAAGTAAATTAACTAAACTAAAATATCCATAGCGTAAAATTAAACTCATATACATTGTCAAATTCTGTACTTCCTCCCCTCTGCCTAATATATATATATATATATATATATATATATATATATATATATATATGTGTGTGTGTGTGTGTGCGTGTCTGTGTGTGTGTGTCTGTGTCTGTGTGTGTGTCCGTATTAACACTTCCTGGAGTAGACAGTTTTATGTTATCCCTTCTTTTGTGGAAAACGTTTCTGCTTCTTTCCCGAGCTAAATTGCCAGGATCAATGCATGGATTTTAATTCTAGGATCGTTTTTATAGTTAAGTAGTTTAGAAGTGAAGAACATCAACATTTTTTAAAACAAAAGAGAAGAAAATTCATTAGTTGCAGGAAAAAAATGAGTAATAAAACCAAAAAACTCCGATAGGTTGCAAATTGATTAACTATAAAAACGATCCTAGAATTTAAATCCGTGCATTAAACCTAATGTTTTTACTCAAGAATGAAACAGAAACGTTTCCGTGTAGTTTACTTGCCATAAGTATATTCTATACTACTACTAAGCTCTAATAATGTATTGAGCATTGTTGGAATAAATAATGGAACCAGATACGTAATATGTTATTTCATAATATATTCACTGTCCATACTCGGCGCCGCTGTAGAGTCGTTAATTGCAATGATTTTAATAATTCTAAATTTATTTTAAATATTAAGTGATCACAAAGCAAATCAGTTTTTTTTGTCAAGGATTTGGCAAAGAATAAACTTGTTGAATTGTTTAAGAAAACATTCTTGCGATGGAAGATGTCAAAATCGATAATTGATTTATAGTAAAGTAATACATGAGTCACGTGAATGCATCTCTCTCTCACCCCTCTCTCTCTCTCTCTCTCTCTCTCTCTATATATATATATATATATATATATATATATATATATTTATATATATGTATATATATATATATATATATATATATATATATATATATATATATATATATATATAAATCACTCACTTTATTCCGAATAAGCGATAACGCATATTTGTGCGATTTCATAATTAAGTAATTGATGACAATAATTAAAAGAAAGACATACATTTAGTATACACTAGTACAGTTATGGCATATATAAATTATTATAATTTATGTTATTGCATAGTTGAATTATGCGAATAATAATAAAAGAAAGAATAAAGAAAGAAAAAAACTACCAGCCACCTAAACTCTTAGTCACTGCGACGCGTAAATCGGACTACTATCGTTCGTAACTGTTTGCCGTATGTAGAGTGTACGCGATGCGAAGATCAAATAAAATATTAAACAATAAAAATAAATAAAAATATATAATTCATTTTATCATACTCAGGCAACGTCGGTTGTATACCTTTACATAACTGTCACATAAACGAGGCAGGGAGAGACGACTAATTGCAAAAGAAAAGTGGTAGAAACACTGAAAAAATAACAATGCAAATTATTGCTAAAGGCGCTTGCAGCATTTCCGTAAGACAACATTTTAGATAGAAGTTGTCTGGTTGTCCTACGAGTCAGTAGATGTGGCAACAGGTTCTAGTTAGCAGTAATTTCTGTTGCACGCGTGCGTCATCAGTTTGTACGTATCTGTCCCGCTTTTGATTTAACAATTAGTCGTAGGTCGCACAGTTAGCCGCTATGGAAACTAACTTGAAGCGGTTAAAACGTCTAATGTCGCCTACAACTTGCACCGTGTTCTCGTATTTAAGGCGGCGTGCAACATTACATTAAAACAAGATCGTTAGCAGATTTTATAAATTAAATTATTTTACCAGAATAAATAAATAGGTTAATATTTATGTAAAACAAAACGACGTAAGTAGTCAAATATGTGAAAGTAGTTAGTGAAAAAAAGCTTCCAAGTTTAAAATAATGTTTCGAACCGGATTAAGTGCCATTCGAAAGAAACAGAAGTGAAATTAGTTTGTGTAAAAAAAATGGACCAAATTAATTATGATCGATGACAAACTCCGAAAATTCGATAATATAATTTTATTTATTAGAACTATATATATCAAATAAAAATAGTAATATATATATATATATATATATATATATATATATAAATGTGTGTGTATGTATGTATGTGTGTGTGTGTGTGATTTTTCCCGATACACAACAGACCAGGAAGATATTGTTTGCTATATTCCGATAATATAATTATCACTTTCTTGCAACCTTTAATTTATCATTCTAATATCGAATATTGAGTGAGTTTTTTTCTGTATTTTCTATCATTTTACTGTTTTGATCATTTTAATTTTACTTACACAGTGATTCCACGCTAGACTTTTCTTAACTGTCATCCATTGAATGATAGCACACAAAAAAAATTATGTTTTTAATTTTTAAATTTTTTGATTTTTAATTAATGTTCACTACTTGGACTGTTGTTTTAGAAACTTTTCAATAAAAAAAAAACTTTCTTTAAAACTTTTTGATAAAAAACATTTATTTAAAAAAATTTTGACTTGGATACATTGTAAAGATTTAACATTAAATCAACCTGTACCTTGATGCGGTATGTTAACATAAAATGTGTTTTTGCCATTATATTTTATGTTTTAAATATTTTTATATATTTTCAAAGCGAACTTTTTTACTCGTAGTGATGTCATAGCGGTAATAGTCCCTTGAGGAGAAGATTTTATTTGAAAATCGATAGATTAAGGACTTTACAGTACTTTTGCTTGAACTTTGATATGTAATGAAGTTTTATTAATTTCTCATTTTATTCTTTCATTTAATCCATTATTAGTAATGCTCTATTTGATATATTAAGCTTTATCTTTATTCTGATAGTTCACTGATTAAAGATATTAGATATTATTTAGATCTTTGACGTATCATTTTAATCTCTCTCTCTCTCTCTCTCTCTCTCTCTCTATATATATATATATATATATATATATATATATATATATATATATATATATATATATGCAAATATTGTTAAAAATAACAGCATTCGTATGCTTAATTACACTTTTTAAAAATTAAACACATTTTGAATGTTCTTTTTTGTATTAAAATAAATTTTAAAAAATAATAAATGTCCCATATGTATCACGAATGCTTTCCATTCTTTGTTGAATCATCCCCAAGTGTCAAAAGCAAACGAACAAAAAAATCTGGTGAAAGAAGAGAAGTTTTTAAATGACACCGGAGAAACGCGCAGAGAACGTTTTTGCATTGTTCCAGGAAAGACGTTAACAATTTAAATACAACGACGCCGGAGCGGCATCACAGAATAAAATCGCATTACGTTAAGCGTTTTAAAACGTGTTCACTGCTTTCACACGTGATTTTATTAATTGTAAATTGTTGTGTGTTCATGTAGATAGCTTCCAGTATTTTTATTTTTATTTTAATTGATTTCAGAATGTATTATTTTATTGTTATTAACTAGAATTTGTCTTAAATCAGAGGGGGGGGCAGTTATATTTTGTGTAGATTTTGGTAAGTTTACAATATGCATTGTGAGGCGGCGAGATGGAGTAGTAGTGGTAAAACCAATGTAGCTATTAGCTTTATTATTATTATGGAAGTTACATTCTCCTAAATGGCATTTAACCTTATATATAACATTGGTTTTTTCTCGTGGTTTTGGGGTTGGGGAGGAGTTATTTTTTTTTTTGCTACAAGATTTTCGGTTTTAAATTTCTTATAGGAAATAATGAGTCTAATTTTATTATTTTTGTCAATTGGGGATATGTATCTGTGTACAATATTTTTCATGACTTTTTCTTCTAATTTGAAGTTTGATTGCATTTGATTACAGGTGAATATAGGCACTAGCACTTGATATATCCAAGACCTTTGACAATGTCTGGCATAAAGGTCTTCTCATAAAAATTAATATGGTATTACTGGACGAATATTTAATATAATTAAATCCTTCCTATCAAACAGAAAGATCCAGGTTGTCCTTGATGGCCGTTCTGGGCTGCTGCACCATCCACTAGTCTCTCCGTCTTAGATAAGGTCCAAAAAAGAGTCTCTAATCAGATAGGTCCCACGCTATCCACCAAGCTCCAGTTCCTGCCCCATCGCCGCAATTTTACATCCTTGTGCCTGTTTTACGAGTACTTCAATGAACTTGCTGCTCTAGTGCCCCATCGACGTAAATACACTCGACCAACCCGACAATCAGCTAAATCCCATCCATTCACTGTGGATGTTCCCGAGATGCTGGAGAGCCTTTTACTCCCATAGCTTTTTTCCTCGAACTGCCGGCCTCTGGAACTGCTCCCTGTGTCTCCGTCTGTACCGACATGCAGAAATTTAAAACTAATTTGAACAACCACTTAGCTGCACAGTTCCCAATTTAAGATGATCCCCTAAAATTTAACCCTAATTCTCAGTAGCCCTTACGTCTACGGTGGCAACTTGCCTTATTTGGGGTTAACCCAGTTTAAACAATAAAAATAAAAAAGATGATGTGTAAGTACGAAGACATTAACAGAAATAATTTTCGATAGGTTTTTAGCCTTTAACCCCATTAAGACACACCTGTGTTTCTCAGTAGTGAATGTGGAACGATGTGTACACCAGTACCATGCGCACTGCGTTACCGTTTCTATTCTTACATTTTAATTCCAAAGTTTCAAATTATAACTAATCTTACATATAACGTAGAGTGAGAAATTACCTTGCGCCGTTGGCCGGTGTAGTTTTTTGCATCAAAAGCTACACATAAAAATCTTTTTCGTCAGTTACTTACGCCAATTGTTGGTACGTGTTTGAAAACACTAAAATATATTTTAATTTGAATTTGTCAATTTTTATTTTTAATCCGATCAACAGTTTCTCCATCGACTGGGATTTTTTTTTTGTTTTTATTTTATTTAATAGTAATACATTAGGTAAAATAATAGGTATGCCCAATTATTGTCTATGCCAAAAAGTAAGGGAATCGCAGGTACTTTTTCAAAAATCCAGCTAAAATAAACTACTGGCCCGATTTTAATAAAATCTTCGCTACATGAGGTAATTAAAGAGGCGATTTTATTTAAATAGATGTTTACTGTAAATGTCAAAGGCAAAATGATTTTTGCTTTGTTTTTGTTTCGCGCATTGACCCCCCTCCAGTGTCTTTCCATGAGTAAAAAACATGCGTTTTCTCGTAATTGAGTTGATGTACCCAAATAAAGTATATATCATAGGAAAGAAAATTGAATGAAATAAATATATAAAAGATAAAAATAAATAATCGATTAAATGATAAAATCAATAGGATTTTAAAACCTTAATCCCGTATTAAAGACAACATATTTCTCATGTTTGCTTTTTTAAAATCTTTTGGAATATGATATTAAAAAGTTAAACTTATGTATAATTCTCATTTATTTTAACGGTGTTTTAAAATTAATAATTATAAATGAAATTAATATACATCAATTTAACGGAAAGGCGTATTTGTTTAATTAAAGAAAATGTTATATTAAGAATATTTAGCTAAAATATAAATATTTAATATAATAATTCTATGTGAAAATAAATATTTAAAATACTTGTTTCAGTAAAAATTGTAAGCATTTTTACGAAACCCACGCGAGGACAAAGAAACGAAACTTATAATATAGGTTTTATTTACCAAACATCAGAAGGTATAGATAATTTGAAAGTTTGTACGACTGTGAAGTAAGTGTAGAAATATTTTAGTTGGAATATCTTCATTACTTGTTAAGCTGATGTGTGAGTATGAACTGATGTGTGAGTATGAACAGTTCCGTGTATGTGTATGTCTCTCCCACGAGTTGTTTTAAGTAGTGTTTATTGACGTGAGTTGTATGTCCGTTGTTCAAACTGCTCTACGTTGTATTTTGTTGCGGTGACAATTTATTGATACCAGGCTGGACTGAAATGTTGATAATGTATGTCCTTTCTTCGTATAGTGTGGGAATTGATTCCCGGCGAGTTACTGCCAAATCTTTAACGGTTTCTTTTATGGCTTTTAGTGAAAATATTTCTTTTTTTTTTTCATAATTTTTTTCGTCTATTTATTTTATTTAGATCTGGAGCCGACTTTGTACCAAAATATGCAACTTCTTTTATTACTATTTTTCTAGTGCCCGCTCAGTTTAAAGTTGAAATCATCATGATCTCCTTCTTCAATACGGACTATGTAACATAGTCTTAGCTTAACAGATTATTCAATATAAAATTAAAGTCATCAACCTCTCCTTTCAGCCAGGGGTTTTACCCCGCCTAATAAACCGGTATTGTCCGGGCCTTCGGGTCTGGATTTACGCCGGTCTATTGGTTGTCGATCTTGTGCAGTTCTAGGAGGTGCACCCTCCCAGGCTTTGCCTCCACTCTTTGGGGAGGAGTAAGTTTATTGCTTACTGCCTGAGGCGCCCCTACCGGGGAATGCCGATGAGGCTGCCCAGGAAATTTTTAAACAGCCAGAGTGCTTAAATTCTCGAGCGCTGGTTCTTTCCCACTTTCCCAACGTTGTGTCACATCTTACTTTGTGGGAGGAAGATAAATAGAATCAACCTCTCCTTTCTCAAAAACATATCAGTGTCCTTTCCCTAAAATGGTTCAAGAGAACATCTTTTTCTACACGTCACTCCTGTAAACGATGTCTATAATATAATCTTGGCTTAGCAAAACTGTCATAAGATATTTTCTCACCAATTCCACGAAACTTGTCGGTGCTAGTGCCAAATTAAGAATGTTGAAGAAATGAAAGCATCGAGTTGGAAATGTCTTTGACACTGGTTTAAAAAAAGGATTAAGCAATTCAATTAATTGGAATAATAAAATAGTTCAGAACAGAAAAGGGCTACAAATAAACGGAATGATGTTTGCGCTCTTGAATACAGGTTGACTAAAAAGACTTCCTGATTTTGGTTGTTAACTAAACGTTTGTATTTTTAAATCTCAAATTTGAATATAGTCTCTCCCACTTGGACAGAATGAAAAAAAAAACGATCCTGCACTGTCTACCAAGCTCCAGTCCCTGTCCCATCGCCGCAATGTTGCATCCCTGTGCTTGTTTTAAAAGTACTGCCACGGAATGTGCTCCGATGAACTTACTGCAGTTGTACCCCTCAATGTAAATACCTACGACCAACTAGCAGCAAAATCTCACCCCTTCACTGTAGAGGACCCAGATGCCGGAAAACTTTCTACTCGAACCGCTTGCATTCTGAATTTCCTTTCCTGCTTCCTGTTTCCCCGACTGTGTCAACATGTAGAAATTTAAATGTAAGCTGAACAAACATTTTGTTGCCGAACTCCCAACTTAGGATGCCCCCTTTAAATTTGACACCTAACCAGAATAGACCCTTACGTCTCAGTGGCAACATGCTTCTTTGGTTGAATAAAAGTTTTAAAATACAGCGTTTCAGTACACACAGCTTTGGTCTATTTAGTTCATTCGGCGATTGTGCATTATAGTCAACAAGAAAAAAGGCAAAAAACAAAACAAATATTGAACATGCAACTGATACCAAACGCAAGAGAAGTTATTTTCTACCTGCATATATTTCTTTTGTGTTTTAAAGTGTTTGAAAACTTTCTTTTTTTTTTCAATATAAGATTTCGTTCAAATACGATGTCGTTAAAGTTAGATTTCGTAATGGCGCCCGCTGGCTTTCCGGAAATCAGCAAAGTCTGATTACCTTTTTTTCGTCATTTTATTCTTTCAATTAGACATAAAAGTAAATTTTATTGCGTTTGGAACATTAATTTGTTGTATATTTGTTTTGTTGTTTATTTTTTCACCCAAAAAGACGAAACCAATGAATCAAACCTCGGTCATTTCCGGAAAGCAGTCCGTCCGCCATTGTGAAATCTGTGGGGGTCGTCATGCCTTTTTTTGGTGATAACTTCCTCCACAAATAAAAATAAAAATAATAATAATAAGAAGAAGACTTACATGCAACACCAACGGAAGTTTATTCACTGAAATAAACCATTAACAAATAGAACATATTTCCTTTTGTAATGAGTTCAGAAGTCCTTTCTTTAGTTTCAGGGTAAGTAAAAAGGAGAATGTCTTTTGTTTTGTTGAAATGCTAATATGTTATAAAATGTTAAGAGAGGAAATAGGTAATGTACGCCTGTGAAATTGTATGAAGCGCGCGAAAGGTGAAATGGAAGAGTGATAGTAAGACGCGTGTAACCTCCGAATGAAGAGTCAGTTGAAAGAGAGGGTTTGATGTTTGTGTGTGCTTAAATACTATTTGGATAGGCTCCGGCGAGCTTAAGGAGAAAAGTTTAGAAAAATGTCTTTGGAGAAATCCCATTGGACAGAAATATCACGTGGTGTGCTCCCTACTACGTCCGCTCGTTTTGAGTTGATTTAATATATAAGGCCACGCCGGAATTTGCGTGGGCGTTATTTTTTATTTTTCACGCGCCAATACAATTATATTCACACTGCGCGCCTAAATTGTATTTATCCCAAACAACAATTTTTATCCGAATCTTAACCGTGTCAACTGGCACAAATCGAACTCTAACGTATTTGAACGAAATTTTATGTTGAAAAAAAAAACCGTTTTCAGACATTTTAAAACACACAACAAAAGGTATACAGTTAGGTAAAAAAGTAACTTTTTGAGGTTTGGTAACAGTTACATGTTCAATATTTGTTTTTATTTCACCTTTTTTTCTTGTTAACTATAGTGCACAATCGCCGTTGATTAATAAAGTAGTAAACAATATAAGTCTTTTTTCTAAATAATATAAAACACTTATTTTCGCATCATCTAAACGTGTTCGATATGAGCGCCATTTTGGTTTAAGTATGCTTTTACTCTCACTACAAACTTCTTTGTTAACGGCGCACATGTTTGTTTGTGAGATTACCATTAACAAACCAGTAATTGTGTTGCATTTCAATCTTCTGTCATACATGCAGAAAACTAAGTTGTCGTAATCGTTTTAGAAACATAAATTTGATTCATACCGTGATAGCTGCATGTTCTTGTTATTCTTAACATTTAATATACTAGTGGGTCTACATATCTAAAAATTGCTTCCTTTAACTCCTGTAAACTGTTAGGGTGCACCGTATTTTTAACCATCGATAATGTTGATTGGCTTACAAAACACGTTACATATAATAACCGGTGTTAAAACGCTGTTCCTTTTAAATAAAATTCCGAGATTTTTTTATAAACGAACATGAAACTTGAATTATAATCACGCCGCCCATATTTACGGCTTCTCCCGAATTATTAAAGATAAAAATCTAACAGATAAAACTAAAATAATTTAGTATTAGATTGATAATATCAGGTTGTCCGGAATGTTCGTGCCGAATTTTAAAGGAAATACAAAGTTTTAAAAAATATGCCTTTAAATATTTAATGAAATGCTTATGACTGGTTGCTTTTGATATCTTCAGCCTTTCTGCGGGTTCTCGTGTTGTGAAATGTGGCTATTCTCAATTAATGTCTTGATTTGGTTGCCATATGTCGAGGGTAGTATACCTGAGTGTTCTTCATTATACAGGGTAAACTCTCCAGCTCTAAACTTTGCGAATCACTTCCGTACAGTTCTGTCAGCTAAAGCATCTTCACCACACACTGCACATATCATTTTTGTTGTTTGAGAATCATTTTCGCTTATATACAAATAGAACAGCAGCAAACGCCTAAAATCGGTCCTATAATTTTACATTTTCAAAGCCCTTTATTTATACTTTTCAAAGAGGTTTCAAAATCAACACAAGTTAAATCATTTTTAATTTTCTTTCTCGAGATATAGCTTATAGCATGCTCTAAATTGAAATGTAAGTATATTACATCTGTCAATAATTTGACATCGCGTCGATACATGAACTACTAAAAATCGGCACGAACTTTCCGGACAGCCTGATATCATCATTGCTGACCTTAAACTAAATCTTTTTTATGTGTATATGTTTATATACTTGTATGTACAGGATTCACTCCTTAATTAATTAACCGATCATTATGAATTTTCGAACACAGCTGCTAGGCGTAATGATGGGTAATGTAGGCTATATTTAGTTCAATTTAGTTTTATGCAAAGCGGTGTAAAATGGGAGTGGAACCCTTCATAAAAATCCAGATACCTTCGATTTTTGTGAAACTTTAACAATAGATATTAGACATGAATTAATAAATATTCACCAAATTTCATTTTTTTAAAAGTATTTTAAAAGGTTTTAGGGGCATAATATGGGCACAACCTCCCATTTGAAAATTAAAATATTTTAGATTTGCATTTATTTGATCCATACTCATTAGACAACAATCAAGCAAGATTCCCTGAATTGTAATTTCTTCTTAAAACCCTTTAAGCTTAAGTCTTAAACTTTAGACTTTTTCTAGAATCAAAATCACGTAATAGATTTTGATCATAATTGGAATAAGGATTCTAGACATAAGATTTAGTAGTATTATATCTTGATTTTAATCTTCGTAAGGGGGATATAAAATTGGTGCAAAACTGTTCTGTACGGGGAATTAATTTTAACCATCCTAGGACGTATATTCTTCTAGTATTACAGAATTGAAAGTTGTATGTTCTGTTTGTCTGTCTGTCTGTCTGTCTGTCTGTCTGTCTGTACAAGTAAATTTCCGAAACTACCAATAATACACTTACAAACCATATATATTCTCGTTGACTATAACCTGCAGTAGGTTATGATGAGGGATTACCGTAATATTCATTGATTTGGAGACACCAGGGATCAAGTCAGTGACTGTAATTTATTTCAATCAAATAATTTAATAAATCAAGGGAAATAACTCGTTTTAACTCGTTTTAAAATTATTTGCTTTTAGGCAAATTAAAATTGAAATTAGCAATATAGAGAATCATGGCTTGGAGTAGGAGTATATTCATTCCCGGTCAGCGCCAATCTGCTTACTAGTTCTTAATAAAACTTAAGTGTTTAACTTTGTTTTGAAATTTTTTAGATGAGGATTGATAATTTGTCATATTTGAATCATTTGGACTACTGTTCTCAGCTTTAATATTATCCTCACAATGATTCGGCCGATGTAACCTCGACCTTTTTCAGATGCTTCCTGTTGAATTCGAGAATCTTTATGTCAAACTCGGGAATCTGTAAGGAATTTTGAACTGACCCCTTAATTTAATCCATGAGAGTAGAATGTTCTCGTTCCGTCAGCCATGACTGAGTGAAAGTTTTATATATAAATTACTTGAGACTTCTAGTCGGTCATGGTTCATGGAACGATAAGAAATAAGGATGTTTTTCTTTACAGCTCAATTGAATGAAATTTAGAAATACGAAATTTAGAAAAAAAAACTTTTGCTAGATATCCAACACGATATTAAAAAGATCAATGCGTTTTTAAATCATAAGAATCGATTTTTTATACTTTTAAATACGATTATAAACTTATTTTTCATTGCAAATCAAATATGAGATTTTTCCCTTGAAAAACATTAACATTGAAAATAAAATAAGTTTTTTTTATTACTAATTCTTGAAATCTATACATGATTAATTGATCTGTCTTTTTGCCAAACAAATTAATAGAATTGCATCAAATTTGGCATGACGCATATTTGTCCCGAGTGGAAAGAATATATTGATGCTATTGATAATATTAAAACAATGAACACTTATAAACTCCAAAACTATAGGGCCTACTGTGAATTATGGGCCAGATTCATAGGGGTAACCTAAGTGAAGAGTTGTGCAGCGAGATGTTTGTCTACATTACATTTAAATTTCTGCATGTTGGTACAGTCAGGGAAACAGGGAGCAGGGAGGGAATTCCAAAGGCTAGCAGTTTGAGGAAAGAAGCAATTAGAGTAGAAAGTCCTCCGGCATCGGGGGGGGGGGCTCCACAGTGAATATACGGGATTTAGCTAATTGTCGGATTAGTCGGGTATGTTTATCTCGAGCATATTTACCATAGCAGCAAGTTCGTCCAAGCACATTCCATTTTAGCACAGGGGTGCAAAATTGCGTCGATGGGACACGGGATGGAGCTTGGTGGACAGTGTGAGACCTATTAGATTAGAGACTTTTTTTGACCTGGTCTAAGAGGGAGAGACTAGTGGTTGGGGCACCAACCCAGATGTGACAACAATAATCCATGCATAGACGGATGGTGTCCTTGTAAAAATATAGGATACTGGCAGGTGTGAGAAGTTTTCTAGCATGGTAGGAGAGGGGGGGGACTTTCCTTGCAGCAGCCATGGCAATATCTTCTCTTTATTACTTGCCAGAATAAAGTGGTTTAATTATACACACTGTTGTTGTTTCTTCTCTCTCAAGTTGTCGCTACCATTTCAATGGCACTTATCTCCGAGGATTCTTCAAAAAATTGAACTGATAAATAATCAACATACAACTCGTTTACGAAGGGTAACTCTTTATTCAATACACTGGGTCAAGACTGCTCTTATTCCGCGTCACACAACTTTTTAAACTATATTCGTGGAAACTCAGAGAAGAAGTACTTGAACAAGTTCGGCTTCTTTTTCGGTTCGGGTCGCTGAAATGTGGAAGAAGCTGCCGGAAGCCGTGGTCAGTCTGCAAACGTCCAGTTAAGTCAGCATTTGATGCATCGTGACCACTGATCTTTAGATTATTACCTTTGTACATAACACCCTTCGCTCTTTCATAAATTGCTTGACATGGTTCTAGCTCAGTACTAATCTAATATTAAATCGAATTGAATTCAATACCTCTTTATTTGTATATATAAACAAAAAAAACAGACGATGACTGATTTTTTTCCATGTTAATTTAAGTACAAAGGGTTTTTTCTAAGATAGTTATAAACCAAAATTTATAGAAAAAATGTGGGTAAAATAGAAAGTATTCACTCAGTCATGGCCGCCGTTTTGAAATTGACAACCAGTGTTTATCCAACAACAGTTCCCCATTATATTTTAGGCCGGATGTTTATTTAGGGTGGGTGGGTTAATAATTTGTTTTCAACAATTGTTTAATGATTAACACAATAAAATCAAACTGTTTTTTTTATAATTGGAATTTTTAATTTTTTTTTATTTTAGAAGGTACTTTTTAACAATTAATCAAATCAAACTTTTTCATAATTGGAATGTTTTTTATTTTATTGCGAAAATATTTTTAAAAAAGCTAATTTTGAAAATATTTTAGAATAGTGTAATAGAAATGAAAAATTAAATATATTACAAATTCACCTTTTAATATAGTCTAACTCATTAAACATAGTAATAACGTATCGAATACAGAATATTCCCCAATAAATTGATAATTGTTTTAATATTATCTGCCGTTTCGAGGGCTAACATCTAGCAATCATAAACAAAGACCCATTTCTCCTTCTCAGCAGAGAGACACAAGCCAGTAACAAGGAAAAACGTCCACATTCTCTTCTTTGTCCACTGGGTGCTCCAGCACCTACGATCTTCCCCTGAACATATCTGCTGGCAGACCTTATAGAAATGTTAAAAAAAAAAAACAACGGTCTAAGGCTGGTACGACTTTTTCGCAAATTTTCTGCATAATTGATTCCCACGTGTGCATCAAAGAGAAAGTGCAGCTAAAAATTCCGCCCAAATCGAAGCGGTCTAATATAATGAGGAATGTTTTTGGATAAACACCGGTTGTCAATTTCCGATTTAAAAAACGGTGGCCATGATCAAGTGTATACTTTCTATTTTACCAAAATGTGTAAAACTGAAAATGAATATTTTACTTGTATTTTTACTATAAAATAAAACTATCATCCTAAATGCCTACATTTCATAGTTGGATCTTTGAACACAAATTAATTTCAATTCAGAAAGCAACCGTGGAATTCCCATGGGTCCCGCTAATAAATAATAAAGTTCAGAAAACAACAAAATTATTTCAACTTTTCAAAGTTCGTGCCACACCTAGATTTGATTAATTGAAAAGAAAAGAAAACTTCCGGTATCGAATATCACAAATAGCTGAGAAGCGCGCAAAAAACTGTGTTTTAAGTTAAATGTTATCTTCTGAAATAAACTAGAAATGCAATTAAATAGGAAGGCCACTTAGTAATCCTCAATTTCAAACCCAGCACGGCACAGCAATCTCTTAAGTTGTCAACAGATAAGAGTGATCATCTGTGTTTTGTTTAGTTCTGAAAGTCAATATGCCCGAGGGGTAGACTGAACAAGATGGAGGAAGAGATGGCGAGTGGAGAGAGAAAAACATGAGGAAAGAGCGGAAAAAAAGAAATCCAGGTTTTCTGAGAGATAATACAGATACAACTATAATGATAGATAGATAGATAGATAGATAGATAGATAGATAGATAGATAGATAGATAGATAGATGAACTGAGACGCAGAGGAAGATAAAAAAAAGAAAGAAACGGGTTGTTTAAAAAATAAATGAAAAACATAAAAACTACAATGATATATTTATAAGGAATGGTTAATACAGGGTGACCCCCCAAAAAACGGGGCCCAACTTTAATTAGACCCCGTTTCTTAGTGTTTCATCCGAATGAAATGAATTTTTGGTTATAACTAGTTTATTATATTCAAAATATCACATCAAAACACTAGGGTCTTTGGCCTTTATTTCTCCGTTCTACAGCATGTGTTCAAGATGGCCTCCATTTAGCTCCATGCATTTGTTGAGGCGCAGAACGAAGTTGTCCATGACGTTCTTACAGACTGAATTGGGAGTGGCTCTCATCTCCTCCCTGATTGCTTCCTTGAGTTCCGTGATGGTTCTGGGTTTCCCTGCGTACACTCTGTCCTTAAGATAGCCCCAAAGGAAAACATATGGGGGTTTAGGTCCGGGCTATGGGGTGGCCACTCAAAATTAGTCTTGAGACTGATCACTCGGCCTCCGAAGTTCTCTTTCAGCCAATCTCGGGACAGATTTGAGGTGTGAGAACTTGCTCCATCTTGCTGGAACCAGACCTTGCTCATGAGCGACGGGTAAATGGTCTGGAGCTCACTCTTGAAGGTTTTGAGGACCTCCACATACCGCTCCTTGGTGACTGTCACTGCTGCGCCAGATTCTTCGATGAAGATTAGTCCGATGATGCCTCTGACCGAGATTGCAGCCCACACCGTGCACTTAGGAGAGTGCAGGAGCTTGGTGGCTACTTCATTGGGTCTGGAGGACCTCCAGAAGACATTTGTCTTGGAGTTCGTATTTCCGTCAAGATGGAAGTGAGCTTCATCTGAGGTCCAAAGGAGGTTAAGGAAACCTGGTGTCTCCTCGATCTTATAAAGCATCTTGACTGCCATAGCGCTCCTCTGATTCTTGTCTGAGGCTGTAAATGTCTACAGCGTCTGTATTCTGTATGGGTAAGCCCTGATATCGTTCACCAGCACTCTCCTGCAAGTCTCACGAGAGATACCGAGGGACTGACTTCGCTTACGCACAGAGCGTTTCGGACTCTCCTGGAGAGACTCTCTCACACTTTCAACCAGCTCGGCTGTCCGCTTCTTGGGATGTCCCGAGTGGCTTGGACGGTTCTCACTGGCAGCGTTGAGGTTCTCCACGGTCCCATACTTCTCGAAGTGGTCCACCCAGTTATGAATTCTGCTTTTGGATGAAGCCTTTTCACATTCGAACTGATGCATGAAACTGTCCTGGGTTTTCTTAAACGAGCCTGTCTTGTAGTAAAATTTAACACAGTGTATTCTTTGTCCCAGCTACCACTGAGGTCTTGGTGTACTCACTGTTGTTGACCTGCCATGTCCTGTAAAATAAGGGCAATCAGTGAATAAATAAAGGAGATATCACAGAAAGTGTACACGGGGTCCGTTTTTTGGGGTCACCCTGTATATGGAATTAGTGGGTAAGTATGTACAGACTAGTTAAGATAATAACACAAACACATCTCTAAAGTAAACCAATATTTCGGCCGTGATAGACGTGTTTGCGTTATTATTTTAATTAGCCTGTTACATGCTTCTCCACTTATTCTAATTTCATATATAAACCATTTCATTTTGTCTGAAATTTCATTTCATGTTTTAAACTCCTCCATTTTATTTATATATATATATATATATATATATATATATATATATATATATATATATATATATATATATATATATATATATATATATATATATCATCAAGTTAAAAATAGGATAAAGAATGATAAAAAAATTTTTAAAGTAATTAATAAAGAAAAGAGAATAAAAATAAAAAATCAACTCGATTAGATCTAAATGACTTAACAAACTTTACAACCCACTTAATATCAAGGCCAGATTAAAGACTGCTTCTTCCTCTCAGCTTTTATATCGCGCATAATATTGACGCGCAAAAGTAAATCTTAACACACATCTAGACATCAACTTGCTGTTAAAATGTACCACGATAATTTGACCCCCTTTTCTTTTCTTTTCATTCACAACTTGAGTTTACATTGTATTTGATTTTCGACGGTTTAAAATCTGACCACATGACCTTCCAATTTCAAATTTTTAATTCCGTTTTCTTTCCTTTCTATTCTTTTCTTCCAATTTCATTCTTTCCAACTATGAACTAAAGGGACGGTTCAGATTTTTTATTCTTCCTGATGAGATCCTAGCTTTTAAAAGCTGTTGCTCGATAACATCGATATGTCAGTGTCGCAGATTATGTACATGTATGTATGAATAAACATAATCATATATAAAAAAGCTATATTGAGCACTGTTTAATTGCCCGGTTGAAATTCTATGGATTTTTATCGTGTGGATGTTTCACTTACCTGGGTTACTATATATATATATATATATATATATATATATATATATATATATATATATATATATATATATATATATATATCATAGTTCACCACAAACAAGGCAGGCCGCCACTATAGAAGTGTAAGTTTTGGAGATCATCATAAGTTGGGAGCTGTGCAGCGAGATGTCTGTTTACATTAGTTTTAAATTTCTTCAGGTTGGTACAGTCGGGGAAACAAGGGGCAGGGAGGGAGTTTCAGAGTCCGGCGACACAAGGAAAAAAACTGATAGAGTAGAAGGCTCTCCGGCATCTGGGGACGTCCACAGTAAATGGATAGGACTTAGCTGATTGTGTATGTACGTCGGGGGGGGGGGGGGCACTAGAGCAGCAAGTTTATCGGAGCACAATCCAAGTAATTGTAAAAAAGGCACAAAGATGCAACTTTGCGGCGATGGGATATGGCTGGAGCTATGTGGATATTAGGTTTGCGACTCTTTCTTGGACCTTGTCTAAGAGGGAGAGACTATTGGATGATGCACCAGCCCAGATGTGGCAACAATACCAATGCATGAACGGATGGTGGCTTTGTAGAGATATAGGAACATGTCAGGTGTCAGAAGTTTTCTAGCACGGTACAGGGAGCCCACCTTCTTTGCAGCAGGTTTAGCAATGTCTTCAATGTTTTTGTTTTAATTCATGTTACCTGTGAATGTTAGGCCGAGGAGTTTGAACGTTGGACTCTCGGTTAGGGTGTTATTTGCCATGCCAATCGGTGATTGAAGAGGTTTCTTTTGGTTATTGAAGGAAAGGAGTTTTGTCTTTGTAGCCTTTATGCCCCCATTCCACTACAGACTGGAGATCACTTTCTAAAGATTCAGCCATTGTATCGAATATGTGCGCGTCCGTTTTGCCCACATGACAAGAGTAGATCGTGATTTCGTCAGCAAATATACCCATCTAAGACTCAATGTCATCAGGTAGGTCGTTTATGAAAATCAGGAACAGTAGAGGTCCAAAGATAGATATCTGAGGCACACCTGCATTTATGTTATATTTCTTAGATGAACGGCCATCGAGGAAAACCTGGATCTTTCTGTTGGATAGGAAGTACTTAATTATATGAAATATTTGCCCAGTAATATTATATGAGTGACTTTTTAGGAGAAGCCTTTTATGCCAGACCTTGTCAAAGGCCTTAGATATATCAAGCGCTACCGCCCTAGCTTCACCTGCCTTGTCCGGTGTATGGTATATGCGTTCAGAGATGACCATTAGTAGACCGTGCTTGCCTAAATCCACACTGACAGCCAGAAAGAAGTTTAGCATTAACGAGGTGCCGGACTATCGCTAGATGGATTAAGGATTCAAAGATTTTAGCAAAGATCGGGAGTAGACTGATTGACGGTAGTTCTAGGGATGACTTCTATCTCCAGAATTCTTGAATACTGGTACTACAGAGGCGATTTTCCAGCTATCAAGAAAGCAATATTCAGCGAGGCATTTGTAGAGTTTCGAGAGGACAGGAACCAGTTCAGTAGAGCATTTCTTTATTACTGGTATAAGATCAGGCCCACATGCTTTGGAGGTATCAACGTGTTTTATGATGTCCCTGACCTGAGATTGGGTGATGACCAGGTCATCAAGTGGGGTTTCAGTTCGTAATGAGAATTCAGGGAGGGGTGGTTTGCTGAGTCCAAAGTGGAAACGCTGGGAAAGTAGTTCAGCCGCATCAGTTGCTGTGCAAACGACATCATTGTGGTTTGATAGCGGGGGGAATTGTTGATTGTCTATTGTTCACTATAATGTTGTAGACCTTCCAGAAATCGCGAGTCCATAGTTTCTGTGACTGAATGCGTTTTTGAATTACCTCTGTATACATTCTCTTTGCTTCACATATCACTACTTTACAATTATTTCTTGATTCTATAGATTTCTGTCTATTCGCAGTTGACTTTTGGCTGGCGAATTGCCGAAATGCTTGCTGCCTCAGTGCAATAGCAGCTGC
>OY744531.1:44607199-44642199 GCA_963556195.1 Sepiola atlantica
CAGCTTCTCCTGATAGCACTGTAAGGCAAAACCCAGAGAGAGTCCCCCTTACCAATATATATTGGCCTTCTGATCCATGCTCAAACTAGAAACAAGAATTGATAGGCAGGTTGTACAACATTGGTCTATGTATTTCATATGACAGACTCATGGCCATATCAACAGACATGGCAAACAAGTTCACTGCATACTATGAAGCAGAAAATGTTGTTTGTGTGATCTCTTTAAAAAAGAATGTGTTCACTGTGTGTGCAGTAGATAATCTAGATCACAACCCAAGCTCCCAAACTGCCAAAGATTCATTTTGCTGTTTCCTTCCCTACAGAATCCAGGAGTAAGTAGAGATGTGGCTGCTTTAGCAAGTGATGAAGGAAAGATCAAAAGAAATACCATTACCCCTTTACCTCCTTCATATCCTCAGATGCCAGCTGTAACAGAACCTAAGGTGAAAACTGCTCCCTCTGTTGTAGGTGAGGTGAAGCTTCTGTAACCATTCTGAGGGAAACAAAATCAGAAAAGTATGATTGGCTGAATCATGTGGAGACCTTATTGAGCAAGGATACCCTTGACGCAAACGACAACTTATCCTGGTCCGCCTATCATACAAGTAATCAACAGGCTTCTGACAAATTCATAAGCAAAGTAGCTTTGCCTCCCATGTTTCACGAGAAAGCACACTCTGCCTCCATGATAATGCATGCATTTAATGTGGTGACAGATGCTGTGGATCATCTGAATGAGCAGCAGGTACCTGTTATAGCAATGGACCAGCCCCTCTATATCTTAGCAAAGACTATCCAGTGGACCTGGCCAGAGTTACATGGAGAGAAAACGATTGTGGTGAGGCAAGGGGGACTACACATAGAGATGAATGTACTGAAGATGTTAGGATACTGGCTTGTAGGCAGTGGCTGCACATCAACTCTTGTCCAAGCTGAGGTGACCACCCGGAGCCGTGCTGATAGCAGATTGAAATGGTTCTCATGTCACAAGAAGCAAATATGCCCATCAGATCACTGTTGCAGCTCTGGAATAGCCATCCACATTCATTTCACTCTGTCACCGACTTCTCTCAGCCCGGACCTTGGTCCTGCCCTCCCAGTAGTGGCTACTACTTCTTCTCATCAACCCATCATGTCAACCCAATATTTCTATGTACTTGCATGACATTTTTCTTTAAATTATCATCCTGAGGAAGTCTTACAAATAAAGACGAAACGTTGATGAATACATAAAAAAAAACATCTTTTGGTTTTTCCTTTTTCATTTCCCATTTCGTCGGATTACTCTCATCTTTCCTTTCTCATATATATATATATATATATATATATATATATATATATATATATATATATATATATATATATATATATATATATATATATATATATATATATATATATATATGGTTTTGTTTACATAGACACTTTGTATGGAGTTTCATTTTGTTGGCATTCATTTGCCAACAATGCTCTAACGACGACAGATTTTTGTTTGCTATTTGAATTTGTTTAAAGTATGTTTTTATTCTTCTAGAAACACAGGTTAGTTTTTATTTGCTTCGAAACTGATAATAAATTACAGTATTACATAACTTTAGTCTGTATATATATACATATACATGCACCATACACATACACACACAAACGTTAACACTGAGCAATTGCACACACTAGACACTGCTCTTCTACAATAAGCAGGTGTATCAAGCATAGAAGTGCGCGTTATACGTAGTCACATGTGCTAGGCAAGACACTTGGTTAGAATAGAAGATGGCTGGCTCTTTAACAACTGCGACAGGAAACTGCAACAAGGCAAACGTCTGAGATACAAGCCAAAGAGAGATTTCAAGGATATAGTCAAAGACAATCTGAAAACCCTTAGCACGAGCGTTGATAATTGGCAGAAGATGGTCACGGAGCGATCGGTTTGGCAAAAGCGTGTGTGTGACAGCTGCGGGCAATTTAACGCAAAGCTAGTAGAGTACTCCACCTTGAAATCTGATTGCAGAGGTGGTAAGTGTCTAACGTTCTAAACACATTTCATCCCAACCATGTGTGTGGTTTATGCGGCAGAGCCTGTCTGTCGAGGGATTGTCTACTGAGTCACATTAGATTCTCTGGCAAGCAACTACAGCGCGAGTGTAAAACAGAAGCAGAACATAGAAAATAGATATGTACGGATGGAAGCTGGTAACCTTTGTATAATATTTGAAACAGACGTGGAAAAATAAATCGACATTTTGAGCAATCTGCGTGCACACAATCAGATATTGTAATCTTGTAGAAATAGCTTTCTTCTGTAAAAAAAAATGTCATTCAACAGAGAGAGTGAGTGAGTGAGAGAGAGAGAGAGAGAGAGAGAGAGAGAGAGACACACACACACACACACACACACACACACACACACATATATATATATATATATATATATATATATATATATATATATATATATATACATCAAACTTACCCGGTCTTTTACTATTTATGTATGATCAATTAAGGTACGACCAAGGCACGATGACTAGCGGCTGCTGCTGCAGCTTCTCTGGTAATCTCGGAACGTCATCGGATCAACCTTTTCGTCATATTCAAGACAATCCCTGCCCGTCAGATCGAACTGAACTGAAATATCGTCTTGTGTTATTATTTTAAATAAAAAAATTAAACTGATTTAGCCACAACTTTCAGCCATAACGATTATATGAAATCAAAAGTTTATTTTTGGAAAACTCTCAATTGTTTATATTCCTTCTTAAGCTTGAACAAAAATTGTTTGTTTCCTTCTTACAAAAATGTTCGAACTAAATTTTGAAATAAAAACAAATGACTGTTTTCTTTAAAATTTGAATTTTTGAAACGCAATAATATTTCTGGATAACGTAAAACTAACCACTAGAACCGTAATCAGACGTAATAATAATAAAAATAGAAAAATAAACAAGAACTGTCCCCTTATGTTTGAAGAAAAAAGTTTGTTTACTTTTAAATTCTCAAAAACAAAAAACCAGCAAAAAACAGCAGTGATGAATTACGTGCATTGCTATTTACTTACCTCCCCATGAATGGGGGGGGGGGTAGACATGAGATCGGTTTCTACTGTGGAGAAAATCCAGCTCCCAAAAAGGAACACTCTGGATTTGGACAAAAATAAAAGTTAACTCAGATTAGAATAGTTTTTATCTTCCACTGATAGAACAGAGGAAATGTATCAAACACATACTACACTTTTCTTTTCGTTTTCTTAAAAACAAATTAATATTGAATAAAGTTAAGTCTTAATATGAATCGGATCGTGTTCCTTTCTTTAAAAAAGTTCAATTTTTAAAGTTTGTAAAACCTTTTTTTTAGCTAGTATCTATTTTCGACTACTGCATGTGTTGGGATTTTTTTTTTTGGGGGGGGGGTTAATACTTCGATGATATTGTCATTTACTATTTAAAATATTAAACTGGCATAGAAATAAGAAATTTTTTTCTTCAAACTTAAGGGGAAGGTTTCGTTTTTAAGTTTGACTGGTATTTTTGTTTTTTTTATTACTATTTCACTCTTCCACCTGAAAAAATTGTTTGTTTACTTTTTACGAAGATTTTTTAAATTATGGTTGACTTATGTAGATTTGTTATTGTATTAAAAAATTCAAATTTAAAATAAAACTGTCATTTGTTTTTATTTAAAATTTAGTCCGAACATTTTTGCAAAAAGTAAATAAACAATTTTTTCAAGCTTAAGAGGGAATATTACAAAAGAAATCGAGAATTTACCAAAAATAAACTTTTGATTTCATATAATCGTTATTGCTGAAAGTTGTGACGGGCAGAGATTGCCTTGAATATGACGAAAGGGTTGCTCCGCTGACTTTCTTAGATTCCCATAGAAGCAGCGGCTAGTTGTCGTGCCGTAATTGGTCGTACATAAATAGCATAACCGTATATATATATATATATATATATATATATATATATATATATATATATATATATATATATATATATATATATATATATATATATATATATGGTACTTATATCGATCTTGACCCAGTTTTCGCGAGTTTCTTGTCGGAAGCGTTCGGCTATCCTACACAAACGCCCGAGAGATGACGAGCCGATTTGTACCAGACGGCAATTTTGATACGGTGCTGCGTCCTATGAGTTTAGTTATATTTTCTAAAAGAAACAACAACAAAAAAAACAAGCAAAACACAGCAAAGTTACTGTTTTCAAATAAATATTTTTTGTTATTTTGATACGTTGCTGCGTCCTATAATTTTTAGTTATATTTGCAAGAAATTTTTTAAACAACAAAACAAATAAAACAAGCAAAATAGAGCGAAATTACTGTTATCAAATTAATATTTTTAACCCTAACCCTAACCCTTAACCCTAACCTTAACCCTAACAACAACAAAAAACAAAACAAGCAAAACATTAAAATCATAAGACGCAGCGACGTATCAAAATTGTCGTCTGGTACAAATCGGCTCGTCATCATTGTGGTAACTTCACTTACAAACAATACTATTTGATTTCACAAATTTCATCATTTCTACGTACTGGATATTTTGAAAGGAAAGATTTTCTTTAATCTTTCATCTTTCGAATGCTTAAAAGACGATACACTAAACTTATTTTCCAGTTTATGTTTGGACGATTTTTTCTATTTTCCGACTGTATCATATCGCTTCATTTTACACAATTAAGATGAATATTGTAAATAAGTTGTTTTCTTTCTTTTGTTAAGAACTAACTTTTTTTTCATTAAAAATAAATAAGAATTTATTACAAAAAACTTCTTTAAAGTTTTTAAATGTTTATTCTCTCCCAATTAAATGTATTAGATTGTCCGCAATGCTCTATATTATCCAGTATTTGCAAGTACAGAAATACATCTACAGAATGTAATTGTTAATTATTATACTTGCGTTATTAATTTGAGGATCATGAGTTGTGTGACTCTAGCTTGGAGCAAAGTGTAGTATATGTTCTGATACTAAACTTACTCGATGTTCTGATACTAAACTTACTCGTTTCCGTCCTCAGTCAGGGAAGTAGAAATTCTTCTCGACTGAGGTAAGAAACTCCCTCCTCTTATATGACAATAAAACATGTGTTAAAAATTATTCACTTTAACACACACACTATATATATATATATATATATATATATATATATATATATATATATATATATATATATATATATATATATATATACAGGGTGCATCAGGTATATGAGAACATCGCGTAATGTCGTTATTGTTACGTTATATTAATTATTTTTATTCTTTTTTTGCAGATAATGAAAAATGGCAGATAATAATGTAACGGAACAAATGAAAAGACAGGCTGTAATTGTCGCAATAAAGGCAGATCATAGCGATTTACAAATCGCACAATTTCTTAAAGTCGCCCGTTCTTTTGTTTATAAAGTTCGTAGGGAGTTAGAAGAAAATGATGGTGATTGTAAGCAGGTTGCTAAACGTAAAAAGCACGACCAACGGTCAGACACGATTAGAACACCTGAATTTATTCATCAAGTTCAGAATATTATTGATGAGAGCCCCCAAAAGTCAATGAGGTCCATCGCAAAAGACCTGAATGTTTCAGAAGCCACAATTCGAAGGACTGTTCATGAAAATCTTCGTTACAAGTCTTATGTGATGAGGAGAGGCCAGTTTATGTCCGAGACCACCAAAGAGAATCGTTTGATAAGGTCCAAGAGGCTGTTAAACAAACTGAAACATCCTGTTGAGCAAGGCATGCTTTGGTTTTTCTCAGATGAGAAAAACTTTGATCAAGATCAAAAGGTAAACAGAAGGAATGACAGATGGCTGTGTAATGACCCTTCCGAAGTTCCAACAGTCATGCATACAAAATTTCCTGCAACTGTTATGGTTTTGGGGGTTGTTAGCAACGAAGGACATGTGATGCCACCACACTTCTTTCGGCAAGGACTAAGAGTCACTTCTGCTGCTTACATTGAAGTCTTGGATACTGTTGTTAAGCCCTGGATCGATAGAGTAACAAATGGAAGGCCCTACATCTTTCAACAAGACTCTGCACCAACACATAAGGCTCAAAACACTCAGGAATGGTTGGCGGATCATTTTTATGATCACATCACTCCAAACGTGTGGCCTCCAAACTCTCCAGACCTGAATCCATTGGATTATTATGTGTGGGGCGTCGTGGAGAGAGATGTTAATAAACACCCCCACAACACTAAAGATTCTCTAAAAGCATCCATTGTCAGAGTGATGGACAACATAGATGAGGACCATCTCAAGCGCGCTTGCAGTCAATTTAGGTCTCGAATCGAAGCTGTCATTGAAGTAGAGGGGAATTTCATTGAATGAAATTATTAAACAATACCTTAGCTTACATGTTTATATAATTGTTTTTGATTAAGAATATTTTTGTTTGATTTTTTTTATCATTTAATAAAATTGAAAATATGTTCTCATATACCTGACGCACCCTGTATATATATATATATATATAGTTGCTTATTGAAGCAGGAGAAAGAGAGAGTTAGATATCAAGGTCGCATCATGTTATTTCTTCAGACCAATCATCTTGAGGAAGTCTTGAAATAAAGACGAAACCTTGATGAATACATAAATAATATTTTTGGTTTTCCTTTTTTTTTCAATTTCCATATATATATATATATATATATATATATATATATATATATATATATATATATATATATATATATATATATATATAAACAATAAAACCAAACACACAAACGATAGAATAAAATGAACTCAACCACACACCCTCTTCTCTCTTTCATTCGGCCGTAGCGATAACTATAAAACACTAACTCCAGTCTTCTTATATAATTTTAAAAAAAACAAACAAAACCCTAATCCTGAAGACGACTACGAAAGTCGAAAGCGCTCGAGAAAATGGCCGAATTAAAAACTATCGGCGAAGTACTATACGGACTGCCACCTGAAACCAGAAAGATGGCTCGACGGTTTGAGAACCCCACGAGGAAAATATGCAAACGCGAAAGTTCCGTGATGTTCAACAATGCTTGCTTAGATAATGACTTGCTGCCTAAATATATATATATGTGTGTGCGTGTGTGTGTGTGTGTGTGTGTGTGTGTGTGCGTGGGTGAACTGGTAATAAAGATTTTTATTTATACAATTGTTGCACATTTACCAGTAAATAGCTCTATTCATTATTCAGCACTGTTATATAAACAAAGATTCTCTTGATCTTTTTACCCTGATGATGCAAACAGTACCTGGATTACTACATATATATATATATATATATATATATATATATATATATATACATAATAGAGTTTATGTATCTGTCTGTCTATCTTTCTGTCTGTCTGTCTGTCTGTCTGTCTGTCTGAAGCCGAAACTCCATCAGAGTAGAATGACTATTTACTAAGTCCGCCAGCTTCATTATATACTACTAAAAAAACCGCCGGAAACACTATGCGCATATCTCAATTTACATAATCAATTGCTTTTGAACTTCTAATAAATTAGTATTCGCAAATATACACTCATGATTGTTTTCTTCAGATTTCCACATGTATTTACGCAATTTTGATCGCTAATAATCTTACTTATAAATTATAATTATTGAATCAAATTGTTTAATTAAAATATTAATTGATTTAAAAATAAATGAGTTACGTAGTTATTTCATCTACGTCCAACTGATTGAACAGCGAACGTTAATCCATTGAAACGACCTCCCTCCGTCAAATCAGTATGGACGCAAGACGAGCGCGTAATTTCAAATGTAAACAAAACGCTGGCATTTAACCGTGTTACTTTAAAACGTTCTGAGTTTGTTTATTTTCTTAATCTTATTAGCCATTATGTCTTAAAACACAAATTTATTGAATCAAATTGTTTAATTAAAATAATAATTGATTTAAAAATTAATGAGTTACGTAGTTATTTCATCTACGTCCAACTGATTGAACAGCGAACGTTAATCCATTGAAACGACCTCCCTCCGTCAAATCAGTATGGACGCAAGACGAGCGCGTAATTTCAAATGTACACAAAACGCTGACATTTACTGTGTTACTTTAACTTACGCTGTTAAGCTTTTATTCACAAACTATTTATTAAAATAAAAGGTGCTATTTTTTTTCTTTTCTGTCAACAAAAAATAATATAACTGATTTTAGAAACAAATTGTGGAATTAAAAAAAGGTCATTAAACAAACACACACACCATTTACATAACTAATCGTGTTCACTGTATTTGATTAGTTGGTACTTTTACACTATAGGACCCGCGCTAACTTTGACTCCGTCGTTAGGTTTAGGGTCAAAGTGAGGGTTAGGGTTAGGGTTTGAGTCATGGTCAAAGTCAGCACAAGTCCTACAGTAAAAGAGTACGGATTTTTTATTGTTTTATTTTATGTACACCTTTCTTCCGATTCGAAAAAATATTTGGGGGGGGGGCTGTCAAATAATATTTTATTCTTTTCTTAACTAAAAATATTCCCATGTATGGGTGAGGTTAAATAACAAATTTGAGGGGGGAATCCAAACATTTTTTTTTCTTTATTTTTTAAACTAAAAATATTTCTATTTATGGGGAAAGGTAATACAAAAATCGGGGTTGGGTCGAAATTTTATTTATTTATTTACATCTACAAATATTCTTGGTCATAAATAAAAAATATCAACGTCTAACCACCCAAGAAATATGACTGAGGCTCCATCAGTTTACATGTCAGCGTTCATTTCTGACGCGGCAGCCAAGCAAAAATATGCGACCGGACGGGAGCATATATTTGCTAGTATTACTAATGTAGATCTGCTATATGTCTGTCTGAAGCCGAAATTACACTATTAGATCTATTCATTATACAATCTTTGAAAGTTCAATTTAAGGATGTAGTGTTGTATCTGTTCTGTTGTCATGAGACTATCCTCCAAAGAATTACCTCATCATTTGGAAAGGGAAGTGTGGTGTCTTTTCTGTTGTCATGGGAACATCTTTAAGCCCCTATTCTAAAAAGGATATTATAAGAGTTTCTTTTCAAAAATGCAAATAGTTTCTTGTTAGCAGGTGATATTAGTTCAAATCACCAAGAAAAAAAGAATGAAAGAAACCAGCAATTTTTAGATGAAATCAAAACGAGTGTAATACTAAATTTACCAATTGTTATGATCAGCTGGTCGTTCAATGGAAGAAAATGGTGAGATTGATGCCATTTAGAAAAAAAATACGTCATATTAGAAGTATTTAAAATTGCTATTTACTCTGAATGTGCGGAATCTAAATCTTGTGTTCCAATGGCTGCCATTTTATTTTTTGTTGTTGATGTAATTGGTATTTAAGGTCTGCCTGACCTGGATCTTAGCAACTGAAGAATGTCAGCTGATTTTTTAATTGGCCATCTTAACAACAAACTTCAATCAATTAATTTTCTCGCTTTCTTTCATCCCAATAGAATTGCTTAACGCAGTTAATAGCTTCACTGCGCTATATATATATATATATGTATATATATATATATATATATATATATATATATATATATATATATATATATATATATATAATGTACGTTATTGGTCAAAAATATTTGGCAACCTTCAAAAATAATAATTCTCATTCTAAATGTGTCATTTTCAATGAAACAAGTTACGCGCCACAATGGTTTTATTTATTATACTTTATTTACTTCAGTGTAAGTTCTCAGAAATCAATGGGGGACTTCATGGGACAAACAGTTGAATTCTATATGAGATACATAGATATCCGTGTGTTCAACCAAAGTTCCTCGTTTAACTCTCAAACGTATTCGTTAGTAAAGAAGTAAAGAACATTAATCTTTCTTTTCCAAAATTACCCAGTTAACTATATTGAAGTATATATTTCTTGTGGTCTCTTAGTCTTGCCGGATTCCAGGACAAGAATTCATCTAGTTTGGTGGATTATTCAGATAAGTGCTGTTACTTAAGGTAACATTACTAGGAGGAGGTGCACCATTCCTCGTATGAGTCAGTGTATAGCTGTGTGGAGGGAATATTATTTGGGCTTCGGATACTATGTTATTTTGAATATTTGATTAGGGTTTTCTTGTAGGGTGAAGTAACGATCATGTCAGGTTTTCCTTACACACCCATGTAGAGAGAGAGACTGAAGACACTCGGGGATGGTGTCGAAGAGGTAATTCAAGCTCTATACTAAATATAAGTTGGCTTGAGCTATATTAATTGTAAATTAAAATATAATAAACTTCTTAAGCTTTTGATTTATAAAAATGTGCCCCCTTTGGACGTTATCACCGCTTCATGATTTCCGGTATTGTTTCCACCAACAACTTGGGGTACAATGAAGACGGTTCGGTCTAGATTTTCTGAAACCGTTGCCAAAGGTGAGCCGCACTTGTGAGTTGTTTACCTCTGGCTGTTTTTTTCGAGCAAGTTCATCACACAACTGTTCAATGTAATTTAAGTCCTTTGATTCTTGTAACTTTCTTCTAGATCAAGTCTTTTTTCTCAACAAAATATCCAAAACACGTGAACTTACACATGAAAAAAAGATTAGCAAATACTATTTTAAAAAAAGGAAGGACATTCAAGCAGAAAAATTAAAGAAAATAAATATTATATTGTATGGAGACACCAGGAAACCGATCAAAACAAGACCACACAAAAAGCTAAGACAAAAACACATTACAATTTCATCAGAGTGACCATGTATTAATAGATGGGTATAAACTATTTATTTATATAATTATATTAGAAATAAATTACTGAATAATTGGATTACCACAAAGCGATTGTGAATCGATGAATTTAAGTAGTAACCGACTGTTTGACGTCACACGGGAGGTTACTCTTGCCTGCCCCAACTGACGGCGACTTTAAATACTATTTTCACCATCCACATTGTTATAAGAATGTGTATTCATGTATGCTCACACACATACGCACACTCATATATACACATACCCATACAAAATAAATATACATATATATCTACACATAAACATACACATACATCCATGCACTGGCATGCGCATTCTGGTTAAAAGGAACATGTAAACTATCAGAGAGTATTAGTAACCCCACCTACACACGGCCGCACCTATATGAACACACAAACACATACAATACATATACAATGGATATACTTTATAGTCAATATCTAATATAAACACTATAATTTAACTTTAAAGATACATTTAAAATATTACAATCGAAACTCTTTAAAAATAACTTTTAAAATGAAATGCAAACATAGACACACGTGTACAAACATATTCAATATATATATATATATATATATATATATATATATATATATATATATATATATAATATTTATAAATGAATGTTAAATTATTAATACCTACAGACGCTAGCGTTTCAAGCTTATTGCTCTCATCAATGCAGGAAAGTAACAATTTAAGACGGTCGGGAGGCGCGAACCCGATTCACAGAGTCAGTCTCTAGAATCTGCAAGCAGTCGCCATATCCACTCGGCCAACGGAAACTGCCACTTAGTATTAAAGCTTTTTGACAGTCTATTTTAACATCCCATGTACATATATATATATATATATATATATATATATATATATATATATATATATGTGTGTGTGTGTGTGTGTGTGTGTGTGTGTGTGTGTGTGTGTGTGTGTGTGTCTGTGTGTGTAACCCCCGGTATCAGTATAACTAATCGAATTTCCACTGTATAGTATTATCTATAATAAATATATTCAATTCACACAAATGTAATTGAGACGTATGAGTTTATTACTCCTAAACTACATAGCCACATACACATGTGCACATGAGTTTTATTGAGTGAAATATTCGGCTTTCATGATAACTTATTAAGTCATTAAAGTTTGGGTTTTTAGATTTTGGCAGGTAGTTTCGTATCTGGTTACTTGAAAAGATTGAACACCAAAAAGAAATCTAACCTAAACTTTACAAGTTATATGATGCGGAAAATTGACTTTCCTTAAAAAGAGTCGAAAAAGATGCACTTTACCAGATCCAGACCTTAACTAGAGTAAGTAGTTTACAAAATAGTATTGGTAACTTATGTTGTGAGATGTGATACCGATGTGTTAAAGAAAGAAAACGAAGAGAAAAAATGAAGCAATTAAACAAAATATTTCCAAGAGAAGCAGCAACTTGATCCCTCACCCCGAATAACCATGGGTATTTCTTTCTCCCGTGAAAGTAATTAGAGAGATTAGAGAGGACTTGTTGGCTCGAAAATAAGCAGCAGACACCAGCATTATATGAGCACCTCCTGTTGGAGTGGCTCCGCCACTTCAGATAGCAGTCTAGGAACAAGGTAGAGTAAACCATTTGCAAAATGCTAATTGTAAAAAACGAAATGATATCGGTTAATCGTATCCGTTCGTTATCCAATGAACATAAACAGTGAATCTTGTACTAAACGAATTATTGAAGCGGATATAATATGTAATCAATGATATCGATTGGAATTTTTTTATTTTATGGAGAGAACACCGACTGAAATTTAGGGGCCCAAACTGTGAAGAGTTGTATCTGATATCGGAGGTGTTTGCTGCTCAGCACTTAATAAGTGTATGATTCTTTCAAAAGTTGTCGGAGTATGTCTAATATACAACCAGTGTAAATAAATATTGGCCGATTTCCTGATTATCATATAAAACATGGATTGTATGTAGAGTATTTTTGGCAGCCAGACACAAGCTTTTCTGTTAAATATTAGTATAGTTCCCTTATCGTGTATCTCCTTTAGCTGGTCCTTATTTTTATGGGACACTCTCAGACTTGTTTCCGGTTAGACTTACCCTCATCGAACATAAGTAATTGCGACATGTTACTCAGTGACTGCATGGAGCTGTTTCAATCCCTCTAGATATTCCGATAATTTTAGCATCGTTGGTAAAAGATATTGCCTTTCTTCTTCCCTAAACATAGAACTAAATTATACTCGCATTATTAGTATTGCTCACATTTAGCGTAGTTTCTTTACTTTTTTCCCACGTGTGAACTTTTATTTCTCCTCGCTAGTAACCAATCATAACTCCCACCTAATATCATTTGTATGTTTACTTTCTACGCTCGAATATCTTCTCTTTCTGTTAGAGAACTATCTTTCATTTTCCAAATTCTAGTATATATATTGAATATTAAATTGTTGTTAACGTCAATACACAGTTAAAGCAAAATAAATTGTTTGGATCTATTAAGATAATTTCCATGCTATTGATAATGTTTACCCATTCATTTTTCTTTTTATTATCGCTTACGTTTGAATTTATGTTTTAAAACATGGTGTAAATCATAAATCTATGACGTTATTTTTATTTTGTTAATGGAATGCTTTAAGCTCTATTTATAAGAAAGTCTAAATAGATCAGTTGGTAGAACATCAGACTGAAGATCCCAAGGTTTCGATTTCGATTTCGGGTTATGGCATCCGCTTTATTTGTTGAGAATGTATTTACTATTAATGCCATATTATTCATTTCTAAAAGTTGTTAAGAACTCTGATATTTAGAAATAAGACAAATTCCGCAATGTATTTATTACGTTTAAAAATTGTGATTGACAGATGGACAAAATCTCTATTTATATAAGAGTTCCGACTCTCTCTCTCTCTCTCTCTCTCTCTCTCTCTCTAGATTATAGACTCCTCGCCTCTGCTAATATCCCTTTGTTGTATTTACGTGTTGGTGAAACTGTGTTTGTTGTTCCCTTTCAATTGTACACTTTTTGGTAATTAATAAACCTGTACATTTCATGTACAGGTTTATTAATCGCCAAAAGTGTCACAAAAAAGTGTACTTTGTTTCACAAAGATGCTTCAGACACGATTTTCGTAAAGCACTAAACTGACTGTTCGAGATATGCGCACGTTTTCACGAAACGTATACGCATCCGAAGACCATTAGACCAGATGAAGTCCAATTCATGTTCTGAAGTTCTACTTTAGCGATCGAACGATCTTATGTTGTTTTAAATCGTGTGGAAATTAATAACGTAACTCTCAATTAAAATACAAACGTGTTAATATACAGATAACGCTATCATTTATCTGTTTTTCTTTAAAGAGCATATCATTAGATTTATATCTGATGTACATGCTATCTCACGATGACTGTGTGTCCTGCTGTAAACTGAGAAGGATAGCATCGAAACGACTTTTGATGTACCTGTGTGTGAGAACGCAATAATGGAATGCTATCGTTTAAATTATTTTTAGCTTCTCGTCAAGTGTGTTTCATTGGACGCGAGTTTGAGAGTGTGTATTCTTTGTAAACACAAATGCATCTATGTATATGTTTTCATAAGCTATATTTCAACAAGCGTCATGTAACGTATATTTATAGAACGCCGCGTGATTTTCAAGCGACTCTCTTGGGAATCCCTCGAATTTTGTCATTTTCATTGCTCTCCTTCCAAAGTTCATATAACGTTTGCAGAATATGCCTCGCCACTGCAAGCTTTGGCATAAAACTAGTTATCTAATAAATGCTCCCCTAAGGCAGAGTTATTAGTCTTGGAGTGGCTGGATGTATGCAATTTGAAAATTACGAATATTGTTGGGGTTAGGGTTGAGTAATTTCCCCCCTGTAATCGCTGAATGGTACGACTCACATAGTCGGTTTCACAGTGACAATGAAAATTGTAAATAACCAAACTTTTATGAATGGTTGGGATACTATCTAGGCAAAAGGAGCTCAGTGACGATGCGTTTTCTGTACTGGTTGTTTATATGTGCACGAAACGATCGTAAAGGACACCAAACATTTTGGATTTTCGAAAGAAGAAAATGAATGAAGACTTCGTCACTGGAATTTAGGGTACTATTGTTTATATATATCTATCTCTCTCTCTCTCTCTCTCTCTATATATATATATATATATATATATATATATATATATATATATATATATATGTACTAGAAAAATACCCATCTCAGGACGGGTACAGCCAATAAATATAGCATTACTTTTAAATGTTAATGTTTTTTCTATCTTTTGTATGAACAGTTTCGGTGGCACTGACAATAAAATTATACGCCTACGTTACTCACCCTGATCTTTTGGAGCGGGTCCCAAGATGCCAGAAGGCTTTATACTCTACTAGCTTCTGTCCTCGAACTGCTACCATTTGGAATTCCCTCCCTGCAGCTTGTTTCCCTGGCTGTACCAACATGCAGAGATTTAAATGTAATGTTAACAAACATCTCGCTGCTCATCTCTCCACTTGGGATTCTCCTGTAAGTATACACCCAAATTCTCAGTAGCCCCTTTATGTCTCAGTGGCACTGTGCATTGTTTGGGGTGAATGAAAGTTAAAAAAATATATATATACATATCATTTTATAATATACCAGCAAAAAAACTACCCGCTTTCCGGGCAGCTATTAATCAAGCTGTAGCATTATATATAGAAAAACAAAGAAACAATTTTCATTTCACATTTTGGTAATTTGAAGAAATATAACAAAATGATTATTGTCATGGTGTTATTTTATATATTCCAATGTTGATATTTAATTTTGTGTAAGCATAACAATTAATTCCCCATAATGAAAGGAATAAACGAAAAATCGGGGCGATTTTCAAGAATAACCAAAGAAAATAGGGTAAAAGAAAACTAATAATCAACAAATAACTGTTACCAAAGACAATAAAGTTACTTTTCTACCTACATACGTACCTACCTATTTTAAATAGTTTTTATTGCATTTTAATAATTTGTCAAAATCCGATAGAGTAACAGTTCCATTTTCAAGATGGCGTAAGCGAACATCCCCGAAGTTTGTTTAATGAGTTTTTCGTCTTTTGTGGCAAAAAACAAACAAACAAATAGTCAACAAATAACTGCCCCAAACACTTTAAAATGTACTTTCTACCATAATTAAAAGGAGAAAAGTACAACAAATCATTAGACTGTCAGCCGTCTTTGTTTTTCAGTCTAACGTAATATATTTGACCAAACTTTTTAATTGAAAAAGAAAAACGCTTTAAAATACTTTAAAACACAAAAATAGGCAGGTAGGAAGAAAAGTAAGTTTTATTGCCTTTGGTAACAGTTATTTGTTGACTATTTGTTTTTTGCGCCCCTTTTCTTTCTGATGAATATTCTTGACAATCGCCAAAAGTGGAACCTCTATTTTTAAATAAAAGAATTATATATTCCTGAGTAATTTAAAATAGTTACTCTATGTTTTCGATTTTATTATTAAAGACAGAAAAGAAAATTAATGACGATTTTATAAAATATTAATATAGTTTTTTTGTTGTTGTAATTTAAAAATTCACAAAAAATGTTGGTAAATTTGTAGATTAACACCCTCAGCAAAATTATTTACCCGCTTAAAGAAATGAGATTCTCCTTTTTAGGGTAATTCTAGGTTATTAGGGCAGTTAACTAATACATTTTTAACACTAACCCGAAGTCCGACTGGCAAGGTCGTACAGCCACACGTAATCGCCTAAAAAGTCTCCCAAAGAATAACGCACATAATTTATCTCCAACAATAGCAAAAAACATGGTTTCAGCTCGCTATCGCTTCGCAAAGTAAGTAAGGATTAAGTCATAGAATGAATGCAGTATTTTGGTGAGGATGTATAGCGTAGAGTAAGTCTAGGGTATTTTAGACAATAGGTATGACTATCGACCCCACAAAAAAGATGTGTTGTCAAAATTGTATGACCATCACCCTCCTTTTCCCCCAAAACGAGTAGTGCTTCATGCTTAAGTTAAATGAATTTCATTAATAAGTCTCTCGTAAACACGGAACAAAAACTTTCGTATTTATTCATGAAATAGATAAATATTAATATTTTGGCAATTTCGATGCAAATTTATTTATCCTTTAAATTAGAAATAAATGGATATAAAAAATAATTCAATTCGTTTGTGCGATGATGCTGGGCTCTTTAAAAAAACAATAAAAAAGAAAATTTGGCCTTGCGTATGAGAAGGGAAGGGAGCAGAATCATTGTTGTTGTCGACACACAACAAAACACCCGGAAATTACCTTTCGAATTTCAAAATAATCATTTTGAATGTTAAACATTGTTCATTAAATCGTTGTGATTAATATTACTACTACTAATAATAATAATATTAATATCATTATGAAGAAAACTACTAGATTTATGTAAGGAGAATAGAGTACAAAATAGAAATGAATTTTGCAAAATATTAATTTATTTAAGAGTGTTTATAAAATTATAATCGTAATGAGGCATTTTGGTCAGTTTTTTGGGGCATTTTTCTATGTTTGAAAATATTTAAATGTAAAATTGAAATAAATAAGCTTAACGTGTTTTAATATGAATATAGTCAGGATAAATAAAATAACTTTCGCATGTATTCATTTAGAAGTATATCATATCAAATATTTATATATACATATATATCTCATGATTGCGTGATTGTGAAGAAGCACATATATATAAGTAAACATAAATAAACATTATAAATAGTTTACGTGGATCAATCAACATTTCGACGTTTACACGTTTAATTCAGGACTCTGCCTTTAGAGTCCTTGAACCGCGTAGACTATGTATAATGTTTATTTAATTTTACTTATAAAAGCTCTAATTTGTATTAAGCACTTTTTAAAATATATTGGTTTTCAATTCATGTTATCAATATATTTGAACTTATTTATATATATATATATATATATATATATATATATATATATATATATATATATATATATATATATATATGTGTGTGTGTGTGTGTGTGTGTGTGTGTGTGTGTGTGTGATTTTATGAAGGCTTACCAAAGCATTCCTTTCAGGACACCAATGATCACCATTAAAGATATTTTTTCTTACAAATATTATTTATTCAAATTAAATGTTTTTTCCTACACGTGTTTCACTACCAAGCAGTTACTTGCTTGGCAGATCATCAGGGAAATTAAATGTCTGGAATACTGGTTTCAACTGCCGACAATACACAATGTGGCGTTGCAATAGTTGAGGTCACTTAAGAAGAGAAGAGGAAAAAAATAAAAATAAAAGTTAAAATTAAAAAACAAGAAAGAACAACGATAAAAAATGAAAGGAATGCTTTGGTAAGCCTTCATAAAATCACATATAAATGCTCTGTACTCTGTAATCGAGTATCATCGAGCTTGTTTTTATTGGAACAACCCCGGTCTTTACTAAATGATCTATTTTATAAGTGAAAAATCTAAATCTATATATATATATATATATTTCGGCAGCAAGTCATTTATTATACATGTGTCGTTAAAGACCACGGAGTTTTCTTTCTTTGCTATCCTTCTGGTTAGTTTCTTGACGCAGCGAGCGATGTGTCGGTTTTCCGGTGTCAATTGATGGATTATAGCGCCTAACGTTGTATCTTGGGGTATTTCCCATTGTTTTTTAATAGGACTATTTTGTCGATGAATATTCCATACTTCGGTAGTCATGAACACTTATTTGAAAACTTGTTTGCTTGCTACATTATATTATTACAGGTATCGGCCATATTGTTTGCCTCTATATTAGACTACATCAGCACGATACCCTCACTGTGTTAGTTGTCTACGAAGCACCCAAAACGTCAAATTATGCTTATTGTCCTACCGCAGTCTAATGCAGGTGGATGATATAATCTTGTATTTTCTTTTCGCCTGTCACCCCATCAGCGTGTTTCTGAGACTGTGTATTCTCTGTAAATACGAATGCCTCTATTTATTTGTTTTTATAAGCTAGATTCCATCAAGAATCATGTAACGTATCTTTATTTATAGAGCGCCTCGTGGTTCTCTTGGCCATCTCTTGGAATCTGTTATTAACCTGCCATTCGTCTCCTTCCAAGACGAAGGAGATCTCAACAAACCAATCACGATTTCTATGAATATATTTACATTAATTTATTTTGTCGGCCTCTTCTTATTTTAATCTATGATCACATTTAAACTTTCAAGGAAAAACAAACATATGCCTTCTTTTCGTGAATTGAGAACTCTGGTAAGTGAAATCGCCAGCTACCCTTAAGGATAATGCAAATTTATTCGTACATGTATAGAACACTCTCATCGTTTGTTTAGTAAGAGGCAAAGGTAATAAAACTTAGAGAGAAAGAGGGTGACGGAAGTGAGAGTGATAGATACTGTATTAAATAAGAGCGGGAAGTCAAACAACATCTAGCGAGAGAGGCAGAATATAATAGACAGAAACTTAGTTAGAGATGGGTTACTTGGTTAGTTAATTTCAAATTACGGCTAATTAGAACAATTAAAATTGACATTTTTTAAACATACTTAAATTATAAAACTAAGGAATATTTTAGCATGCATTTTGTGTGATTAAAATATATATGAAAAAAAATTGGTTAATTAACTCTGCTTTAATATAACTTTTAGCTTTAATATGATAATATATATTGCAGGTGTAATCAACAATTACGAATAACTTTCCCTATTTTGAATTATCTCCCCTTTGGAGAACTCTCCTTCTTTTACTAAACAATATAAATAGCAGCACTAATATTGTACCGACATTGTATGCCGAATAAAGCTGTTCTGTTCTGTTCTCATTTGTCATTATAGCAGGTATAGAGTAGTTAATAAAGCTTGTACGAACAGTCAGTAATTATATAAGAGTGCTCAAAAACAACCGGAGTCGTATATTAATTTAGTATAAATAGCCCAATTTGACCAAGACTCTTCTGGCAAAAATTGTATACAATCGCACAGAATGAAGAATTCAAATTCTTTTTTATGCCTACCCGTTATATATTTTTTTATTAACCCAACTCCATTCAAAATTTCATTGCAAAACAGAGGGGAGGGGCTAAATTTCAAATAACACTGCTCTCACTTATTCTAATGGACTTATAATGCACCTTGTACTCGAAGTCATCGTGACGCTGTAAAAGTGGAGTAAAAGTGAATTGTCAATATATATATATATATATATATTATATATATATATATATAATAGTGTGATAACTATATTTTTCTATGTGTCATAACAATGTTTAACAATCGAGTTGAACGGAACTTCGCATTACGCGTTTAATAAACTGCCTAATTGTAATTCTCTTAAAGTGCCCATGTATATATATATATATATATATATATATATATATATATATATATATATATATATATATATATATAGTAAGCAATGAAAATATATATGGCAATCAAGCTACACAGAGGCTTCCGTGTTTCATCCCCGGGGGGAATCGTCAGGCTAAATGCATGGAGTTATTTTTGTCAGGTGTTTTTATATACATGGCTTGCTAGTTAACCAATCAGATTCTTTGTTGTTCCCTCAGCCAATCATATATATATATATATATATATATATATATATATATATATATATATATATATATATATATATATATATATATATATATATTAGTAGTATGTTTTTAGAAGGCTGTGAGCAATGCAAATTCCGGGTAAGATGCAAGTTGGCAGAAACAAAAACAAATAACTTACTATTTATTTTTTCTTAAAATCTTACATAACAGCAAGAGTGTTGTTAGCTGTTTGTGTGATGTCCGGATGATTATAAAATCATTAATTTAATATTTCGAGAAAAGAAACTTCCCTTTGTCAAAAATAATTAAACCAGAAGAAATTTCTCTGATTTTGCAGATGTATATATATATATATATATATATATATATATATATATATATATATATATATATATATATATATATATATATATATATATATATTGCTAGTACACGAATACTTCTATTATGAGATATTATTGTAAAAAATAAATAACAAAAACATCTTACCGATAGTACAACTCATCGCTTTGTTTATTAACTCTTTCCGGTTTGATTCAACTTTTTTGTTTAGAAATATGATAGAAATATATTGTTAAATATTTAGGATTACTTTGTTGTTCTTTTCCAATTGTGGGATTGGAAATTTTAGCCAACTCCTGTCTGCTTTTTTAACCAAATATTAAATTATGAAAATCATTAAAACACGTGCGAGAATTACGTCGCATTGTTTAAAAATTAACCTCAACCGTTTTATGTTTTTTTTTTTTTTGCGTGAATTAGTTTCGTCCATGTAGATTTCAAAATAGGTCACTAACATTTTAAATGTTTTAATTTATATATTTCATATTTGATGCTTAGATGTTCAAATGCGACACATGTTTTAGGTGCTTTCTTTGCCCTCATCAGGTTGTAGTCTTTCTACTATGATAGCCGGATGAGGGTGAAGGCAGCGCTCGATACACGTGTTTTTCATTCTCGAAAGCTAAGATTAAAATAAATATTTTAATCTTAGCTTTCGAGAATGAAAAACACTCTTTGAAAATGAGAAGTATATTCTCGAAAGCTAAGATTAAAATAAATTTTATTTATTTTACACCACCATTGTTATGATTTTTTAAAAAAAAAATAATATTATTACGAAACAATGGTTTAAAAAATATGTCTAAATACCCTTTCTTATATATATATATATATATATATATATATATATATATATATATATATATATATATATATATATATTACTATTTCATGTATCCACATAACATTTTATGTATCAATTTTCCGAACCTTTGTTCGTGGAAAGCCCAACGATTGGCTAAGAGAACAACAAAGAATCTAATTGGTTAACTAGCAAGCTGTGTATATAAAAAGACCCGGCAAAACTAACTCCATGCATTTTAGTCTGAAGATTCCCCCGGGGATGAAACGCTGGAGCCTCTGTGTAGTTTAATTGCCATAAATATATTTTCACAGTTTACTACCTAGCTCTACTTACGTATCGAGCACTATATATATATATATATATATATATATATATATATATATATATATATATATATATATATATATATATATATAGTAAGCTATGAAAATATATTTATGGCAATTAAGCTACACAGATGCTCCCGCGTTTCATCCCCGGGGGGAATCTTCAGGCTAAAAAAAAGTTATATATATATATATATAGTGTTTTTTATAGTTCGATCTTTCATCGATACCTGCGGTCTCATGGAAAAACTAGAAATCTAGCCGGTAGGACTAAAACATACCAATCGTGACCGCTGTGAAGTTAACAGTTTGAAAGTGGCTATGAAATATAGATATTCAAATATCTGTTCTTTGTTGAGTCAACAACCTCGTGCACATGTGGATCTTTTTCAACCCATCAGACGGGCGAAAGATAAGAAGAGCGAAATTGTGGGCGTGTGCATGTTTATCCGTCCATCAAATATAGGACGAATTGTTCCGCAATTTTGGGTTTTAATGAAAAACACTTTCAAAAGTGGCGTTACACTATTGTGTACAAATTCCTCGTTGCAAACACATGAAGGTGGCATTCCCAATGAACACATCGTTTTCTTTGACGTTTACATGGCTTTAAATCTACAACGAATCTTTCGAATAGGGGAGAAAGCGTATGCATCAATTGAGCGAATGGCTATATACGTAATCATGGAAATTGGGTAATTTTTTCTTAGTTCTTTTTTCACACTTCGTCTAATCTAGAGATTATAAATGCTTTGCCTTTTAGCGACGAGCAAAGTGTAGTATCTGTTCTGATACTACACTTCATCTTTTCTGTCCTCGGTCGGTGAAGGGGAAATCTTTCTAGACTGGGGTAATTTAAATTTTTGTCCCAATCCAAATTACCACTTTTGGGGGAGCTAGATTTTCTCCACATCAAAAATAGACCTTCTGCCTAACTTTTCCCTCGTGGGGATGCAAGTAAATGAAGATAGAAAGAAAGACAAATAGTGTGGCCTAGGAGAGATTTATTCATTATTTCATCGGAAAATCATTATGCAGACAAAAATGAAACAAACAAAATTACAAAATTACAAAAGTAAAAACAAAAACAATAAAACACCTCACCAGAAATCACCAGTTCAAATAATATTAAAAAAAACAAAAAACAAAAAAACAAACAGACAATAACGCGTGTAATATATCGTTTAAAAGTAAACTGCTATAATATATTTCGGTACTTGCACAGCTTTTGAACCAGACAAAACCGACATTTCATTCAGCTTTTTCCGAAAGCTTACGTAAACAGCCGGAAGACGCCGAAGTGCTTATTTAATCAGAGGCGAGAAAAGCAGACGACAAGTTAAATGGTAAATTGCATAAATCTTAAATTGGCGATTGTCAAGCATTTCCAACATAGAAAAAAGAAAGAAAAAATAGTCAAAAAATAACTGTTACCAAAAGGCAATACAAGTAGGTTATGGCTTGGTTAGGTTTAGGGTTAAAAAAAACGGTTCCGTTTTTGTCTGGTTCAAAAGCTGAACAAGTACCGAAAAAATAAAAGATTTCAAAAATTTAACTTTCTCGTGAAAAAAGAAAATTATTGAAGTTGTTTCATTAATTTTTGGCCAAATAATTTTTTTTTTCATAGAAATAAACATACGGTGAGTGTTTTTCTTGCTTTAAATGTTGTTTTATTATATTTTTCTGTTGGAACGCCGCCTTGTTTTGATTTTCACGTTGGTTCGTTTTCATTCAGCTTTTTCCAGTTGTTTACGCAATTCTGCGGCGATAAAAGTCGGTTTTGTCTGGTTCAAAAGCTGTACTAGTATCTATATTTCATACCGACCCAGAGATACAAAAATAAATACATATTCTTCTGTGGTAAACATGTATTTTTACTTCAATGACAGTGGGAGACTTCTGGAGTTGTTGGCCGTCATTTAGCTTTCATTTCTTTGGATGGTTAACGGGATTGCGTTGCGGTTAAAACATTTTTTTTTTACCCAAAGAAGTATCGGGTCGGATAAAATATATACACGATGATGACAATTATAATTTCGATTGTTCTCGCAAATAACATAGAGTGGTAATTTTCAAACATGGCTGGCTAGCCAGAATCAAACATCGATTTGGTCGAGCAATTACTATTAAGGTCTCACTTTGAAAATCTGGCAAGATAACTTTATATGTTTGAAGATATTTACATATTCTTCTGTGGTAGACACATTTACTTTTACTCAAGTCGCAGTGGAGACATCTGTGGTTGTTGGCCCTCATTCATTTTTCATTTTTTGGGATGGTTGGCGGGATTTATTTAGAGTATTCTTTCAAACTTCCTGCTGACTTCGTATCCGCTAACTTTTTCTATGGATTAATAAAGTCAAATAAGAGTTGCTTTTTTCTTCTTCAGTGGCTGCAGGATGGAGCCTGAACCTACGATTCGTCATTCGTCATTTGCATTTTTTTTTTTATTGTTTTCTTATATAAATTATTTTCACTCATTTTCGTCTTATTTCACTTACTAGGTTTTGGATGTGTCCACGCATTTCTATAAATGACCTTGGCTGTCATTCTCTCTATTTGTCTGTCACGTTTCAGTTTCAAATAGTATGTTCGGCACTGGTACAGCCTTTAAACCAGACAAAACCGACTGTTCGTTCGGATTTTCCGACTATTTACGTAAACAGTCGCAAGATGCCGAAGCGCTTATCCAATCAGAAGGCGAGAAAAGCAGACACCAGTTAAATTGTTAATAGATTGTCGAGAATTTCCAACAGAGAAACAAAAAAGATTTTAAAAATACAAATAATCAACAAATAACTGTTACTAAAGTGAATGAAAGTAAAGTAGAGTTAGGGTTAGGGTTAGGGTTAGGGTAATAAAACGGTTCGCGTCTTGTCTAGTTCAAAAGCTGAACAAGTACCGAAAGAAACATTTTTTTTAAATTTAACTTTCTCGTGAAAAAATTGTCAAAATCGATGAAGTTAAAAAAAAAAGAAGAAAGAAAGAAAACTTCCCAAACTGGAAAGTTTAAGAAAGAAAAAATGACGTGTCAATCTGTATTGATAGAAGAATGAAAACAAAGAAAGAAAACGTTTCATTATGGAAATAGAGTGGATGATTTATTTCATAATTAATTTCAGGGGGCGGGGGTGTCTGACTTGCTATTTGCTTTCTCCCCTTTCTCTAAACACTTGAAATGTTTTCGTCAGGCACGTTCGTTTTATACTTGCGTTACGGGAGTGAAGCAACACACACACATACACACACACACACACACACACACACACACACACACACACACACATATATATATATATATATATATATATATATATATATATATATATATATATATATATGCTACAGAAGGTCAGAACAACATCGGTACCGTAAGTCTCAAATCAAAACAAAGAGAACTTACAGTTGGTCTCTTCTACTGGACTATAAGCCCCATTTGTTTGGGTTTGAAACCGACGGTATCGATGTTGTTCTGATCTCCTTTAATACATATATAAATAAATATTACATTCTTACTTTTGTATTTTCTTAATAATCGGGCACTCTGCTTAGGGTTTTTTCCTACTAACCATACACACACACACACACACACACACACACATATATATATATATATATATATATATATATATATATATATATATATATATATATATATATTCACATTTATTTAAATACTTATTTATAGATAAAATAGTTATCCACAGACACGTGTTTCGCTGTGACTGCGGCTCATCAGCGGTGTTTACTATGACAGGATTCGAACCCTTGACACATTTGTATTTGATATAGAGCAGAGGATTTCTTTATCTCCTGTCTAAATTTTTTACCTCTCCAAGTATTTTCATTTTATTTTTATTGAATATAACTATTCTAGGCCAATATTTTATAATAACTTTTGTTGAACATAGGTTTCCTTACCGGGTCCGTCTAAGGGGTACGTCGCTATATGGGCTCCCAACACTTACAAATTAAACATTGACAAAACAACTTAGAATCTTAACTATATGATGATTAACGCAGATACGGTTGTCAAGTAAATACTGTTCAGTGCGATGATTGTGCGTTAAGCTTACTATTAAAACTAGTTTTTACACTAGTCACCTTCGATGAGAATTCTTGCGATAATGATATTCTTTCCTACTGATTCTGAATATGGCTAATCTTCTGACAATGATGATGATTATGATGATAAGAAAGATTACGACAATGATGGTGATAGCAACGTCTTAGAATTGGCAACTGAATACATGGCAGCTGTTAAGAAAAGGAAAAAACAAGCCTTTCAAGACATTTCTCATAAAAAAGTTAGAGGATGCAGCATTGGTTGGCACCGGATGTCTCGGAAATGACGGAATCGCAACAGACATGCATATGCCCAAATTGAACGGAAGCGACTGCAAGTCTGAATGTATCCACGGTGATTTTTTGAAAACCTACTTCCGGTTAACTAATATTTCATCTCGTGTTTTGAAGCAAAGAAATATTCCCAGGACATCTTAAATTGGATTGAACTCACCCTTTAATAAGATAAGGAATATTTATTAAATGTATTAATCTGTTATCTAAGTCTAATAATTATCGACTATTTATTTTTAATATTTCAAAGAGAACAAGCGACCTGTTCGCTCACCCCCAATAAACATCAATATATCTTTACCACGAAAGAACTTAATTACTGAAAAAAGGATGTCACTGTCAACATCTGATGTGACTACTTATACTACGTCATATTTCGTTTACAAATGTAACAGACAGATGCCAAATATCTATTATAATAGATAACAAAAAATGTGCGACAGAATGTAACATATTTTTGCTAGTATAGATAATGTAAGTGTTGAGTTTTTTTTTAATAAGCATCCGACTGTGACGCTTTCTATTTGACGTACGCTATCCCGCAAAGGAGGAAATAATGACTGAGAGGATGGTTTCATGACAACAGAACATATACTACACTACCTCTACTCCCCCAAAAAGGAGGAGGTAATGCCTGGGAGGATAGTATCATGACAACAGAATAGATATTACAGTACTCTTCCTTCCAAAGAATACAAAGTAATCCCTAGAATGCTATACTACCCCCTAAAATGGAGGAGATAATACATAGGAGGATGGTATCATAACAAACGAGCATATACTACACTATTCGCCACCACAAAGAAGGAGATAAAGCTTTTGAGGATGGCCTCATAACAACAGAACAGATACTACATTATCCCAACGAATAAGTAATGCCTAGGAGGATGACAAGATAACAAATACCACACTACCCCCCAGCCCGAATTCAGCATTGACATATAGTACATTAGTCTTAAATAGTATAGTAAACTGAATTCAGCATGAACATATAGTAAAATAGTACACTAATAGTAATTAAGTTAAAAGTAATAGTATAGTTTCGGATTCATACAGACAGATACCAAATCTCCATTAGTAATAGAAATGCGAAATCTTACTTGTTTCGATATAATACACTGTCATGTTAAATAAATTTAAAATTTGTGTAAAGTGTTTTGTAACTAGTGAAACTTGTTAATAATTTTGAAAATATTGTTGACAGATTTTTTTTATCATTGTATCAAAATTAATTGCCATGGGCAGAATTGGAAGGTTTCTGCTTATATTTAAACAATAATCTTGTCGTATAATGGGCGGCAACTAATTTGAACCAAGGACATAGCTGAATGAAGTAAATGTGAAAAACTATAATGAGTCAAGTGTTACATGCATGTGAACAGACAAAACGGAAGTAAGAAACTTGTGAGTCACGTGGCGGCGTCGATAAAGTTAGGGGATGCTGTTAGTCAGACATCTATTAGAAGCGAGTCGCTGTGCATCATGATAAAATGATAAATCAATAACACCGTATGAACATACGATTATTAGATGAACCACACAAGTGAATTTTATTATAGTTGGCCAATCATTAAGCTACTAGGAAAGTAAGGTCTGTACACAATGCATTGTGTAGTATATGCCAAAGACCTGATCACGGGTTTTATTTTAGAGTTTTCTCTTTTCATAGATTAGTTGCTCTATCAAGACATGAAAGTCTAGTCTAACCAACTATTTCATCCATAGCTATAAGTCGTAGAGATTGCTTAACACCTTTTATGAGGGTATTATTTAAGTTAACTCCATGGCTCTAATGGAACTTAAACGCTACACGCCAAATACCACATATATAGGGTGGGTTATCTTGAAGTTTTGGGCTCCCACGCCCCTATTCCGAATTCGTGGTCGTAGACCGACATCAGAAAACTGCCTCTCCTGCACCACAGTCACAATTAACACAAAAAAAGTTACATAAAATATCTTTAAGGGGAAAAAATATAATTAAAATTTATTAAAATTTGCTGGAATAATTCTTATAATGGAAATTAAATATAAAGTAAAGATGGAATATTTACTTGATTACTGAAAGCAATAAAATAATTCGAATAAAAAAAAACTTTTATTTTACATTTAATTATTTTCAGTGTGTTATAATTTATATCGGTTTGAAACCTTAAAGCGTTGTTTATGACTGCTTGGTGCAGGAGAGGCAGTCTTTTGATGTTGGCTTACGGTCACGAATTCGGAATAGGGGCGTGGGAGCGCGAAACTTCAACATAACCACAGTATGTCTTTAAAAGATGCATATACACTTTGACTTGTTGCGAACATGTCTGTGTTAAAATTACTTTCATTTTCAAAATGCGTTAGAACTTACAAACATCACCTTATTTTATTGTTCTTAGAATGACGTCCGTTCTGGTCCAGGCAGTCCGGGAAACGCAAAATAATAGAATCGCATACATCACGAAACAATTCCTCTGCTATTTGCGCGCATTCGTATAACGTATGCCTCATCTTTTAGATTTCACTGTGAAAAAAATCCAGAGGTGTTATGTATAGTGAAAATGTAAATCCACCTTTTTTGTAAGATCTCATCAAGGAAGGATCTAACCTTTTTGGGGTTTAGTCGCACTGTCATCATTTAAACCGGCATTTAAATTATTCCAATAAAATTAATGCTATTAAAATTGTTTTAACGGAGCGATATTTTGTTTATTATTGTTTAATTGTACCATGTTGTCGGTTTCATAATCGTCTGTGTGAAGAAATTGCAACTAACAACAACTGATCGTGTCTCATCCAGTCAAATTTCAATTCTTTTCAGTTCACAGTATAAAGAAATAATTTAGTATGGCCGGAGAATTAGCCAATAGATAATCAGCTGATGAAGATATCATCATAAACGCCGAAGGAAGAACTCGGCATGAAAAGGGACACCTCGAAGAGCCTGTACAACCATCTGAATTTATCGGAAGTTCTACCGATGTTTAAAAACATCGGTAGAACTTCCGGTAAGTTCAGATCACTTTATTTTATTTATCACTTTATTTTATTTTTCCATTTAATTTCTACTTCTTTCTTTAAAGAAAGAAGTAGAAATTAAATGGAAAAATAAAATAAAGTGATTGTTTTTTTTAAAATAAACTCTTGCTTATTTTTTTTATTACTGATCCTCCATTCTATAGTAAATACCAATGTGTATTTATTTGTATATACATAAATATAAATCCGTCCCGTCACATAAAAAATAGTGACTAAAACACGTGCCTTTTTCTAGCCCCTGGAGGACACCATTTCAAGTGGTGAGGGGAAGCGAAAAAGCAAATAACAAGTCAGGTAACCCCGCCGCTTGTAATGAATTCCGAAAGAAATCATCCATTCTAAATTAAAAGTAAAGGAAGGTACTTTCTTTAGGTCATCAGAAATGATGATAATAATTTATATATAAAAAATGACGTAATTTTATGATTTATATAAATATTACTGAGCACACTAGCAAAGCGGAATATTTTCCCGTTATTTTACGGAGGATGCACACTAGTTTTAAAATATTAATGTTAAAATGGGATTATGCATTTCTTTTTCTTTTTCACATATTTTTTTTTTATCCAGAGATGCGCATTTTTTAACTTTTATTCACCCCAAAATGACACACTGCCACTGAAACGTAAGGAGCTACTGAGAATTAGGGACCATATCCATAGGAGCATCCTAAGTGGGGAGTTGTGAAGCGAAATGTTTGTTCACATTACATTTAAATGTCTGCATGTTGGTACAGTTAGGAAAACAGGGAACAGGGAGGGAGTTCCAAAGGTTACCAGTTCGAGGAAATAAGCTATTAGAGTAGAAAGCCTTCCGGAATCTGGATTTCTCTACAGTAATGAGTGGAATTTCACTGATTGTCGGTTTGTCGGGTGTATTTACGTCGAGGGGGCACCAGAGCAACGCGTTCGTCAGATCATATTCCATTGGAGTACTTGTAAAACAAGCACAGGGGTGCAACATTGCGGCGATGTGACAGGTGTTGGAGCTTGATAGACGGTGTGGGACCTATTAGATTAGAGACTCTTTTGGGGCGCTATTTTAAAAGGAGAGACTAGTGGTTTGTGCACAAGTCCAGATGTCACAAGAATACTGTATGCGTGGGCGGATGGTGGCCTTGTAGATATATAGGATACTGGCAGACGTGAGAAGTTTTCTAGCACGGTAGAGGGAGCCCACTTTCTTTGCATCAGCTTTGGCAGTATTTTCTATAACTTTGTTCCAATTCATATTACCTGTGAATGTTAGGCCGAGGAGTTTGAATATTGGACTCTCGGGTAGGGTGCTATTAGTCATGGTAATCGGTGGTTGAAAAGGTTTCTTATAATTGTTAAACAAAAAGGAGCTTTGTCTTAGTCGCATTAAATGATACCATCTATTTATGTACCCCATTCAATAACAGACTGGATATCATTTGCTAAGGATCCAGCCATTTCTTTGGATATGTGCGCGTTCGTTTTTACCCGCGTGTCGAGAATAGAGTGTGGTGTCATCAGCAAATATACCCATCTCGGACACAATTTTATCACGGAGGTCCTTTATAAAGATCACCCTTATTTAATATTTATTAAATAAGGTATACATTTCATTGAAATTGGACCTATCTGAATTTTCGGTGGACCTATGGTTTAAATTTCAGTGTGTGTGGGGGAAGCGCTTGTGCCCTCAGGGATCCTCTTAATATTATTAAAATTTGCTGAAATTTTGGGAATAGACATCATTTTGGGTTATTTACCTATGGTTTAAATTTCATTTGAATCTAAGGGAAAAGAGCTTTCAGTGGGGGAGTCCGCCCGGGAACCCCCAGCGTTGAAGTGATATATTTCTTATATAGCCTATGACTTTTACTGATAGGTCAGTAGTCCACATGCTAATTTTACAGCAATTCTGTCCAGCGATTTGGGTGAACATAAGACATAAAGATCAGGCGGACACATACACACACAGAGTTACTATCTTATATATATAGATTCTTATTGATTCAAATAAGTTTTGTTACTTGTTCACTTGTTGATGTTTACAAAGATTCGTAGGGACTTCTGTATATCACAAAAATGTACGTGATTGAAGAAGGCAGAAACAATTGTATACTAATTAAAAAAAACTGTTACTTTGATGAATTTATGGAAAATTGTGCTCTGCATTTACTAAGGTTTATATGACATTAGAATTGAATTAAGATATCTAGATCTATACTATTGAACTATAACCTGAACCTTTGTGTTAATAAAAATGTTATATGTAAAAATATAGATATAGATATGTGTGTGTTTTTGTTTGTTTTTTGGTTGGTTCGTTGGTTGGTTGGTTGGTTGGTTGGTTGTGTTTTCTCGTTAAGATTTTTCAAAGGTTTACGAGTTTGTTTTCAGCAGCTGTAATTACAACCTTCCGTTACTCGAGATATATAAATAAATAAATTAACATGGCCATGAGCGTTTAGTTGAAGTTTTTGTTACCGTTGATTTTTTTTGTGGGGGAAGGGGGAGGGAACATGTGTAATATATCTGAGAATCTGAAAACGATCTCTCATTAATGGTCAGTGTCATGTAGTCGCACGTCACAACGAACCGCTCAGGACTGTTAGTTATAGTTGCAGAATGGTAGCAGGCCCTCGGCTTGCAAGGCCACTAAGACTAGATTTTACATACATCACACACACACATACACATGTATATATATATATATATATATATATATATATATATATATATATATATATATAAACTCCTTTAAGTAAAATTAAAGTAATAGCACTGTTGGAGAGATTTTAAAAAATAGACATTCACCTAAAGCCCCAAGACTCCGGCTCCGCCGATGAATACTATCGAATATCTTGATATTTATACTTGCCGCTTTCAGTATAAATATAACTTAATTTCTCCGTTATCACATAACAATCTCTCGTGGCCTATGGGACTAAAGCAAACGCTTACAGATTCAAGGTGTCTCTGTGAATCGGTTTCGCGCCCTGTGACTGTCCGTGATTGTTATTTCTCTACCGTAAGCTTGAAACGACGTCGTACGTAGATATAATATTGAAAATATAATGTGATATATATATATATATATATATATATATATATATATATATACTTGTAATGGAAATAATTATAAACCGAGTTTCTGCATCAAATTGGCATTTATTTGCACCCTATTATTTCAGAAAAATAAACAAACTTTTTTTGAACGTCTGTGTTATGGATGTGCCATGGCGGTTATGAATTAAAATTATGGTTGTTGAACGAGGAATCATAAGGCATGCTGGTATTTGTAAGAGACATATCGTTAATTTAAAAGCATTGATGGGTTAGAAATATTCTATTTTAAATTTCAATATTTTTAACCCATCAATGCTTTTATTTTCAATTTTAATAGATATTTTGTTTCGGCATTAAATGAGCTAAACAGGGTTGATATATGAAAAATTATACTGTAAAATAAGCATCATATGAAAATCAAAGATAGATAACTAAAAGTTTGATTTTTAACACATAATACTTTCTTTTTTTTGAGAAATGGTAAATACGTACCAGAACGTTTAAAACCATTCTTGAAAGCCATGTTGTAGGCGAATCGACGGCTCAGACGCGGTTTGCAAGATTCAACTTGCTCTGGAAGACATTCAGAATTAGGGTTAGGATTGGGATCCTTTCATTTATTTACTAGTAATTTTTCCTGGCAGTGTTTTTACTTGCAATTTGTTTGGGGTTGTTTTTTTTTTTACTATGCTGGTTTTTTTTGTGAAAATATTATGTTTTTGTTCCTAACAAGGGAAGGTAATTCTGTATTGATGAATAGATAGTTATGTCCTTTTTTAAGATGGCATTCATATGAAAATAATTCCGATCTGAACAAAGTATTTTTGGAGGAATTAAATCGAATCACATTTTATTGTTCTTTATAACATGCTCTAACGGTCTATCAAAATAACTTTCTAACCTCAATCAAATATTTATTTTGTTGGAAGAAATCTTTCAATGACAAAAGATCGTGAAGAGACTGACTTTACTTTATAAATTAGATTATATTTGAATATATCTTGCTTTAACGAATAATCTATTGTCAAGTTTAAATAGAAAATTATTTCAGAATAAATAATATAAATATACAGATCATATTCTCATATATATTTCTTCAAATAGAACCCAATATTGTCCCTGTAAGTTCATATTTTACAATTATTTCTGAATTCATCCAGTTCATTCTTAAAATATATTATATCAGAGCTAGTTAACTTGATGATATACTATGTTGTTAAATAATATTAGTATATTAGAAAAAAATCAAATCGTTTGGTAGATTTAGTTTGTGAAACCTTTCCTAACAACATATGCGAACAATCATTTCAAAACAATCGTAATAGACAATCTACAAATTCGAGACTTTTAATAAAGGAAAAGAAAACCTCATATCTTGGCCTATTATTAATGTATTCTTACAATTATAAAATGTATCTCTTATAGGATTTTCTGTCGAATATAGCTCACTCAAAGAAGCCACCTTAGCTTCCACAACGGCCTCGGCCAGGACATACACCTGAAATACGCGGCCTCCACAGTGTCCATCGGTAGAAGATGTCTAAACACTAGTTTAATCCTGGCAATCAGGTCGCTTTTTAGCGTTACAGGCGGTATGGTTGGTATCTTTCTCAACTGCACCCCACGCATAATGATCCATGAGGTTGCAATCAGACGAGTTGTAGACAGATTTTTTGATAATGGTAAAGTCGTTAAAAGTTCACAGACAACTACTTATGGGTTATTCCGAAGGTGTGACATTGAGTTGAGTCCTGCTGCCATATGTATGGCCTTTCTACGGCCACTCTAACCGCCCAGCGCTTGACAACAATGAATAGCAACTAAATATGGCCATCTGAATTGAGTTTGAGTAGGGCCTTTTCGGGGATGTGGGGCAGCATGACGTGGCCTTCGCTGAAAACCCCATCCAATGACTATCACAGTTTAAGAAAACTTAATCTTCAGAGTGCGAGGGACTGTGGGCCGTTGACTTGCCAGTTGTTGTTCGGTGCGTTGAAGAACCGGAGCATAGTAATATTTGACCTTGTTAAAGATTTTCCTGACTTTTGTTGGGCAATTCTCTTTTGCCTTAGCGATAAATAGCTGGGGATTGCAACTCTTGTATGAGGAGTAGCGAAGACTTTCGTTCAGCACTTCATTCATAGTCGCCACTCCGACGCCCAACCCTCTCGCAAAAGTCTACATTGCCTTGACTTGTTTTTTCCGCATATTTATTTTACAGTATCTCGACCAATTTCGTTGTGCGGACATAGTCAGAAGGACTGCTATGATTCTTCCTGCTAGTCACTGTTCCACATTTCCGTCGCAATTTTTCAGTTCAAATCTTACGGCCTTCAATCAATTCAAGGAGCACTGAGCTGCAGCTAACATTCCCGCATTTTTTAATCCGGCGCCAATCATCATCATGATGCAGATCACTCTCTTCCAATATGCCGGTGTTTACCAGCTCTCAAGCAACCCAATAGTACACAGAAAAACAAACCGTTGCACTTACCGCTATTAAATACTTCAAATGTTGTGAACTGTAACAATATAAAAAAATATAAAATTTGTTTATACTACTAAAATTCTGAGGATGTTGTAATCTTGCACCGTGCACATTTCCGCTGTACGTGAATGTTTTATAGTAGAAGGAAGTGCGAATAACGTAAATGGGGATGAATGAAAAAATAATTTCATGAGAGAAATAGAATGGTGTAAATAATTAAAAGAGAAATAAATAAATAAAAAAGACGGGGGAGAGAAAGAGAGACAGAAAGAAACGATAGAGAAGTGAAAAAAGAGTGGAATAGAGATGACATATTATAAC
>OY744531.1:44647199-44674699 GCA_963556195.1 Sepiola atlantica
AACTGAGATCAACGTGGTTGGACTGCTGCCGTATACTTGATGTTTCTTTGGGAGGGGTATCATTTGTCTTAACTGCCATTTCTTCACATGCGTCTATTCCATGCCCCACTGAATTATCAAAATGTTATAAAATTTCGCCTTTTGAATCTCCTCAATGTTTTTGAAGTCCTCTCATCATTTTTTTTTCTTCTGTGTTTTTTCTTCTGCCTTTGGACTGTATCAGTTGTTTCTACAATTCCACCATATATTTCTATTATTTCCTGATGACTGACAGAGAGACTTTCGAACTGTATTTTTTGTTTCATCCGCTAAGAAACACGTGTAGGTCTACGAATAGATTAATATGGGAAAACGTATGTAAGACTAAAATGTAAATGATGATTCTCCACTGAAGTGCGGAAATAAAGAATTGAAGGAACTGATGTAAAATATGTCTTTGGATTGCTTTTTACATGGACTTCGGCATTTAATTAATGATATATATATATATATATATATATATATATATATATATATATATGCTCTTAATTTTGCAATAAATCTTCATTGAGCTTGTATTTGGAAATTTTTGGATAATGTAAGGAATATAAAATTGAAGACATATTTTCCTTATAAAACCCCAATGATATATATATATATATATATATATATATATATATATATATATATATATATATATATATATATATATATATATATATATATATTAATTCTGTAAGTGAATTGTTCTTAAACGATTGCAGATACATCTATACAATGTAATCTAAATTGTAATTTAATAAATTCTATATGCTTAGGATAAAAATGATATACATTTTTAAGCTTTACTTTAAATGTTTTTGTAATAATAAAGTTGTTTTATTAAACGCGCGTACATATAAATAAACATTGTTAAGTGTGAATTTTCGAAGCTTGGTGATAATATTTCAAATTTTAATGAATATATTTTAATTTTTTATTCTAATATATGAAAGCTCTGATTGGTATAATCTATTAATCATTAATTATATGTTTATCTGCCGTATTTAAATATGAAATGCAGTTTGGTAGAAATACAGCTTAGGATACAAGACAAGGTAGACAGAATAAATGACAATATTGAAAGATTTCAATAATTCTCGATTATAAATTATTTTTTGAGCCAGGATGGGATCAGTGGTGTTATGTTCTTTGAATTTTTTAGGTAAACCAATCGCTAGAAAGAGAAGAAAAATGTGTAACCACTCGGTTGGTGTGGGTTTTGCCAGGAAGCCGGAAGTTTATGGGTATCTGTTGCATGAGATTCACAGAAAATAGATAATAATTTTCTCAGAAAATAAATAAGTGTGAGTTGGTATATATGTTTGGCATTATTTAAGTATTGTCATAATATTTTACCAGTAATAATTCTTTTATTATTTTGTTCTTCTATTTAAATGTAATGCTAATGTATTTATTTAATTATTATCATACCCATGTGCGTATGCATTATGTATGTAAGCCAGATGTCAGGGTAGTAACTCGTAACTAAGGAGGTGGGAATCTTGAAAAGGAAGCTGTGAAATGAATATTAATTCCTTAAATTAACTTTTTTATCTTTTCTTTTCTTTTTTCTCCATTTTTGTATATTGTTATTTATTTATTTATTTATTTGTTCTTTCTATATTTATTTATTTATTTTCTGTATATATTTATTTGTTAACTTACATAGATGGGCCCCATTACTGCTTCCTAACGTCCTGCACGTCGGATGCAGGTGAGTGCATATATCAACGACTAACGCGTGTTCGTTGATATTTAACTACAATGCACACACAAATATATTTATTTGATACTGTCTATGCATTTGTGGTTGTTGTGCGTGATTATACAAAAAGTGTAATTGAGTTCTGCTCTGTTGTTTTTTGGGGGGTTGAACTTTCTTATCTTAATTCTTAGGTTGCCTAAGTCCCTTTCGGTTGCTAGTATTTTTACTTGTATGTCTTTGAGGGGTTGTGATTTCCTGATATATGTTTTGAATGGAGACGACTTGGTCATTATGTGTTATTTTATGCATATATGCAGTGGCCTGACTGTGCTACCGATGTAGAACTCATTGCATATCGCACATTGTATTTTGTGTACTGCATATATGCGATTGCATAAGTCTGTTGTTGATGGGTCAATTTGTTAGAATGCAGTGGTTGTTTGTGGTGGTGTTCTAGATTTGAATAGGTATTGTCTCAGTGTTGGTCCGGAGTGTGTAAGTTGGATGTCTAAATGTTCCCTGCGGGTGGCTTTGCGGATGGCCGATGTGATTCTATCGTCAAAATACGGACATTTTAGGGAGCAGGTGTTAAAGAGTGTGTACTGTGGTTGTTTTCTAGATGTCCTAGGGCGGTGTTTGGCATTTGTGGGATATCCGTTCCGCTTAAGTATTTGTTGAAAGTTTCTAAAAGATGTGATCTTTTTATTTCTTTAGTGCATTTGCTTCGGATCCGATTTGTTTCATTCATATCCTATTTTGGCTTTAGTAGGGAGGGCTGATCTGTATTACTCATGACTACTCGCCACCACATATATGAACATACTAGAACAGCGCGCATTAAATACTTGCCACTCCAGCATCTTCTTCACGAAATATGTGGACGACATTCTCATCTTTACATCATCTCGCGAGGAAGTTAACAAAATCTTTATTACCTTAAAAAAACACACACCCTTAACATACAATTCTCTATTGAGCACCCCAATACATCTGAATCTTTCTCATTATTAGATTTATCTCCGCATCACCAGGGCAGTACACATACACACAAACTTCTATAGAAAATCCGCCTGCAAAGATATTTTCATAAACTACAGATCAGCTCTCCCTACCAAAGCATAGGACAAAAATTGCCCCCACCCTCACTCCCGCTTCTTAGTTTGCGAAGTAACGGCCCCAATGCAAGGGTATAGAGCAGAAGTGACAGCGGACAGTCTTCACGCGTCGACCGGAGATATCGAAAGATTGCAGACGCTCTCCGTTTACCTGCACCACTGACGTCGGTGAGCGATACAGAACGGAGATCTATTTGCGGAAGTCCGATTTAAAACCGGCGGTCTCTAAAACAGATGCCAGGAAGCGATGGTCTACCACTGCCGAAAGCTTTGGACTGATCCAATTTTATCAGCGCGGCCCCCGTGTCGTCTTTTATCTCTTATAGGATCGTACGAATCAGATGCTAGTTGTTCTAAATCGATCTCCCCTTCACTGCGTAGTTCTCCTTGAGTTCGATTAACTCTTCGATAAAACCTTGCCACCAGTTCGATAAAATCTTGGCCCAAATCTTTACCTCTGTGTTTAGCAGAGTTATGCCCCTCCCCTCTTTTCAGTAATATGATAACTCCCTTGGTGACTTGCCTCGGGACAGAACCTTCACCAAACTAATGATTGAACACATTCGTCAAAATCGGTACAAACATGTGCGATAGCCTCACATATAATTCGTAGGGCAACCCATCAAGTCCCGGCGATTTGTTGCAGCCTACCTTTTTCAACGCAGCCAAGACCTCGCGTTCCGTAATCCTGCCTTCGAAGCCAGCTTCTCTATATGCGAGGAGAGTCAGCCAAATATTTGCCAAACTCCTGGACCGGGAGATTTGGCAGTTTGATGAAGTGCTCCTCGAAATGCGCCCGAAACTCATCGCAGATCTCCCAAGTTGATCCCGGATGTTTGATGTTCTGAATGTACCTATCCGTGCCACGCCAGGAAACTTCTTTACGCTCATCCGCGCCACGCCAGGAAACTTCCTTATGCTCATCCGCGCCACGCCAGGAAACTTCCTTACGTTCATCCGCGCCACGCCAGGAAACTTCCTTACGCTCATCCGCGCCACGCCAGGAAACTTCGTTATGCTCATCCGCGCCACGCCTAGAAACTTCCTTACGTTCATCCGCGCCACGCCAGGAAACTTCCTTACGCTCATCCACGCCACACCAGGAAACTTCCTTACGCTCACCCACGCCACGCCAGGAAACTTTCTTACGCTCATTCGCGCCACGCCAGGAAACTTCCTTACGCTCATCCGCACCACGCCAGGAAACTTCCTTACGCTCATCCGCGCCACGCCAGGAAACTTCTTTATGCTCATCCACGCCACGCCAGGAAACTTACTTACGCTCATCCACGCCACGCCAGGAAACTTCCTTACGCTCATCTGCGCCACGCCAGGAAACTTCCTTACGCTCATCCGCGCCACGCCAGGAAACTTCCTTACGCTCATCTACGCCACGCCAGGAAACTTCCTTATGCTCATCCACGCCACGATAGGAAACTTCCTTACGCTCATCCGCGCCACGCCAGGAAACTTCATTACGCTCATCCGCGCCAGAGTTCACGGCTTCATTGGAAACTTTCCTTAGCTTCGCCCTAACTACTTTGATATCGTAACGCTCGCTAGCCTCGCGTCGTATATCTGCTTAGCTAGTTCTATGTTTATAGTACCCCTCACCAGCCACCACCCGGGTTAGTTTCTCTTCTAAATACTTATTCGCCTTGGCCTTATCTAGTGCAAGACGCTTAGCGTATTTGACGGAGAAGGTTCTGATCTTATTTTTTAAGCTAACCCACCACTTACTCCTAATAACCGCCCCACTAAAGCCAGCTGGATAAGTTGTAGCTTTTACCGAATGTCTCGTATTCAACTTCAAGTTCCCGGCTAGTTTATGCCTATTTCTTAAGTTTAACCGGGCCATTAGTTTATAGTCCGATTGACCCAGCCTCTGGAAAGTAAGACACGGTATGAAGTCTATGTCGCCCCTTCTAACTAACATCCTATTCAAATAAATATTCGGGTAGAAAGGCACGCTATTTGTGCATGCCCATATCTCCCGCCCAAGATGATTGACACGAAACCTGTCGACAAGATCGCATCTAGCCATCAGGTCAGCCAGGCTGGCCTCACAACTCTCCGGCTCTCTACCCCCCCCCCGACCTTGTCTATCTTTGGATGAAGGATAGCATTCCGATCGCCAATTAAAACTACGCGCTTTGGACACGAGACGAACGCGTCCAGATCCCGGAAAAAAGAAACCCTTTCTCGGGCGGTGCTGAGCACATGAATTGCAACGACCCGAAACACGTAATATTTTACGGCAATATCGGCCACTATCAGCCTGTCTCCCGCATCCCTATGAATAACGTCGACCGTCGCGGACAGGGTGCGTTTCACAAGCAAGGAGACGCCCTTCCACCGAGGATTCCCATATGCTTCAAATAGCCTATTTAGATTTACTTACGCTTCTTTATAAGAGGATCTGTCCGTTCGTCCGTCTGTGAGGCTGTCTAAGTTGTAGACTAGCATTTTCATCGCTAAACGCGTAGATTGAATGGGCGCATCTTAAGATAACCCGTTTTTGTATTTTATTTGTATTGTAAGCCGATGGTCCCTGTTGTTTCTGCTTAATTACAATCCTAACACCTGCAATCTGTCGTTAAAGAAATAAAGCATTATTCGACATTATTTATCCGCACAGTTTGTCTGTCTTTCAAGAACAGAATGGGCCAAGGCAATTACACAATTACATCATCAGGAAAAGTCATATAAAATCTTTAGATATTAAAAAAATGAAATTAGGCTTGACGAGAAGAAAGCCTAGGGGTTCTTGTTACCCTGGGTTCGAGTGTCTGAGCAACCCTGTCGCGTCAGGGTGTCTGGGTAGGACAACAAAACCTTGTGTATCTTTCGTATTGTTATTTATTTTGATCAATGTCATCACACCCTTGATACTCGACGTACTTGTTTTTGTGTATCAGTAATAGCGTCGATTTAGGGCATATGTTCAGTCCACTTGAATAAATAGAAACATATTGCCTGCATATAATGCTCCCATTAGTGTGTGGTGGGATATTTATGCTTGCAACCCTGGGATTTATGTTGTATACTCGATTTGTCCAGGAACCCACGGGATCCCGTTGTTATCATTCTTCAAACACGCTCTTCTGGCTTCTTCTTTTCATTTTTCTTCGCTACTTGTCACTTTGAACTTTCTGTTCATGATGTCATATCCTGACACGTAGCCATAGTTTTAATCTTTAACTTTGGAATAGAATCTTCCACTTTGCTGCTTACTCTAACATTGTGCGGAAAATACCGTTTTCAACATTATTTTTACACGCTCGCATCCAAACTTGCTACAATGATGATGTTGATGATAATGATGATGATGATGATGATTGCAACTGTTATCAAAAGAAGCAGACAGTGCTGGAAATATGGAGAGACTTGCTATCCCTCAGACAACATGTTGGTGTTGCCCGTGAGCAATCACTAGTAATAATTCGTGTAAGAACTCCGAGTGCGTAAATAATACTAATACTAATAATACTAATATTAATTCACAACCCTACATGAAAGACTGGCGCAGAAACTGAGAAGATGTATCCACAAAACAGACATACCAATGTGGATGACCAAATGAAGGACAACGCTTATACAAAAAGAAGCCAGAAAAGAAACAACCCCAAGCAACTACAGACCAATTACCTGTTTACCAACAATGTGGAAAATCCTGACGGCACAACTGAGAAAACAAATCTACCAGTCCCTAAACAAACGTGGACTACTCCCCGAAGAACAAAAAGGATGCCGTAAAGGGAAAAGAGGGACGCATGACCTCCTATACATCGATCAAAAGATACTGAAGGAGGTAAAAAACAGGAAAAAGAACATATCCATGGCATGGATTGACTACAAAAAAGCTTACGACAGAATCCCTCAAGCATGGATAATGGAATGTTTGAAAATATACAAAATACCTGAAAGGATGATTAATCTTATTAAGAAAGCAATGGAAAGATGGAGACTGGAACTGACAGCCGGAGGACAACAGCTGACTGAGATAAAGATACAAAGAGGCCTCTTCCAAGGAGACTCCCTATCACCACTACTGTTCATAATAGTTATGATGCTACTTAACTACATACTCAGAAAATGTGATGCCGGATACAAGTTTACAGACATAGAAATAAGAGTAAACCACCTGATGTACATGGATGACCTAAAACTATTTGCAAAAAGCAAAAAGGAACTGGAAAAACTGATAAATATGGCCAGAATCTTCAGCCAGGACATCCAAATGGAATTCAGAATGGAAAAGTGTGCACGACTAGAAATAAAAAAAGGAAAACTGGAGACAACAGAGAAAATAGAACTCCCCACCCAAGAGGAAATAAGGGCGCTAGACGAACAGGATAGTTACAAATATCTTTGAGTTCTGGAGGCAGACGCCATCAAATCTACGGAAATGAAAGAGAAGATTGGAAAAGAATATTTACGAAGAACAAGAAAACTCCTAGAAACGAAATTATATAGCAGGAATCTAGTAAAAGGAATAAACACCTGGGCAGTAGCACTAATAAGATACTCTGGACCATTCATAGGCTGGACCAAAGAGGAACTCAGGCACCTGGACCAGAGGACCAGAAAATTAATGACCATGCACAATGCACTACACCCAAAAGACGATACGGACAGACTCTACATGAAAAGAAACGAAGGGGGAAGAGGACTGGTAAATATAGAAGAGTGTGTGGAAGACTCAAAAAAAGAGCTGGAAAAATACATAACTCAACACAGGGAAATCCTTATCACTGCAGCAAGAGACACCAATCCAACGAACAACTCGGGAAGCACCGAAACCAGAAACAAAACGGCAAGAAAAGAAAAGTGGGAAGAAAAAATACTACATGGACACTTCAGAAGACTGAGAAGAGAAGAAACCAACGAAAACAGCTGGACATGGCTAAGAAAAGGACACTTGAACAGAGAAACGGAATCTCTACTGATGGCTGCACAGAACAATGCAATTAGGACAAACTACATTAAAGCTAAAATAGATAAAACTCAGGAAAACAGTAAATGCAGACTCTGTGGACAAAGAGACGAAACAATAAATCATATAATAAGTGAATGTAACAAACTAGCCCAGAACGAGTATAAGAACAGACATGACTGTGTGGGGAAAGCAGTACATTGGGAACTGTGCAAACAATTGAATTTCGAATACGCAGACAAATGGTACAAACATAAGCCAGAAACAGTACTGCAAAACGAAAAACACAAACTCATCTGGGATATGGATATACAAACAGACAAACTCATACAAGCAAGAAGACCGGATGTTATAATAATCAACAAGAAGGAAAAATCTTGCAAAATCGTAGACTTCGCCGTTCCAGCAGTCCACAGAGTGAAAAGCAAAGAAACAGAAAAACGAAGCAAATACACAGAACTAGCCAGAGAACTGAAAGGAATATGGAGCATGAAGAAAGTCAGTATAATACCAATAATCGTAGGAGCACTAGGAACAATCCCCAAAAACCTGGAAAAAAGACTGGGAGAAATTGGGATCAAAGGAATCATTGGAACTATACAAAGGACAGCAATGATCAAAACAGCTACAATCTTAAGAAAAATTATTGAATGCGGAAACTAACCCGCATAAGCTACGAAGGATCATACGGAATCTAACACAGGAAGAAAACAACACTAATGAAAGAACACACCACAAACAAAGAAACAGAAAATGCAAGAAACATCACTTAATAAGCCCCCCTCCCCCCAATAAATTACTACGGCCTCAACTGACACAACACAAAAATGGACCAATGAACAGAAATAGCAAGTAACACCATAAGCTCACCACCCCACCCCACCCCACCCACCCCACAAAATAAATAAATGAATAAAAAATAATCAGCTCCCCTCAAAAAATAAATAAATGAAAAATAATGAGCCCCCCCCCCAAAAAAAAAAAAAAAATATCTAAAAAATAAAAATAAATAAATAAATAAAATAAAAAAATAAAAAATAAAATAAAAATAAAAAATAATAATAATAATGAAAAATAAAAAATAAATATATATATATATATAATTAAAAAAATGGTACCAGTCTAGGCTGACACCACACAAAATATCTGCATAGGGTCAAGGAGGATGAGAAGACCGAGGAGGGACAGCACAAACCAGACCTCCACTGGAAGTGCAGAAACTGCTGGGACCTCGGGGAGGCTTACTGCCACCCAAACCCCAGAAAACACCAATGGTCCTTGCCGGCGAGAAATCAATGGTAAACGGCTGTTGTGATACTGCAAATTTATTTGCGGTGGCTATCGAAAAGAGGTGGAGAATACTGGAAATCTGGGGAGACTTTTTGTCACTCAGATTCCAGGGAATACCACCGGTTGTCGGTGAGCAATCACTGATGACCTGTGTGAGAACTCCTAGTGAGTAAATAATAATAATAATAATAATAATATTAATAATAATACTAATAATAATACTAATAATACTAATACTACTACTACTACTAATAATAATACTAATAATAATATTGACAATAATAATACTACTATTAATAATAATACTAATAATAATACGAATAATACCTGCACTAATAATAATACATATACTAATAATACTAATATTAATAATAATAATACTATTAATAATAATACTTATAATACTACTATTAATACTACTACTACTACTACTACTACTACCACGAAGAAGAAGAAGAAGAAGAAGAAGAAGAAGAAGAAGAAGAAGAAGAAGAAGAAGAAGAAGAAGAAGAAGAAGAAGGTGACGACTACGAGGGATAGAATATACAATATAAAGAAACAATGTTATAATGTACTTTATTTATTAGTCTAGTTTCCGGAACATCGATTTTCCAGATATAAAATAGAATGGTGTCTTGGGGCAGTTTTTATATATCGACCGTATGTTGTCACTTTCACACTAATACCCCTTCGGAAAGATATGAACCCGTTGTTGAATAGCGACCTTCTATGTAGGGTAAAAGAATCACTCAAACTCAGAATGTACAGAAATGAATTGATATCTTTTTATTTTTAACTGAAGTATATCTTCGTTGGTCTGTGCTCAAGCTAAGACTCAACCGAGAGGGCGTAGATACGAATTTCGATCCTCAGAAATATTAAACGGATATTTTTTTTTTTTTTTTTTTTTTGTCTGGTGCTTCGAACAGGCGTGTTCAGGCTTGCTGGTTGTTCAACTCGCCCTGGCTGATGTGAGGATCCTGTGAGACAAAGGAACCGCACCAGCATGTGCTTGCATGTGCACGATAGAATTGGTGTCGGCTTGCCTGCACGCCGTGTATCCGACAATTTGGGGTTGGTCCGGGATATTAGCGAGGTAGGCATCAAGAGAGCGCTTAAATTGTTCCACAGCAGCATTTTTTATATCCCGAATACACCTAGGCATGGCATTGAAGAGTTGTGACCCCTGTACAGGTAAGTTCGTTTCAAAAATGGTTCGTATTTTCCCACCAGTTTTTAGCGAGGGAACAATACAGTGCCTCCCGCGGCGTTCATTGTCTCGGGCTTGAATGTGGCCATTAATGTTCGGTACCTTTCCTTCCAATATCTTCCAGATGTAAATTATCCGGTACCTTTCACGTCGTCTTTGCAGCGAGAACATTTTTGTCTTCTTCAGACATGACCAGTAGTTCCGATCAGCTTGAATTTTCCGTAGAAAGGACCACTGAATGGCTTCAAGCTTTTGGATGAGCCTAGGGCTACTTGGGTTCCACAAGACAGAACAGTATTCCAAAACTGGAATGACCAAGGATTTATACAGCGTGACCATTGCACGATATTCTCTGGTTTTAAATGTCCTCAGGATCCAGGCAATGAGGTTCTTGGCTTTTTCCACAACTTTGTTTATTTGATTGCTAAAAAGACAATCACTAGACATAGATACACCGAGGTCCTTTACTTCTTGCTTTATGTTTATCATTTTTCCTGACGGAGTGTGGTATGATATCTCGCTTTTTAGCTGGTCGTTATTACCATAGCGGAGAAGCTCAAATTTCACGTCATTTAGCTCCATGTTATTGTCCTCCGTCCATTTGTAGATCTGATCGAGATCCTTTTGAAACAACACAGCATCCTCGGGAGACCGAACGGATTTTGTGGCCCTTGTATCATCGGCGAATGACCTGACTATTGACATGGCGATATCTTCATCAATGTCCCCAATAAGGATTAGGAAGATTATGGGTCCCAATACACTTCCCTGGGGAACTCCAGAAATGACAGGTTGTGGCTTCGAGGTTGCACCATCAACCATAACTGTTTGGAGGCGATTACTTAGGAAGGATTCGATCCATTTGAAGATGCTTCCACGAATGCCAAGATCAAATATTTTCTGCAGAACTATTTTGTGGTCAACTTTGTCAAAAGCTTTGGCAAAATCTAAGTAGACAACATCTGCATTAGCGCCATCATCAAGAATTGATAGAATGGTGTCAAACTGCTCAAGGAGTTGACTTAAACAAGATCTTCCAGATCTCATCCCATGCTGACTGTCATTGAACAGGTTATTTTCATTCATGTGTCTAACTATGTGTTTCCGTATGACTTTCTCAAAAAGTTTAATGAGGTGGGAGGTCAAAGCTATTGGTCTATAATTGGCAGCCACCGACTTGCTTCCACCTTTGTGAATGGGTGTAATAAGAGAATTCTTTAGTTTGCTTGGAACGACCTCTTCTTCAAGACTTTTCGTCCATAGAAATACGAGAGCATGGACCAAATGGGCCCTGCAGTTTTTCAGTAGTAATGCAGGAAAGCCGTCAGGACCCGCAGCAGCTGACGGAGAGAGTTCATCAATTGCAAGCTCAAAATCGGCTGCAGTTAGAGTAACAGTTGACAGTATAGAACTTATATCAAAAGTGCGATTATGTGAAGCTTGACTGCTTTGCATTGGTTTGCTAAAAACGTCTGTGTATTGTTTTGACAAAATTTCTGCCATCTCAGTACTGTTACCAGTAAGAACACCATTCTGGTCCACCAATGGACCAACTTTTGTCTTGACTTTGGACTTTTTCTTGACATATGAAAAGAAATATTTTGAATTACTTTTAATGGAGTTGACAGCCTTTCCCTCCATAAAAGCGTTAGAGTCAGCAAAAGACTTCTGCAGTTTCCTTTCAATATCCAAACATTCCTTGGACAGTTTGGAAATAACAGCAGGCGATGACACTTTCAAAAGACGCTTTTTTATCTTCCGTCTTCTTTTAGAAAGTGAGTGACGGTATCTTACCACCTTGGGCGTTCTTTTCTCGCATTCTGATTTACGCAATGGCACATGCTTGCAGCAGGCAGTGTAGACAATTAAATAAAAAGTGTCCAGCATTGCAGATGCACCCATGTCTCTTAATGAGTCTTCCCAATCAGCATGGCTTAGTTCCTCTGAAAGAGCAGTCCAATCGACTTCCTCGCTGAAAAAGTTTAGTGCATTGAACATTGTTCTTGGTGCACGATTATTCAATACCTCACTTTTATATTTAACTTTATATGTTGTTTGAAGCTGGATGAGACTGTGGTGAGATGTGCTTTGCAGTAAGGGTACATTGATGCTCTCATGAATCAAATCAGAATTATTGGTGAAAACAAGATCAAGGATATTCCCATCTTTGTGCGTGGGAGACAGCACATGCTGTGACAAAAAAAGCTCATTGCAGAATTCGTTCAGTGAATTTATCATCAATCGCTCAGCATTTGATGCTCCTGGAATAGCCTGTCCATCAGGCCAAGATACGTGAGGGAGATTAAAATCTCCACCGACAATGATATCTGGAGCAGGGTTTATTGTTGATAATATATGTTTGACTTTATTAAGAGGAGAACTAAAATCATTTGGTGTGGATGGGTGTCCATGGTAGCTGTCATCAGGTTGTCTATAAGTAACAAGAATGGCTAAATCTTCATAGGAGGAGTAAAGGCATAACATCTGCACACATTCAGACGCATGAGAAAAAATTACATTACAGGAACATCCAATATCATCACGGACATAAAGAGCAACACCGCCGGTGTGCCTTCCACGTGTTTTGGCTTTTCTTGATGTGTCGCATCGGAAGAGTGTAAAACCTTCTATTTCAAGTTCAGCATCTCTGTGCGAATTTAACCAAGTTTCCGATAAGCCAATAAAAAGAGAATTGTCACTGTTAAGTTCATTTTTGATAAACGGTACTTTGCTTGGAACGGTCTGAGGACAAAGACCTTGAATATTTACAAAAGCAAAGTTATTTAAGAGTGGTGAACTGGATTCACCAAATTCATTCTGGGTCGAGGGAATTCTTGATAGTCCACCAGATTTATTCTGGGCCGAGTGAGTTGTTGGTTCGGAATCATAAACATTGGTTGATGGATTTGATTGGGAACTTCGGCTGGCTGTTGCCACGTGAATTGCATTGGCATTCGAGGAGTTGGCACATCTTGTTGTTGGTTGTGTAGTGCGTTGATTTGATTCGACACCAACAACATCCTCTGGTCCAAAGTGTGGAGGATTTCCGCCTTCAATAGGCGGATCACTTCTAAAAAATTGCACGTATCTCTTCCATTCTCTCGAGGTGTGGATATAACTGGGGACGAATTCTCAACTGACTCCTGACTCGTGGTTGGGACGGAGTTGCGCTGTGAAATTTCCCTTGCTTGTTCATTCCTAGTCGAGATTGGTTGGCGTCTAGTACCCTTAACATGGTTGTAAGTGCATGATTCGTTCAGACACTCTCCTCTTCTCAGAGAATCCTTGCACATTTTCGGGTGAAAATCTTTACATGCTTTCCCAAGGTTACAGCCTCTTGGTTGGCGTGTCGCATACTTTGCATATTTCGGGCAGACCTTGGGGTGTTTAAATTTACATTCTCTTCCTTTAATACCATGTTTACAGTTCCCATTTCTGAAGAAACGACAAATTGATACGTTTTCCTTTGGCCGCTCGTTCCTGTCTGAATCATCAGTGACTGACTGTTCATTGACAGTGGTAGTAATGAGGGCCTCAGGTGGGGGCGCGCCATTGGAAGGAAGGTGATTGTTTACAGTGGGTGGAACAGATTCAGTCTCGGTGGCTGAAACAGGTATAGTGGCTGAAACAGGTTCAGTGACAGTCAACTCGCACTTGGAGACATCTGTGTCAGGAGAAGGAAGCGGTTCTTGGGATAATTTAAAAGTCACTTTAGGCTTCGCACCTGTTTCTTTTGATTTTGATTTTAATTTAGTTTTCCTGTTCCCTGACTCCTCATTTGGAATTGTACTATCCTTACATACATGACATATGTAGTACAAAGAGGACAGACAGAGGGGATTGCATAACAGTTTAAATTTATCTGGACTCAGCCCATCATATTCTGTGTTATTCACGTTACCCGCCAGTTGTACCCAACACTTCCTATGTACCCCCTGTCCACAAATAGAACACTCTAGGAGGGGAATTTCGGACAACCCAATCTGATAGCGTTCATGGCACAAGGGACAGTTTTCAGGGAGCAAATTCTGAATACGGCGTATGATCAAGTGAGCAAGGGATTTTTTGGTTTTGATATCATTATTTGGAATTTGTAGAAATAGTGCGGTATCGCGCAATGACTGAAGTTTTTCTCGCTCGAACTCCCTTTCAAGCTGAATTAGACTCTTTTCATACTGGTATATGCGGAGGCAAAATTTTACAGAGTCACTTGGGGCATTGACACAGAGTTCCACAATTAGATTTTCAACTTCGGATTTTGCAGTTGGCAAATCATTCTCCAACGGATCAGGGTGCAGGCAAACCGACTCACTCGAGTTTAAGTCTGGGGTATCAGCACTCATAGTTACAGAGAAAAGGCAGTGGAACAAAACAGAGACAATAGAAAATCAAGATTGCAGACTGAAGATGTGCAGGGAACTCTAACTGGAAACAAAACTTTAGTAGCACAGCAGAGAGATCACACATTCAATTCAAAGAGTAGTATTTCAAAAAGCGTTGCCACCTTGTCAACGAATTCTAGTTTAAGTGTTACCTAGAAATCCTTATAGCATTTAGGCATCAACTTTTAGATGGCATTTTTTTCCAATGTTATTGTTTTTTTTTTTGTTTTTTTTTTTTGTTTTTTTTAGAATTTCAAAAAGCGTTGCCACCTTGTCAACGAATTCTAGTTTAAGTATTGCCTAGAGATCCTTATAGCATTTAAGCATCAACTTTTAAATAGCATATTTTTTTTTCAATGTTATTGTTTTTTTGTTTTTTTTTTAGCATTTCAAAAAGCGTTGCCACCTCGTCAACGAATTGGTTAGAATCAATGAAGTGAAGGCGAGTGAATATCCAACACTAACATACTAAAATGTTTTTGGTACCTATATATATATATATATATATATATATATATATATATACATATATATATTCCTTTTAATTAATGTAATTCGTAGTTTTTACTAACGAAGTAAGTTTGGAACAACTTAGTGAAAAGAAAAAATACATATTTACTTTCTTTCTGGTTTTACGAGAAGGAAAAATCGACGGGCATGTTTTTATTTATTTATCTTGCCTTTTCCGGCTCGGTTCAAAATTTCGTTTTGAAATAAGTTCGTCGTTTTAGTTTTAATTCTTTACGTGACGGTGGAGTTTTTTTTTTTTTTTTTTTTTTTTTGTTTTAGAAAAACACTTTGCTTGTCAAAATCAAATCAAATCAAATATTCAACCTTCTTGCTTTCATGTTGAGCAAATAACTCGAAAGTCCGTTTTTTCAAAATTCAAATTTTAGACAAAACATTAGTTTCCGTTTCTAACGTTTGCATGTAAATTATGTCTTGTTTATTTCCATGTTATTGATCAATTCACATCATTCGAAAGAAAAAAAAAACGTAGGATTGAATAAATTCACATACCGTGTTGAATGCAGATTTCGAATGTGTACCTTAAATGATGTTTATTGAGGTGGACGATCAATTTTTTTTTAATTCCACAGTTTAACGAAAATCTGTTTAAAAATTGATCACCCATGTCAGTAAACATCGGAATTTATTTAAACATAGAATAATTAATTACTCGAACAATTTGCGAGTTAAAATAGTTTTTTTTAATAAACTTGACAAGTTTAGTGATGAGGGTATAAATCACGTCGGGGTCACCATTTTGTTGGGTAGCGTGTTCAAATATCGTTAGGATCACCACTTTGTTGGGGTTGCGTGTTCAAATCACGTCGGGATCACCATTTTTAGCGACCATTTTTTTCTTGTTTTTTTTTACAGAACTTGAATGATGAAACTTTGTATGCAAGTCGGAGGCACCATTTGTAAGCATGGATTATGGTACTCAAAGACAAAAGGCCACCGTCTATAACATATATACCAGGTGGCTCTGACTTGCATATGAAGTTTCATTCTCTGCTTTCTTTAACAACTAACATAAATAATGGTCGCTACAAAATCAAATCAAATAAATATTTATTTGCGAAAAAAGGCAAAGTGGACCAAGCCAACATAACAGACAATATAACAAATGGTGGCTTCAAATTCAAAAATATAATAATACACCCCCCTAAAAAATGAAACATTGTTTTAATTAAATTAATTGTGCACTCTTTTGTCCATAGTGCTTTTACTGAGGTGACAGAAATAAATTGATTAAATCTAAAATATTAATTAAAAATATAATTTTAAAATGAACTGGCGTTCTAACGTGATTAAATATTATAATGAAAAGTATTTGTCCGTTTGTCTATAAGAGAAACTACGTCACTAATTACGTAACAATTCTCTCTACTAGCTTATTTCAGTCTTTTGTTTTCGTTTTTATATCTAGGAGGACACCATCCATTCCCTTATTCCATCCCGATCATTTTATTTTTAATCTCACTTATCTCCCACTTCCATTTAGAGACTGACCTGCTTGTTTTTTGAATCACCCGGAAAACAGTAGACGGTCTAACATTTAGCAACGGGTTGGGAAGGCCTTACTAACCTGCCCCTTTAGGCATTTTGTTTAGTTTGTTTATGTTTCCTTATTTTTGGGGGTGTTTAATAGTGATCCCATCTTCCATCATGATTGATGTATATTTTATTTTATTTATTTGTAAATAAAATTACATTAAATCCATTTGAGGATCATTTAAGTAAGTTCAAGTCATAGAGTGAATACGGTATTTTAGTGAGGGTGTCTAGCGCAGATAAAGTCCAGAGGATATTTGGCAAAACTTTGAGACCACCGACACCCCCTTTTCGACAAAACGATTAGGGCTTCATGCTAAGCAAAATGGACATTTTGTGATTGTTACTATTGTACTGTTGTAAGTTTTTAATAAACCGTTGACTCCTATTTATCTACGTCCCACAAAGTAGAATGTGACACAAGGTCGGAATTTGTACTCTAGAGGAAGAGTACGAAGTTTCTTAAAAAATTGCCTGGGCACGGCGCCTCAGACAGTAAGCAATAAACTTACTCCTCCCCAAAGAGGGGAGGCAAAGCCTGGGAGGGGTTAACCTCCCATAACTGCACAGGACAGTCGGAACAGATACTACACTTTGATCTTAGCCAAAAGACCAATGAAGCATCCGAATAAACCGTTGACTTATATTTACTCCTCTCGGAGTTAGGCACAAGGCCAGTTTTATCTTACTCCCACAGGTAAGATGTGACCCAGGATCGGGGTCGAGCAAGTGGGGTTAAAAGCCAGCGCTCGAGAGGTGAGCATTCTGGCCATTTAAAAATTGCCTGGGCAGCCCCGTCGGCATTCCCCGGTAGGGGCGCCTCAGACAGTAAGCAATAAACTTACTCCTCCCCAAAGAGGGGAGGCAAAGCCTGGGAGGGGTTAACCTCCCATAACTGCACAGGACAGTCGGAACAGATACTACACTTTGATCTTAGCCAAAAGACCAATGAAGCATCCGAATAAACCGTTGACTTATATTTACTCCTCTCGGAGTTAGGCACAAGGCCAGTTTTATCTTACTCCCACAGGTAAGATGTGACCCAGGATCGGGGTCGAGCAAGTGGGGTTAAAAGCCAGCGCTCGAGAGGTGAGCATTCTGGCCATTTAAAAATTGCCTGGGCAGCCCCGTCGGCATTCCCCGGTAGGGGCGCCTCAGACAGTAAGCAATAAACTTACTCCTCCCCAAAGAGGGGAGGCAAAGCCTGGGAGGGGTTAACCTCCCATAACTGCACAGGACAGTCGGAACAGATACTACACTTTGATCTTAGCCAAAAGACCAATGAAGCATCCGAATAAACCGTTGACTTATATTTACTCCTCTCGGAGTTAGGCACAAGGCCAGTTTTATCTTACTCCCACAGGTAAGATGTGACCCAGGATCGGGGTCGAGCAAGTGGGGTTAAAAGCCAGCGCTCGAGAGGTGAGCATTCTGGCCATTTAAAAATTGCCTGGGCAGCCCCGTCGGCATTCCCCGGTAGGGGCGCCTCAGACAGTAAGCAATAAACTTACTCCTCCCCAAAGAGGGGAGGCAAAGCCTGGGAGGGGTTAACCTCCCATAACTGCACAGGACAGTCGGAACAGATACTACACTTTGATCTTAGCCAAAAGACCAATGAAGCATCCGAATAAACCGTTGACTTAACGTTTATTTTAATACCAATTCAATTTATACAAAATAATAGTTCACAGGGTGAATGGAATATCTAGTTAGCATAATGAATTATTAAACATGATTTTAATAAATAAGTTAAGTGTATTACTGATTTCTAATTGTTTGGTTATATTTTGATATATATTCAAAATAATTCCGTGAATGAATCTTAAAGGAAAACAGTATTTTAATACTAACTTTCACCGAGAATTTTTATGTCATTTTCTGAAACAAAAATGTCAATAAAATAACTTCCACTTAAATGTGTTCTTCTATTTAACGAAGAAATTTAAAAAAAAACTGTTTTCTCAGCACATTCCTTGTAATAAGTTTACATTACTATATTTATTCATTTATTTTATATATGTAATATATACGGCATAATCACGTTGACACACCGGTTCCCGTTAGATGACCGAAGTTAAGCGACGCTAAGTTTGGTCAGTACTAAAATGGGTGATCATTTGGGAGTACCAGGTACTATATGTGCTCTCTGCTTATCTCGGTATTGTCCTGAACTTCTTCTTGCCATTGGAATCAGACAGTGGAATGGTTGGAGATTGCGTAACGCTGACCTCACTATTACACGCGCAGACACCCTTACAGGGGATACCCATTGTCTTTCGAGACTGAACGGATGCCATCATCATCATATGTAATATATAGTTTAACAATTCACAAAAATATGCAGCCGAAAGAAGCATATGTTTGCTAGTATGTATAACTAGAATAATACCCGTCCCAGAGCGAGTAAAATTAATTCTTTGAACAGACTAGTTCTGCACCACTTTTATGACCCCTTACGAAGATGAAAAGCAACATATAATGATACTAAACCTGATGTCTAGAATCCGTATTCTAATTTTGATCAAAATCCATTACATTATTTTAATTCTAGAAAATGTCACAAATGTAAGGCTTAAACTTAAGGGGTCTTAAGAAAAAATGGAAATTCAGGGAATCTTGTTTAATTCGTGTCTAATGACTACAGATCAAATTCAATGCAAATCTGAAATATTTGAATTTTCAAATGGGAAATTGCGCCTATATCATGCCCCCTTAAAACCCCTTTTAAAATACTCAAAAGAAACTTGTATTTGGGGATTATTTATTAATTGATGTCTAATACCTATTGTTAACATTTCACAAAAATCGGCGGTATCTGAATTTTCACAAATGACTTCCTTTTTTACTCCCGTTGCATAAACTTAAATAAAACTAAATATAGCCCACATTACGAACCGTTACGCCGAACAGCTGTGCTCCAAAATTACTAATGATCTGTTAATTAGTTTAGGAGTGAATCATGTGCATATATATATATATATATATATATATATATATATATATATATATATATATATATATATATATATATAACTTCTTTGTAATATAGCAGGAAAAGTCCCAGCAGAGTGCTCGATTAATTAAGAATTGAAGTTAAAAATTAAGAGCGTAATATTTATTTATTTTAGTACAGAAAAATTAGTACAACATTCGTACCGTCGGTTTCAAGCACGGAAGGACTTAGCCATCCGGCTCTCTTCAGGGAGATGACAACAGAAGCTGAAGAGAGCCGGATGGATAAGTCCTTCCGTGCTTGAAACTGACGGTACGAATGTTGTACTAATTTTTCTGTAACAAAATATATATATATATATATATATATATATATATATATATATATATATATATATATATATATATATATATATAAGTCTAACTTTATATAAATAGAGGTACCCATTGCATGTTAGTAACAAAGATTATACATTGTTATATTTTTCATTTCGGTTTGTGGTATTATGTTACTAAATTCGAATTATAAAAAAAATGAGAATGTTATGAAGCTGAAACCAAAAGAAGAAAAGGGCCACGGGTGTCAGTCGACCGCTTTAAAACTGAACTCGGTCACGAATTCATCGTCGTGAGTAGTAGACAAATTGATTTACGTTACAAACAAAAAAATCCAAGTTATTTTCTGGCTTCTTTTTTGCCGTGTTTGTGTTTTATCATATAGACCCTGCAGATAAGCCGATCTGTGCTGGCAGTTTGATAACAACGCGTCCATTAAACCGGGCGGTAAAATACTTGACATATTAGCGTTTCGAGTTCAGATTTCCATACAGTAGATCCATTTCGAGAAACCACCTCAGCGTTCTTTCGTTTATTTAACAATTTTTTTTTTTTTAATTAGTAAAAATAACTAGTACATCTTAGTATAGTGACGGAAATAAGTATGCCTCGCCAGTGGTCGCACTCGCTATTTATCTAGATATATTACTAAAATCATATAGAATCATAGAATTACGTCAGGAATTTAATTTTTCATATATAAATTATTATCATTTCTGATGACCTGAAAAACACACCCACTGTTGACTTATATAATAAAGTGAAGGATTTCTTTCCGAATTAATTTTAAGCGGCGGTATGAGTCCGAGGGGGTTGTCTGACTTGCTGTTTGCTTTCTCGGTTTCCCCCACCACTTAAAATAGTTTCGTTCAGTGGCTAGAAAAAGGCACGTGTTTTAATCGCTAACTTTTACGTGACGGGATGGAAGTATTATATATATATATATATATATATATATATATATATATATATATATATATATATATACACATTGGTCTTTATTATAGAGTGGAGGATAATTAAACATTTACATTGATTACATGTTTCCGATTGTTTTCCTCATTCTGGTTGCTGCAACTTTCGTAACGTTTCGACAGTCGTATCTCATACCTCATATGTCGTCATCAGTAACCTTCTGATAATTGCAAACTGAATTACAATATAAGCATAGAACATGCGATAGGAATATAAGTAAAATCATTTCGCGAGAATGCAAAATGATTTGCAATGGTGAAGGAAATAAGCGGGTAATGGAAATCTGGAAACACCACCTGCTTTTGTTTTTATTTACAGTTAGTAATCACATGGAACGACTTGTGTAAAGAAGAAGAAGAAGAAGAAGAAGAAGAAGAAGAAGAAGAAGAAGAAGAAGAAGAAGAAGAAGAAGAAGAATACAAACTTATCCAAGTAAGGAGATTGGACGTGATAATAGTCACGAAGAAGTAAAAAAAAAAAATCTACCAAATCGTAGATTTCGCCCTCCCATCAGTTCACAGAGTTAAGATCAAGGAAGCATAAACATGAAGCAAATACACGGAACTTGCCAGAGAACTGAAAGGAATGCGGAACATGAAAAAAATAACCATAATACCAATAATTGTAAGAGCACTAGGTACAGTCCCGAAAACATTAGAAAAGCAACTAGGAGAAAGTGGAATAAAAGGGAAGACTGAGACCATGCAACGAACGGCAATGATGAAAACAGCCGAAATCTTGATATCACACAAACCTATCGCGCTCCTTATCAATATCTAGGCTACTTGAAAGCAGGCATCATCAAATGAACAGAGATGAAAGTAACAGTTAAAGTATGACTAGCGGAATCCCGTGGAAATTCCACGTTGTTTTTTACCCCAATCTGTATAATTTACTGTTTACAATAATATTAATGTTGAAATAATAAATGTCTCTCAGGGCCAATACTAATAAGAAAAAATGACTCTCATTGCTAGCTAAATAATTTTAAATAAATGACACGAATGTGTCTCTTTTTTCTTTCTTTATTTAAAATTGTAGCAATTTAAGTCTCTTTAAAACGATGAATATTCTCTGTCTTATTACAGTAAAAATAATTGTCAGCTAAATATTCTTAAAATCAATAAAAACGAATGTAACTTTTTGAAATGTATTTATTTAAAATTGCACCGCTTTATTCGACGGGCGATATAATTTGATTTGGGAACAATCAATTTTAAAATTAGCTAAGTCCGAATTTTACGTTAGCAAAATCAATTTATCACCTTTTTTCTGATCGGACGGTCTGAATTTTTTTAATGTATGTCAAAAGTGATAACGTACATACGAATATTAAATGCCTTAGCGTATTATGATATAGATACCCGAGAAGAACAAGAAATCTCTTTGAAACCAAGTTATATAGAAGAAACTTGCTGAAAGGAATACATACTTGACAGTATCCTTAGTAAGATACTCTGGACCATTCATGAAATGTACAAACCAGAGTAGGTACTCAGATTAAAGAACCAGGAAACTAATGACAATGCACAACGCATTGCACAAGAAAGATGCTGCTGACCGACTCGATGTAAAAAGTAAAAAACTTGGAAGCGAACTAGTGACTATTAAAGACTGCGTGGATGATTTGATAAAGGGACAAGAAAAACATATAACACAAAACACAGAGAAGTTGATTACTGCCGCTGAAAGCACCAGCAATGCGGAGAGCAGCGAAACGGGAAACAAAAAAGCGAAAACACGTGGAGATGACTGTAGAAAAAACACTTGAACAAAAAAAAAACGAAATCATTACTGACATCACCGGATAAAAGAACGCGATCAAAACGAACTATCCAAAAACCAATATAGACAAACCCCAGGTAAACAATTAATTCTGTGAACAAAAGTACGAAACAGTAGACTACATCACAAGTGAATGCAGCAAATTAACTCAAAGAAGAATTATACAAACAGACAAGAGTGTGTTGGGAAGATAGTCAACTAGAAACTGAGAAAATTACTACATTTTTCGTACGCAGACAAATGGTAAAGACAAACCGGATACAATATTTCTATGAGACATGGAAATACAAACAGACACTCATCCACGCAAGATGGACGAATATGATAATTGCAACAAAAAGTAAAAAACGTGCCAAATAGTAGAGTTCGCCGTTTCAGCAGTCACAGGATGAAGAATAGGGGAGGAGAAGGGACGAAAAACTAAGCAAATATATGTAGCTTCTCAGATAGCTCAATTGAATATGGAACATAAAGATATATACAGTAATACCAATAATTGTAGGAGCACTATGAACAGTCCCGAAAACCCTGCAAGAAAGACTAAGGGAAATTGGATCTCAAATAGAGGATTGACATTATAGAAAACACGGCATTGATTAAATCAGCTCAAATATTAAGGAAACACCTCAAGTGCGGAAGCCAACGCACATAACTAGATAACACCAATCAATCACAGGTAAGTAGAAATAGAAGAGAAAAACTATTACACGAATCCGAGAGAACTGAAATTGTCAACGTGTATATGTAAGAAAAATCCAGTAATTTGCATCCCCCCTAATAATTATGATGGCACCAGCATCGGTTGGTAACACGCAAAATCGTCATGAAGGATTAAGGAGGATGGAAACCCCTTACTGGAAGAATACGGAAAGTACTGGAACCCTGAGGGTGGGAGTTGGGAGCTTATTTCCATTAAAATTTCACTGAAACCAGAAATCAATGATAAACACTTGTGCAATAAAGTTCCCCATGAACGATTCGTGTGAGAACTATTAGCGAGTAAATAGTAGTAGTAGTAGTAGTAGTAGTAGTAGTAATAATAACAATAATAATAATAATAATAATAATAGGAAGAAGAAGACAGCCAATAATACAGAAGACGAAGAAGAAGAAGAAGAAGAAGAAGAAGAACAACAACAACAACAACACAATTAGAGAGAAATAGTATAACACACAAAATGTTGCTTATCTCTTTATTTTAGATAGGTGGTGGACAATCTGGTCTGAACCAGACAGCCTGAAATATCTGCTTTTTTTGACACATTTCTTTGGCGTCATTCCAACGGGAAATGACACCCAATCGCTGTTGCCAGATAACCGGTGAACTCGACTCCTCTAGGCCAATGATTGCAATGGCAAACATTACCGCCACCAGGGGGTGTTCGATTTTCTGATTTAGTTGCTATTAATAACTGTTCGACTTAGAAAAATTAAGCATTTTAAGGGTATATTAAATGCAAGATCGATATAACAACGCATGTCTTCAGTTATAGAAGATTTAAAGATTTCTTTTGGCGCTTCTTCCACCAACCATATAGAAAATGTATGGAATCAGGCACAGCTACGTAATAAGAGAGAGTGTGGAACACATCGTACCCTGTTGGATTCGTACCTGATAGAATGTATGTGGCGAAAGAAGTTTGAACATGATCCATTAGAATTTCTGTTTCAGCAGATCCGCGAATTCTACCCAGTTGTATAATTTACACTTTGAAAGACAAATCATTTGTGACCGTTGTAAAAAAGAAATAAAAAGATATTTGTTTGTGACCCTTGTAAAAAGAAAAAAAACTTTGTGGAAGAAAAAAAAATTTAAATTGTGAGCTTTGTAAAAAAATACGCCTTTACTTTCTTTAATAAAAATTAAAATAATTGCTCGTTTTCCGTAATTTTCGATGTACTTTAATATTTTCCAATACCAAGTAAGTACTTCATAAAAGTTTAATAAAATATTTGGAAAAAAATGTCGAAAAAAACGGAATTCTATATAAAAAAATAATTTAAAACATTTCTGATGGTCAAAAAGTTGGGGATGAGTTTACGTTTAATTCATAGGAAAGTGATCCTCCTCCTAAAATAAAAAAAATACTTGAAAGAAAATAACGACATGATAGGTAATTGTATACCGAAAAAAAATGGTTACCCCTTGAATACGTTGTAATGGACGTCGTATTTTCCCGTCATTCGTTTATAGGTAAAATTTACATTTTATTCATAAAATAAAAACTACTTGATTAATTTACGTGATTTTTGGTATACGATATATTCATTCCGTGACAGATACGTACATCAAACAGATATTTTTTGGTGATTGGTCAATCCTTACTACTAGTGATAATAACTAAGAATAACATATTAATTAATGAACACTTCTATCCAGTAGTGGCTGACGGAACGAGAACAATCTATCTCCGTGCATTAAATAAAGGGTTCAGTTCGAAGTTCCGTATAGGTTTGCGAGTTCGATCAGATACGCATGAACAGATTCTGTTACCCGAAATGTTGTTAAATAACAATCAAGATGGGGATAGTAGTCCGAATAATTCAAATGATGAAAATTATCAATCCTAATTTTTAATATTCTGAAATAAAAAAGTTGAAGTAAAACAAAAACTTTAAAATCTTGTTGGTAACATTGTAACGTAATAGGCGCATTCTTTACTTTCTTACTTAGACTTAGACTTGAGAAGATTCCCGCGTCCTGCAACGCATGAGGCAGTCAAAGGGAACCATGATCTTCGGTCTGAAGCCAGATCCACAGAGTCCCTCTAGTTTCTTCCCGTTACCATCAAATTTCTCTCGATTATTTGTTTTCATTTCATTTTTGATCTTCCTCTTCTTCTTTTCCAATCAGGGTCCACTGAAACACTTGGTTAGCAATTCTCCCTAGGGCCAATCTTAGGTCATTCTCTACTGGCCTCAGATCGTTAAGGAATTAGAACAGTGAAAGAAGAAATCGAAAAAAAAGAATTATATATATATATATATATATATATATATATATATATATATATATATATATATATATATATATATTTATTTATTTATTTATTTATTTATTTATTTATTTATCTACATACATCCTTTCGAGAATCGTCAATGAAAGGATGATTATTCATACCGGTCGCAAGACTTAAACACCCGGAACACAAGTCATATTTTAACTCAAATTCCGACACTTTAGCATATATATATATATATATATATATATATATATATATATATATATATATATATATATGTGTGTGTGTGTGGGGGGGGTTGTGTGTATGTATGTATGTATGTATGTATGTATGTATGTATGTATATATGTATATGTATATATATATGTATATATATATATATATATATATATATATATATATATATATATATATATATTTATAATTATTTTGATAATAAATATTTAAATATTATCTACATACGCATACGTTTCATCCCAGCGGAATCATCAGTGTAGAAATTACCATTCACTTCAGTCGCACGATTCAAACCCCCGGAACAATAGCTACAATTAACTCCAATTCCGAGCGCGCTAATCAATGAGGCTACCGTAAATGGCTACAGACGAGATGACAAATACACCCTATATATGTGTCAAAGAGACGGACAGCTATAGTCGACCGTCATAAAAGTGTTCAACAGGAAGAAACATGCTTTCTAGCTTTTAACTGCTTTTATTTGCTCATTAAAGGGCACAGCTAAAAAGGGACTACAACTAATTATTTTAATAATAAATATCTTAATATTATCTTCATACGTGTATGTGTGTATGTATATATATGTGTGTGTGTTTGTGTATTTATATTCAAAATTTAATATTTAAAATATAAATTTTATAATATAAAGCAATTGTGATAGCTCAATTGTGTGAGGCTAGTGGTATGGTATTAACATATTTTTATTTAATTTGAACCGCATCAAATCTAAAGAAGAACAGATTCACACCATTTCATAAAAGTCTGTTTTTATGACTAGCATACAATTGTTTCGGCCTACCACCAAGATATTTATTAAATGTTGCTGTATCTTATGCATTTATTTTTTCTTTTTTTTTTGGGGGGGGGGGGCTACATTCAGTGCTCGTATATAAAGAAGAAAATAAAGAAATTTTCCAGGCAAGTAAAGCCTGGATAACAGTCCATACTCATTTTTTTTATACAAATAGAGCTGTTCATTGTTTACTTGCAATAAACATTGCAAGTAAACTATCGACAATCCCTGGTAACACAACTGCCTTAGAGATACAACTGGAGAAGAAAAAAGGCGCAACGTCTGCTCACTTTAATCGTCAAGTATGTTCTGATGTTGTTTCTAGATCCTCTGTCGATCGCTGACGTAATTCTGCAATTGTTTTTAATGCATTTCTCAAATCGGCATACTTCAAAATAAAAACAATCAAATGTTTATACTTTCAATTTTTAGTCTCCAAACTGAAATAATCCAAACAATCACAGTCGCATTCCAAGCGCTACGCCTACCCACAACCCTGATTTACATCATGTTGCCATCTAAGTAACAATAGTCTTTCACTACTCTGCCTTTTTCGATCATCCCGGGCTAATCCCGTTACAATATAAGCTGTGTGTCCGTTTGTTATGGGAGTAAATAAAATCTCTTTTTGTTGTTTTTAGTGTCTTAATTTCGTTTTGTGGATGGTGTTTCCAGTTTGAGTCAGTTCCATCTGCACAGTGACATATCATGTGACGTAAGATATGCAGATGATACTTCC